>CM053603.1:34514798-34548645 GCA_028646535.1 Procyon lotor
AATAAGTGCTAACTTCAGAATTTGCATTAAATACTTCTATCCAGTTCAATCCAATAAATATTTTTGAATATCCAACATCCATTCCGGACCAGACATATGCTACCATAGGGAGCATAAAGATGAGTAGGAAAATTGCTACCCTCAAGTTTATAATTTCAAAGGCAAGATGTGTCTGATAATTAATACAATGTAAGGCAGACACTGTTCTACATACACTAAGTGAGATTAAAGCTTTGAGAACACTTAAAGGGAAAATAATGATACTAATTATGATGATTAATAAAAATTTCGGGGAGGGGAACATTGGCACTGGTCCATTGAAAAATAGTTAAACTTTAGTGAATTTGAATGCAAAGTGAAGGAGATGGTAATAAGGATTACTTTTGTTTAAAGCAAGGAATGCAATTCTGAGAGTAGGAGATGATAAGAGAAAGTGAATTGTGGAGCCTAGACCTTAAATACCAAATACAGTTTTATACTCTTTTAAGACAATGAAATTGTCCACAATAGATTTTAGAAAGAAATAGATATATTTTCAGGAAAAAAAATGCACACATATAGACACACACCCACACACACATATATATATATACTCGTATACATATAGAATACATATGCCATATGTATGTATGTATGTGTGTGTATATGTGTGTGTGTGTGTAGTGCTATTAATTTAAATGAGAGGAAACTACTTAGATTATAATTGGTAAGTTTGGAGAAATCTGTTCCCTGAATCTTCAATTGCAATATAAATATACAACTGTATTTGTGGCAAGTGTAGCCACCAAAGTAAGACTTGGAACATTCATGTAACTATAGTATAATTACATAATGTCAAAGTTTATACTATCATAGTATAATTTGTCTGTATTTATTAGTATGTAGTATACTGGTAGACTTAAAATATGGCCAGTGCTATTGCCTACCTTTTTTTAAATTGATTAATTAATTTGAGAGAGAGAGAGTACCTGTAGGGGAAGGGGCAGAGGGAGTGGGAGAAAAGCAGACTCCCTACCAAACCTGGAGCCCAGGGAGGTCAGTCTCACACTCCTGAGATCATGACCGGAGCCGAAAGGATGCTTAACTGACTGCACCACCCAGGAGCCTCTATTGTCTACATTTTTTAAAAACTGGCTAAGATACTGGGAGCAGAATTCTTGCAAATTAGACTAATGTCAGCCACATTGCTACCTGTTTTGATATCCAATATAACAATTTTTAAAAAAAATAACAAACATTGCAATTGGTTATTAAATGCCTTCACACTTTCCACATGATATAGGTGGAACTAGTTGATTTTATGGCAACATGTAGACCAGTCAGAGAAGGTATTTCTGTAAATGTAAGTTTGGTGGAACTTGTATTTTTTGCAGAATCATTGAATAGGACCTTCTCATCTTCTCTTGTAAATTGTTAAATATCTAATGGCCTGTTTATAATGGATTTGGTCTGTGGATTATACACCCAGAGAATGATCATAATGGCTTCCAAATAATATTTTGTTGTTGATGCCCTTCTAATAATTTTGTATGTTTAATAGTAATCATACTATTTGTCATATATTACAGGTACTTATAAAATATTTTGCATTTTCCAGTTTATGTTCTATTGCCATGAATGTTATGTTCATTGTGTATCTTCAGACAAATATATTGAACTGAAAAAGATGGGGAAAGGGAGAGATCCTAGAAATCATGTGTTTTTATTTGTGAGAGATAATTTTGATCTAGTTCTAGAAAAGAGATGAATAGGCTAAGTGGTTCACAAATATTTTATATCGAGCTAAATGAGTGTTTGTTTTTTTACAAAACTCTTCAATTCAAATGGATAAATATTATCAAGAACTAGCATGAGTTTCTATATAACACATAGTTTCATATGCTCAAAGATTTCTACCTTAATAGATTATAATAAAACTTAAGTACCACTTATTCACTTAAAAACCACTTGTTTAGGACATGCCATGTACTAGACAAGGTGCGTGTAACCCTTGTCCCAAGACTTAGGTGAAAATTACTATGAGTAAAGAGCAAGTCTACCTCAAGAAGGGTATGGACATCTATGGAGGGAATGAATATATGAACTTATGTTTTAAAATTAGGAGAAGCCTTTCCAAGTAGGGATAGGGGCAAGACACGATAGAAAGAGTAATGAAAATATCAGGGAGTCATAAATGTATATCCTGTTGATGTGGGTTGAATTATGTCCACCTCACTCTCAAATATATTGACACCTAACTCCGAGTACCTGGAATACTCTCCAAGTACCTGGGAGAGAGACACAGTGACAGAAAGAACACACAAACAACACCACGTGAAGACACACACACAGAGAAAGGAGATGGTCATGTGAAGGCAGAGGTAGAGAGTACTTCTGTGAGCCAGAAAACATCAGATCTTGCCAGCACACACCAGAAGCTAAGAGAGACATGAAACAGATTCTCACTTATTGCCCCAAGAAGAGACCAACCCTGCTGACACCTAGGTTTCAGACTTCAAGCCTCCGAATTTTGAGAGAATAAATCTCTGTTGTTTTAAGCAACCGAGTTGGTGGTAATTTGCTAGAGGAGCCCTAAGCAGCATATTAATACACCATGCTTATGCAAGGGTATTTTAGAGTTGTCAATGATAGAACACCTACTTATGAAAATATTGGTAAGGAGGAAATACAATGTCAGATTAAAATGATCCTTATGTTTGTAAGCAAAGGAGTAGAGGTTCCTAGCATTCAGTGATACAGAGGGATTATTATTATTATTATTCAAGCCAGTTACACTCTTATATTTGTTTATTAGAGTGAGCATAAGTTGTGGGGAAGATGATAATTTTGAAGGGTGAAAAGCTATAGCTATGTAGGCCAGAGAAAATATTATTTCAGTTTTGTAGTTAAGGAATAATGATGCGTTATACTATTTATTGTTAAGCATGCAGTGCCCTTTGTGGATGAACATGCTATTTGGACCCAGCCTACAGAGCCGTCTTTGTTATCTTTTCTCTATTAATGGTGGAGGGTTTCACTGATCTATCTAAATTTTCCTTTTCTGTTTCTCTGACAGTTAAGGCTCTCATTAAAAAGATGGCCAGTGTGGGAAATATCTTAATAATGGCATGGACAATGTCTTTGATGAATGGGCTCTTAAGAATGAGGTAATTTAAATTCACAGTACGAAATCTGAAAGCAAACAACAAAACCTGCATAGATTGAAAACCAGGATTCGGCCTCACTAGTACCAACTGGGAAATCTACCCTTGAATGGTAATTAATTCTTGAGCTGGATCAGTTATATCTACACATTTCATAACCCAAGAGATTGGTTTTTCAGGCAGGCTGAATCTTTTCAATCACATGTGAATATGAGTTACTATTAATTCACTTTAAATAGTTAGCCAAAGTAGTATCATCTGATTAGGGGAAACTGGAGGGACACAAAGAAGTTGGTGAATACTTTTCACATTTTTTCCTGCAACAGTACTTTTTAATTATTTTTCCTATGATATGTGATAATATTAGAAACAATGATGGACATTTTGTTTGCTATAAATGCTTGGATTGGACTCAAAATTACATTTGTAAAAATCTGTATGTTTTGGTGTCAATATGATAATATGCATCATATTTTTATGTGTCCGGACCACTATGAAAGTATAAAATATCTGAAATCCAGTTGCCTTTAACTTTGCAGTTTTTAAGTTTCTAATAAAATCACCAAAATTAGTGCAAATAATTTGAGTAATATTATGTCATTTGTGAATAAAATGACGCCATGGACGCAGTGCTGCTTGTTAGCAAACAGAATAGTTTGGGCCATCTGAAAAACATTTGCAACTCTCCCAGGAAAATGTAGACCACACTTCTTCAGTCTAAAAGATGGAAGAGGCACCAGTAGTAGTGATATTTCTTTACCCATCTACCTTCCCTTTTCTATCCTCTATTGCTTTATTAGGATCAGTCTTACTATCAATTAAGGGTCTTCTTTGTACTCACAATGAGGGCAACTGCATCAAGCAAACCTTTCCCCTTAGTGAAAATGTTCAAAGCATTTTTTGCTTTTATTACTCAATTTTTGATAGTCTTAATTAAATCCCCGGGAATAAGTGGATATAATTTAGAAAGCAGTTCAGCTCTGTGGACTTATACGGATGCTACAGAAAATCATCTTTGAAAGACAGTTTCAGAGTCAATGAAGGCACTATTAGGTAGAGTAGCTTGTTGAAACACAGGTAAAAGCCACTGTTACTTTGACAGTTTTGAGTTAAATAGAGGTTGCACATAAAGCCTGCACATCACTTTTACCTTTATCAGTATTCAAAATAAGACTTCTTGGAGAACTTGCAATGTTTGCTTTGGGGTTTTATTGAAATGATGAACATGAATATGTCAGCTGCCTGCCTTGGTGAACAAAATGCCATGGAATTTCATTGTAAGAAGAACATGGTGGGTTAAAGAGAAACAAAATCCCTTTGAGTATTTGATTGTTTTCAACAAAGATCTAATGTACAGTTAGTACAATTCTTATTAATATGTTCCTTTATTCAAAATCAGTAATTCTGATTCATAAATAGAATATTCAAAGGGATATTTTAAGAGAAATTAATAGAAAGTTTAGCGAAAATATAAAAATATAGGCACAAAATATCCTATGCTTTCCATATAAATATATAGAAAGATTGCTAGCTAGTTAAATAGATACAGAGAATAGGGATAAAGATTGATTCTAGGTCTATAGCATATCTTTGTTTAATTTAACATAAAATCATCAATCAAAGAAGCAAGGAATTTTATATCAGAACTGAAATATTGTTATAACTGACTAATAAAAATATTTAGCCATGGGGCTATCTACGGTATCTTATGATGGAGAAAAAACATGTCTCAGTTTACCATTGGGTCAGATTGTTTGCTTTCATAATTACTTATCAAATTAAAGGGAGAGAAGGAATCAAGAAAAAGGAAAATAGATTATTCATACATGTGTGTTCACAATTAATAAAGTTTTATGATGGTGATTGTGGTTTTCCTTACACAGATGGAATATAATGAAATTTGTACTACCTTTAGGCCAAATTGAGACATATAGAAGAAAAATGAAGCAGAGTCTTGAAGTTTTGTCAAGAAGAGAATTTTTTAACATATTTACTTTTAAAAACATCTTTATAGCCTTATTATTTTCTTTCAAAAATTGCTCAAATTCTATGTTCATTTTGATGATTTATAACAAATTATATATCCATGTATCCAAGTATCTAGGCAAGACATAAAAGATTTTCATCACCCTAAAGACTTCCCTCATATGCCTTTCTATTCGGTTTCCACTTTCTGATTTCCATTACAACCAGTTTGTTTTGCCTGTTCTTGGATTCTTTCTTTTTTTTTTTCTTTTAAGATTTATTTATTTGACAGAGAGAGAGAGAGCACAAGTGGGGCGAGTGGCAGGCGAGGGGAGAAGCAGGTTCCCAACTAAGCAGGGAGACTGATGCAGAATTCCATCCCAGGACCCTGGGATTCATGACCTGAGCCAAAGGCACTCCTGTTCTTGAATTCTTGTAAATGAAATCACACAATGTGTAGTCTTGTATCCAGCTTCTTTCACTCAATGTAGTATTTTTAAGATTCATGCATATTGTTTCATGTATCATTAGTTCATTTTATTACTTAATAGTATACCATTTTAGAAACATACCAAAATGTATTTATCTATTCATTGTGACTAATAGAGATTTTGAGTTGCTTCTGGTTTTTGTCTACTAAAATTAAGGCTGCTATGAACATTCTTATGTAAGCCTATTTATGGACATATGTTTTATTTTTATTTGGGTAAATAGCCTGACTGGAATTCCTGGTCATAAAGTTAGCAGATACAAATTTTGTACATATAGAAAACATGTATGTGTTTGACTATGTTTAATTCTAAGAAATTGCCAACCTGTTCTTCAATAAGGTTGTACCATTTTATGTTACTGTCAAGAGTTTTTGAGACTTCAAGTTGCTCTGTGTGGTAGGCAAGATGATGGCCCCCCAAAGATTCCCTAATTCCCAAAAGCTATAAATATGTTACATTACATGACAAAAGGACTTTGCTCTCTTAAGGATCTTGAGATAGAAGCTTATCCTGGATTATCCTGATCTAGTAGATCAGGTATAATAACAGAGTCCTTGTAGGAGGGAGGTAAGAGGATAGGAGTCAGAGAAGGAGATATGATGGTGGATTCAGAGATGGTGATGAGGGAGACATAGAGAGAAAGAAAGAAGGAATATTATATTGCTGGTTTGAAAATGGAGAAAGAGGCTATGAACCAAAGAAGACAAGGACCCTCTAGAATATGGGAAAGACAATTAAATATATGTCTCAAGCATTCAAAATAAATACAACCCTTCCAATACCTTGATTTTAGGACTGTTGACTTTCAGCATTGTAAAATAAGAAACTTGTGTTATTTTAAGCCACTAAGAGTGTGGTATTTTCTTAGAGCAGTAATAGAAACTAATATAGACTGCATCCTTGCCAACTTTTAATGTTGCCAGTCTTTTAAATTTTTGCCATTCTAGTGAATGTGAAATGATTTAGCGTTTTCATTTGAATTTGCATTTCCCCAGTGACTAATAACATTGAACACGTTTTCATCTGGATTTTGGCCATTTGTGTATCTTATTCTTAATCCTGTTAAGTATTTTTTCAAGTCTTTAGTCTATCATCCCATTACTTCCTGTCTGTTGTCGATTAACAGTTTTTATATATTTTTGATGCTAGTTCTCTGTAAGGTATATATGTTATTTTTTTCCAATTTATGGCTTACTTATTCATTTTCTTAGTATTGTCTTTTGATAAGCTGTAATTTTGGGTTTGGGTAAATTTTAAATAGATAATAATTTCTTTTAGGAATAGTGTTTTATGTCTTATGAAATTTTGCCTACCTCAGTGTCAGTAAGCTATTTTTTATGTTTTCTTATAGGTTTATGGTTTAAATTTTTACGTGTTGATCTATGATTTGACCCAAATTTATTTTTGTCTATTGAGTGAGGTAAAAGTCAAGATTCATTATTTTCTAATACAGTTATCCAGTAGTTTCAAAACCATTTATTAAATACTTTCCTTTATTCAAAGAATTGATGTGACACCAAAAAATATTAACTCTTGATGAAAATACTTCGTCTAAAAGTAGGCGGACACACAGATGTTTTTACTTTATAGCAGTATAAATAATGCAAGGTTCACACAAAGACTTGGGAGAAACTACTGAACACTAGTCATATTTGCATACATACAACAGATCTATCATAACTTTTTACAAAATAGGAAGGTGTTTGTTTTAGTTCAACATATAGATTAGGCTAGAGAAAGCATACGGAAGAAAGAACCTTTATCTTTTTGACCAGGTGGTGCTTTTCCAGGCCATCCTGATAAAGAGTTAAAGATAAGTTGCAAACATAAAAACTTAACTAAAACTTATTCATGATGGTGGGGATATCTTCATTTCTAAGCCACTTTTAAATGATGAAATGAGACCTCAAAATCCATTTCTTATCAAAAGTTACAAGTTTTCAGCATTACTTAGAATCAGCCTCATTTAGTATGTCTGGAGTGCAGTGGTGCTCACATGGCTAAGATTCAATACATTGAGCTGTCATGCTGCACATTCTTGGAGTACAACCTTATGGGCATTTCCCCACCTGTACAAGTCCTTTGTTTTTACTTTTCTAGGTTCATATTTCTCAAACTGCCTTCATTATAGTATTTATGGTTGACCTTAGGCAGAAGAAGTTTAAAAGGGTGGAACAAACATATGCATCTGTCTCCATGAAGTGAGCTACTATCATCACTGAGCTACTGTTCCTGGGGAATTCCCATTCAGGGAAATCACAGACAGGGATTTGGTCCTAAAACTACTCAGCAGCCTAGGCTGTACATGTTTCAGCTTCTTGACTGTCTCTAGTTCTCCTTGCAGAAAACTGTAACTTTTCTAATGATCCTCTGCAACTTTTTTGCTAGCTAATAAATAATTCCTCAGAACTCTCAGTACTTTATTATTCTGCATTTTTTGTGTCAAAATGAGATAGTTTCATCTATGGGGTAGAAAGCCAAAAAGAAAAAAAAAAGGGAGAGAAAAAAATTATGACTATGCAACTCAGATAGTTAAATGATCTGCTGATCAGTGTTAATCATCACTTTTAAATATGTCTTATTAACTCACACAGAGCCCTAATGGTTGCAAATAAAACTTCTTGCCTGCATTACCTGGATAATGATCTCAATAATCCCCTTTCATTTTATTTATTTATCTATCTATCTATCTATCTATTTATTTATTTTTTTAAAATATTTTCAGTGTTCCAAGATTCATCGTTCATGTACCACACCCAGTTGCTCTATGCAATATATGCCTTCCTCAATACCTACCACCAGGCTCACCCAAACCTCCAGCCCCCTACTCTCCGAAACCCTCAGTTTGTTTCTCAGAGTCCACAGTCTCTCATGCTTTGACTCCCCCTCTGATTTCCCCCAATTCACCCTTCTTTTTATGTGTGGAGATGTAGACAAAAGAAATTATATTATGTGGATCATCCAATACCTATATGAAACTATAACAGACTTGTCAAATCATGTACTATCTTTTACTTTTTGACTGAAAGAGATTTAGTTTCCTGCCCAGAGAAGTCTCTAGGGAACAAAGAAAAGCAAGCAAATAAACTTATCTGGGGTCAAAAGTCTCAAGGAAAAACTTATTTTCTATAAAAGGCAAATGATGTCAGGGCTCATAGATTTTCCTGGGGCTAAAGTCAGAGGCAGTTGCCTCTAATCTTTAAAGAGCTCATTCATCATGCTAGTTGAAGCATCATAGACCTTGCCAAAATATCTGTGACTCAAATGTGCCTCATTCAAGCATGAAGGAAGACAAAAGCCCACAAAATAGATACATGTGACCCAATAATATTTGACTAAAATTATTCAACAGTTATTGTTATTTTTATTATAAGAAACAAAATAAGTGATTATCTTCATAGTCTTTTTGTTCTAGACATGTTTTACTTTAGTTATGCCATTTTAATTTATTTTATATATTAATCTGTATTGTATATGTATATATATATGTAAGCTAAATTCCTTCATATGGAACAAAGTAGATAATAAAATAATTATTGGAGGGACACCTGGGTGGCTCAGTTGGTTAAGTGTCTGCCTTGGGCTCAGGTCACAATCTTAGGGTCCTGGGATCCAGCCCTTGGTCTGGCTCCCTACTTAGCAGGGAGTCTGCTTTTCCCTCTGCCTCTGCTCCCCCCCACTCCTGCTCATGCTCTCTTTCTCTTTCATAAATAAATAAAATCTTAAAAATAAAACTATAAAATAAAACAATTATTGGAAATGAACTGAGAGTTGATGAAGGGGTGGGAAGTTGGGGCATGGAGTAACTGGTGATGGACATGAAGGAGGGCATGCATGTAATTAATGAGCACTGGGTATTATATAAGAGTGATGAATCAGTGAGCTCTACCGCTGAAACTAGTAATACACTATGTGTTAATTAATTGAATTTAATATAAAATTAAAATTTAAAAAAATTTAAATTTAATTAAAAATTTTTTAATTAAAACTAAAAAAATAAATAAAATAATTAAAATAATTCCTGTGTGGAATAAGTGAAATAAAGCAAAACACAAACATGGTTAAAGTGATTAAATCATAGAGAAGTGCATATTCTGTGCATTTTAGACAAACTGAAGCTTGGGTTTTCATTTCCAGTTTACTGGATGACTTTTTTTTTAAAGATTTATTTATTTATTTGACAGAGAGCGAACGAGTGAGAGCGCAGCAGAGGGAGAGGGAGAAGCTTTCCAGCACAGAGCCCAATGTGGGTCTCAGTGCAAGGACCCTGGGATCATGACCTGAGCCAAAGGCAGACACTTAACTGAACTGAGCCACCCAAGTGCCCCTACTGGATGACCTTTAAACATCACCTATCTTTTTAATACTTTGATTCAAATGATTCAATAAATTATAGAATGAAAGTGTTTAGAACATAGCACATTAGCATTAGTTAGTAAAAATTGCATTTATTTTATTATTAATACTAATTACAAAAAGAATACTTATACACCACTTCACTATGCTTAAATATGTGGTATACTGCATTGAATCCAGTAAAAATCTCCATTAGATATTTATATTTAGGCATATTAGGTGAAATCTGTGAAAATATAGTTTTAAGAAATAATTTTACATAAAGCCAAGTTGTATTTTGATACCACAGTGTCTTAATATATAATCAGTCCTATACTTTTAGTATGTTTTAGTTTTCTGTGTTTTTTTTGGTATCTTTTAGTTTTATTTTTATTCAGAGTCATGGATATAAAGAATTATAAGGACCAGCTCTTCTATATATTTCTTGCCAATTGTTATCTTGCTGTTTTTAAAATTCCTCTAACATAAAAAGTCAGGCAAACCCTGGGGCACTTGGGTAGCTCAGTTGGTAAAGTGTCCGACTCTTGATTTCTGCTCAGGGCATGATATCAAGGTCATGATGTCAAGCCCCACATTGAGCTCCACGTGGGGTCTGCTTGAGATTCTCTCTCTCCATCTTCCTCTGCCCCTCCCCCCGCTTGCGTTCTCTTTCTCAAATAAATAAATGAAAGGGGAAAAAAGCAAATTCAATCTATTCTAGAGATGTCTATAACATCTTTGTACAGTACCCACATTTTTGTAGAGGACTGGGAGTTCCTCCTGCAGCCTTCTAATATTTGGCCCATTTGGATTCTTTAGTGCTATATACATTACTGGCATATAGTCCAGAGTCATCTGTATGCTAGCTTAAAAACTGAGTTCCTTCAGCAGTCACTATCATGTCATGGCTCTGAATCCTCTTTTCTTACTTATCACCATGAAAAATTATCGCCAATGGAAAAATTTTCCATTTTGTCTTTGAGTCTTTAAAATTGTCATGCTTAAAACGGATATGAATAATCTAGGTACTTGTGACTCTATTACTTCTATGCATAGTATTACATTTTTCAAGATAAACTTCAGTAATCAGTTTTTTTCGTTTGCCGTGCTATGAAAACAAAAAACCCTGAGTGATCTGACTACCTAAGTGATTACTCCAGCTAAGCTAAGTCCAAATAGACACCATCCCATTGTTAACAAACTCAGGATTAATCCCCAAACCAAAACATGTATAAATGTCTATTGCTTTACTCATATGATATGCATCTTTGAGTACAATCCATTTTTATTTTTTCCAAAGAGATAAAAACTTAAGGATTTTCTTAGATGTGATAATTCTCAGTATCCTACAATCACTGAGGTATGATTAATTTCAAAATAAATTTGAGAATGCAGATGTTAATCACAAAACAGTAACATATGAGTGAACTCATGTCATAATAAAATTCTTGTACAACTTAGCAGTTTTTTCATTAGGGAGCATTATAAAAATAATGATAAATCTGTAATAAAATGGTTACTTGTATTTTTTAATTTCTGCTTTTCTGAGAGTATATGATATTTGACTTATTTGTTAAACATAGATTATCTTAAAAATAACAAAAACAAAAAAATAAACATAGTTTATTTTTAAACATAGTTTATAATTTTTCAATTTTTAATTTTTCAATTAAAATTCAATTTTTAATTTTTAAAAATTTTAAAAATTTTTAAATATTATTATATTATTAAATATTTAAAAATTAAATATTTTAAATATTTTAAAATAAATAATTTTATTTATTTATAATAAAAATAATTTTAAAAATTCAAATTTTATGTTTATTTATAAACATAGTTTATTTTTTAATTGAAAAATGACTCCTAGTATGTATAGAAAACTTGGGAGTTTTAGTGCTCAAATTAACTAATTTTGAGGCAACAGTGAAGGAAATTTACTTTGCTTTATTAAAATAGTGCTATACTTTGTTCTGTTAAACTACTAAAACAACAAATAGCGACCGTTGTTCTTTGAATTAATGAGTGTCTTGAGAATAGAATAAATGCTGCTGCCACTGGAGTTTTAAAAGGATATTATTTAAAGAAACACTTCTGGCTAGCAAAAAGGAAGATTTTTTTTTCATTCTCTGTATATGCTGTGCCTTTATCTCCAGAAGATAAACTAATGCTATGTGAAAGACCTTTGAATTTTTCATTCAAAACAGTCATGTTGACATAAAAAAATAATACAAATAAATAAATAAATAAATAAGCAAGCAAGCAGGCCCTCCTGGAAGCCTGTTTATATTTTATCATAGGTCTAAGACAAACTTGTCTTTATCTTCTTCAGTCTCAGTAGGATGAGCTTTCCTGGCCTTGGCATTTATCATGCACGTCAGTGACAAAAGAGGGAATCACAATTAGGAATGAAAATATTTCCAGATTCTCAAAACTAAAAAGAAAGTGAGAGTATAAGGCAGATTAAGTAGCAGTAAATTAGGACTGCTTTAGCTGGTAAATTCCAAGTTAGACCTAGAACCATTTCCTTCTTTAGAACGCAGGAGTGTTGGTTCAGCCATCTCACCTACAATTCATACTGATTCTCTCATTGGGAAAGCTGCTACATTAGTTATCCTAAAAATCCCATTATTATTCTAGTGATATGAAATTTGCAAAACTGGAACTAACTGAAGACTTGTCCAGCTGCATTCAGACTTCTGAAAGGAAATACCAAGTTTTATATCACATACCTGTGACTCTAATAATTCTGTTTTTTCTGCTATATATGTCATTTAAATATTAATACAATACTATCAGTGCCTTTATTAGACAATAATTGTTGGAATAAAATCCCTAATTTTATCAATATAATTGAAAAGTACCCATAAACTTTTTTTTTTTTTTAAATATTTATTTATCTGACAGAGAGAAGGAGACTCGAGCGAGAGAGGGAACACAAGCAGGGGGAGTGGGAAAGGGAAAAGCAGGCTGGGATCATGAACTGAGCTGAAGGCAGACACCTAATGACTGAGCCACCGAGGTGCCCCTAAACAGAAAATTTAAAACCTACTTAGAACATAAGTTCTTTTTAAAAAGTTTGTGGTTGGTTTCCAAAATAAAATCTCCAGTAGTGGAACTAAAACATAGAAAACACCAGATAAAATTTAGATGTATGTATGGATGGATGATTTTAAATCTCAAAACTCAGTTTTATAAGTTTATGCCTTCAAATTAGCCTTTTTCCCCCCCAAATACACTGTGTGTTTTAGTTTTCTGTTTATATTTAGAAATGAATAGCTGAACAAAATTAGGAATCTATTATGGGTTTTCTCTTTACATACTGGCCTCTACCTCTACTAAAAGAAAGATTGTCACAATTGCTAGTTTTCGGGTGTGAGTGGAGAGTAAGTAGTCACATTCCCCCCTTACTCAAAGTAAAAATGATATTGATTCTATTCCATGTTACAACATCCTCTCTAGGAGTCCCTACCTGAGATGTGTAGATCAATTTCTTTGGAATATATTATTACTCTGGCCCCAGTGAATGAGAGAACATCTCCACTACGAAGTACAGCTGAGGAAGCAGCAAACCTTAGGTATGTAAGATAACTTACATACCTACTTCCACCTATCTCTAATCTTCCTAACCACCATTTACCAACTCCTAAGGGCTCTTTTGTGAGCAACTCTTATCTGCTCTGTGTTGTTTTCTTTTGGTTTTAGGAGCACTCTGGTTCATTCACAAATGTGATCCACTTTGTCTTCCTACTACCAAGAATGTATCAGAGTCTGTCTCCTGGTAACTTCCTTTCCCTCCTTTCCTCATAGACTTAGCATCTGCATTTGCCCATAGGAAGCACTCTTTACATTTGGATCCCATTACATTCTTCACTTTTCACTTTATATTTCTACCTCTTGTACTTGCGCATCTATGTTCTGTTCCTAGCAGGCAAAACATTCCCTTAGGTTAATAACTATAACCATCTCTTTAGTTTCAATCAAAAATAAATTCCATTGCATTTAAATATGACTAATGATGGAAACATCTGCTTACTAAAGGATATTTCTCATGTCAAAGAGATACACTGCATCTAAAGATCCCTACCTCTATAAGAGCTTGCTTGTACGGGGATCTCACTCTCAGCCCTTCATTTAAAATTTTTTTTAAGATTTTATTTATTTACTTGAAAGAGAAAGAGAGGACAGGAGGGCACAGGCAGGGGGAGAGGAAGAGGGAGAAGCAGGCCCCTAGCTGAGCAGGGAGCCCAATATGGGTCTCCATCCCAGGACCCTGGATCATGACCTGAATTGAAGGCAGTTGGTAAACTGACTGAGCCACCCACGTGGCCCCTTCATAAACTTCTTTATTTAAATTTGCCTTCATGGCCCTGACTCGCATTAGCTTCTTGTTTTTTAATGAAAGATATCACTAAAATTTCCTGTGTTTATACATGCATACTAACATACCTTTCTGAAATCTTTTAAACACTATTAGTTTCTTTTATTAAATAGAGCTTTTTCCATATATTGAACACTAGTTAGTGTTTAATGTGAATGTAAGGGTCACAGTTAAGTATTACACATTTGTCAACTCCCTTTAGAATACAATTTTTTTTTTAAAGTAAGTGAGGTTTTTTAATGCAGTTGTTTAAACAGATGAAAATGTTGGTCTTGCCTTTGAGAAAATTTCGAAAAATATTTTCATCAAAATTCCTGAGAAAATTATTGAATCATTTTTAAGAAATAATACAAATCCTGTAAATATTTTACCTAGTTCTCAATGGTAGTATTTTGTAAACCTGTTGTATAATATCACAATCAGAACATTGACAATCCATTAATAATCCTTCATCTTATTCAGATTAGTTCAGTTTGATTTATACTCTGTGCATTCAATTCTACAAATTCTACACTTTATTGCCACCTGTATAGGTTTGTGTATCAACATCGTGGTAATGTATAGAAAAGGTTCATAAACACAGGGTTTCTGATATTGTTCTTTTATAACTATGTGATAGCATTTTTAATATAAATACTTTTACGTTTTACATATAGGGAAGGGTCAAAAAGGGTCTTTTTTGTCAGCCCAGTTCCTGTCCAGATAATTTAAATTAATCATATCCCTGTTTTTCCATGGAGGGCATCACTACTTGAATTATAGACTCCAGGGTGCTCTCCTCTTCCTTTTTCAGCATTGTGATATATTGCATGTCCGTACATCATCAAAGCAAATTGCCTCTTCAATGATGTGTAAGTATAATACATCATCAAAATGGGATGCGGTGATAATACATTACCCAGAAAAAAATGGCTATCATACTTGACAGACAAGGTCAAGGAGCAAATTCAAACATCTTAAGCACAGTTCATCCAGAGCATTGTGGGCCTGGGAGTGAGTTTGTTTACTTAGAATAATCTGCTTGAAATGTGGACAAGGCTAAAGATGTACATGTGGTCTGGGTTGATTCCTTTGGTAAATTGAAAATGAGGTGGTGAGCTTACACTAAAATGACATCTGGATGACATGTGAATGGGTTTTCTGTCCACAGGGTGTTCTGAATCATGTGCATTTCTTACTGATTAGCAACAAATTGTTTTTTAGAGAAAGCTCTTCGACAAGATTGCAAACACCTTCAGGGTAGTAACTGTCTTATATTTCCTTTGTTTCTTCCATGGTGTCTAAAACATTACCAAGCACGTGGAAGACATTCAATAAATACTTGTTTAATGAAATTGAATTTGTAAGCACTAGAGACTTGTGATTCTTCTCAACATAGCTTGACACTTGGCTGACCAGAATCTTTGTAATGCTAGGTAGTAAGGTTACAGTGTGAGAGAATTCAGTTAGCTTACTCTCCCGTTTGCTGCCTGCTTTTTTTTTTTTTTTTTTTTTTTTAAGTAGAGCTTTTTGGCCAGGAGCTATTTTTATAAAGGATTTCGTTCTAGCTCATGTGGGATTAAACTTTTAAGTTTGGCTTTGGGATGTGAGAAAAGTATAACTCACGAAGGTTGTTCTGCACTGCAAAAAGCATAGGATTTCAGGAAGGGCTGTTTTTGACATTGGCACAGCAGTGTTTCCCCCCAATTGGTGCCAAATTAGTTTCTTTAAAACATACTGTATTTATTTCTCTACTCCTTGGTTCATAGCAGTTTTATTTCAATGTCACCAGTGAAGGAGAGCACAATATTTTATCTGAGAGTGGGATCTAAAAATGAATCCTCTGGGGATACATTAGAAGCAATATAAGTATTATATGCTGGAAAAAAATAGATCATTCCCTTATATTGCTGTAGGACACATATGTCTCAAAAATATACATACTACAATGCAGCAAATATATAGCTCACTTTAGCCAGCTCTAAAAACAAACCAAATTTCTTACAATTGACTCTAACAGTGGGTGCTGGGGTAGAAATATATCATATTTGTCCTCTTGGCCAGGGTGGTGAAATAAAGAGGAAGGCTGTGCCAGTTCTGATTACTCAGGGCCAGTTATATCAATACTTTGTTGATAAAAGTTATCACTTAGGGATCAGTTAGCAATGTCTCTCAGGGATCCAAGTAGAGACATGGTATATGCTGCCTAATAGAGAGAAATGATGTAGAATAATAAGGCCTGAGCCTAATAAAGGTATTGTACCTGGTAAATTTTGGTGCCATGGGTGAATCACTTAATAAAAATATATCACTGGATATTTTGAAATCACATTGTAAGTTGCATAATATATTTTTTATTATGCTGCTCATTGTATGTGGATTCCAAAATGAAAATAGTCAGAAAAATATTTAGAAACAAAAAGAACAATAACAGTAAAAACCTTAAGTAAAAATTATAATCCCAGCCATCCAGAGACAACAATTTATTGATACTCTTTTACATATCTTAGTGTATATTATCAACTTACATGTCACGCCATATGTATTATTTAATTTCTTTTCCTCTTGTGTGCCATGGATATTTTTCAAATCAGAAGATAAGTTTTATAAAGCTTTTTTAATATTTGCACAGCAGTCAATTATATGAGTTTACCATAATTTATTAAACCAAATACTTATACATTAAAGGAGAATCTAACTTTTGTGTATTTAAATTATACTAACATTAAAGATAGGTAGGTAAATAGATGATAGAAAGATAGAAAAAAATACTGTTGACACCTAATGTTGCATTAGGTTCAGGTGTACAACGTAGTGATTCAACAACTCTACACCTTATGCTGTGCTTACAGCAAGTGTAGCTATCATCTGTCACCATACAACACTATTACAGTACCCTTGACTATATTTCCTTTGTTGTAACTTTCATCCCCATGATTTATTCATTGCATAACTGGAAGTCTTCTCTTCACCCCCCTTTACCCATTTTGCCCATTTTCCCCCACCTTGGAACCATCAATTTGTTCCCTGTGTTTATGAGTCTTTTTCTGCTTCTTAATTTTTTAAAAATTTCACTTATAAATGGAATCATATGGTATTTGTCCTTGTCTGACTTATTTCAGTTAGCATAATACCCTCTACATACATCCATACTGTTGCAAATGATAAAATCTCATTCTTTTTTGTGGCTGAGAAATATCCTGTTATATACATACATATGCCTCAAATTCTTTATTTATCTATTGATGGATAATTAGGCTGCTTCCATATCTTAACTATTATAAGTAATGCTACAGTAAACATAGGGATGAATATATCTTTTCAAATTAGTGTTTTAATTTTCTTTGGGTAAATACCCAGCGGTGGGATTATTGGATTGTATCATATTTCAATTTTTAATTTTTTGAGGAATCTTCATACTGTTTTCCACAATGGCTGTGCCAGTTTACATTTCACCAACAGTGCAGGAATATTCCTTTTTCTCCACATCCTCACCAGCACTTGTTGTTTCTTGTCTTTTTGTTACTAGCCATTCAGACAGGTATAAGGTGATATCATATTATAGTTTTGATTTGCATTTCCCTGATGATTAGTGATGTTGAATATCTTTTTTTATGTCTGTTGTCCATCTGCATATCTTCTTTGGAAAAATGTCTATTCAGATCCTCTGCCCATTTTTAATCAGATTGGTTTGGGAGGGTGGAATTGTATAAGATACTAGCCCCTTATCAGATACATCATTTGCAAATATATTTTCCCATTCAGTTCATTGACTTTTTGTTTTGTTGATGGTTTCATTTATGGTGCAGAAAGTTTTTATTTTGCTGTAAATTTAGTAGCTTATTTTTGCTTTTGTTTCTTAATGATTTCAGGTCTCATACTTATTCCTTAATCCATTTTGAATTTAGTGTTGTATATGGTGTAAGAAAGTAGTCTAGTTTCACTGTTTTGCATAACTGTCTAGTTTTCCCAGCACCATTTATTGAAGAGACTTTCATTTCTCCATTATATATTCTTGTCTACTTTGCCATAGATTAATTTATCATATAAACATGAATTTATTTCTGGCTCTCTAGTGTATTCTCCTGATCTTTGTGTCCATTTTTGTGCTAGTACCATACTGATTTCATTATTGTAGCTTCATTGTATATCTTGAAATTTGGGACTGTAATACCTCCAGCTTTATTCTTCTTTGTCAAGGTTGCTTTGGCAATTTGGGGTCTTTTGTGGTTCCATATAAATTTTAAGTTATTTGTTCTGATTCTTTAAAAAAATGCTATTGGTATTTTTTTTTCAAAGATTTTTTTTTTTTTATTTGACAGGAGAGAGATCACAAGTAGGCAGGGAGGCAGTCAGAGAGGGAGGGGGAAGGAGGCTCCCTGCCGAGCAGAGAGCCTGACTCAGGGCTTGATCCCAGGACCCTGAGACCATGACCTGAGCCGAAGGCAGAGGCTTTAACCCACCCACTGAGCCACCGAGTTTCCCCTGCTGTTGGTATTTTGATAGGGATTGCATTGAATCTTCATATTACTATGGGTGATAGAGATAGATACTGTAGTAATATTAATTCCTCTAATCCATAAGCATAATATGTCTTTCCATTTGTTTGTCACACTAAGCATATTTGAAATAAGTTGTTTATAACTCTTTGTAAAGTTTCAAAAATTAATATGTTGGATCTAATGAAATACAAATTTTGTGGGATTTCTTTTCTTTCTTTCTTTCTTTCTTTCTTTTTTTTTTTTTTTGGTGAGAGATTGTGAGGGGGTCGTGGAGGGAGAGGGAGAGAAAGAATCTTAAGCAGGCTTCACACCGAGTGTGGAGCCCAATGCAGGGCTTGATCTCACGACTCTGAGATTAAAATCAAGAATGGGACATTTAAATGACTGACCCACCCAGGCACCCCTAAAAGGATTGTTTTAAATTACACTACAGAATACCTGTGACTACTTAGGTCTTTGCAAAGAAATGTATCTAATTATGAAAAGTAGGTGCAGTCAGTTCTGCTATACCACTTATTTTGAAGAAATGAATTTGTTCTAATACTACTGATATATTAAGGGACAATTTGAGCATAACATAAATTCCATATTTTCCTATGTGCTACTTTTACTTTGTCTTTGAGAAACCATAGGGGGATGTATAAAACAGCATCTGATTGAATGATCTGTTGGAACGTACACAACATAAATATCTGCATACCTCAAACATCTGCCAGCTACCTCAGTTCAGCACATGCGTTATGAGCTTGCCTGTACATATCTAGTGTTTCAATTTTGTACTCTTCTCAGATCATCCTTTTCCCACCAGTTCATAGTTTCTCACAAGCTGAAACCCCTCTGACACTCACAAGCAAACTTCAGGGTTTTTTTGAAGGTGAAGTACATATTTATTTTTGTAATTATATATTTCTTAACCACTTAACATGCATAAGTATGCTAACATTTTTGTTTCATAGTTCACAAAGTTAATAAGTATTGTGTCAAAAATTCAAGTTTCCCATAAGCTCTATATCATAACTTTGTATAGTTATTGCAATTTTTAGGAACATATAGGCCATATTATAACAGATCTGTTATTTGTATGTGTGTGAGTATGTGTATGTTTAAGGGGACTTTCTGAAAGACTTCCTTAATTTAAAGTTTGTATCACTCGAGGCTAATGCTGATAAAGAATGGTAGCTGTTACTTTTCACTTATTAAGGAGCCAGAGTTATATATGGTTAATTTACCACTTGTGTTTCTTTTATTGTGAATTGCTTAGGTCATAAATAACCCTCTTTTCCCCTTTGAATAGACATGTATATGGACACTTAATTTTTTATTGATTTGCATGAGCCCTTTATATACATTATTACAGAACTATTCTTAGTTGGTTAAATAATTATTCCTTGGAAAAATGAAGTAAATATTTCCCCAACTATTATAATAATACCATTAATAATATTTTAATAAATACACATATATACTGATTGAAACTTAAGCAGGATAAATCCAAAAAATTCATGCCAGGAGACATCACACTTAGCATACTGAAAACTAAAGATAAGGAAAAAGAATTTGGAAGCATCCAGGGAAAACCAACACCTTGCTTTGAGGAAGAAAGCAGTACAAATGACGACAGATTTCTTCTTAGGAGCCACAGGAACCAGAAGGAAATAACACAGTAATTTAAAGTACTGAAAGAAAAGGCCTTTCAACCAAGAATTTTACACCTTTTAAAAATATCCTTAATGATGGGGTGCCTGGGTGGCTCAGTGGGTTAAAGCCTCTGCCTTCAGCTCAAGTCATGATCTCAGGGTCCTGGGATCGAGCCCTGCATTGGGCTCTCTGCTCAACAGGGATCCTGCTTCTCTCTGCCTCTGCCTGCCTCTCTGCCTACTGTGATCTCTCTCTCTCTGTCAATAAATAAATAAAATCTTAAAAAAAATATATCCTTAATGACTAAAGGGGAAATCAAGACCTTCTCAATGAATTAAAGTTATTTTGTTACTTGAAGACCAGCCATGAAAGAATGGCTAATGGAAGTTAATATCTAAACAAAAAAGAAGTGATAAAAAAAGGAAACTTGGGACATCAGGAAAACAGAAAGAATACAGTAAGCAAAATTATTTTAAACACACTAGGATTTCTTTCTCCTCTGGGTTTTCTAAACTATGTTTAACAGTTAAAGAAAAATATTATAAATTTGTCTGATGTGATTCTAAATTATGTAAAGAAAATACTTGAGACAAGTATTTATAAACATGAGAAAATAAAGGGCCTAAAAACAGGGAAAGTTTCTGTACTTCACTCAAAGTGGTAAAATTTCAATAGTAGACTATGATAAATATGTATGAATAACATAAAACCCAGAGCTACCAGTGAGAAGGTATAAAATAAAGTGAGGAACAAAACACACAGAAAAAACAGACAAGAAAAAAATAAACTGGAAGAGGAACAAAATGGTGGAGGAGTAGGAGACCTAAATTATGTCTGGTCCCAGGAATTCAACTAGATAGTTATCAAACCACTCTGAACACCTACAAATTCAAGAGGAGATTGAAGAAAAGAATGGCAGCAATTCTATGACTAGAAGAGCGTCCACTTTCTGGAAGACAAAATGACAAGGCAGAAAAACTCACCTCAAAAAAAAAAAGAGCAAGAGGCAATACCGATGGCTAGGGACCTAATTAATACATACATTAGTAAGATGTCAGAACTAGAGTTCAGAATGACAATTAATAAAGATGCTAGCTGGGCTTGAAAAAAGCATAGAAAATACTAGAGAATCCCCTTTTTCAGAAATAAAAGAACTAAAATCTAACAGTTGAAATAAAAAAAAAGCTATTAATGAGGTGCAATCAAAAATGGAGGCGCTTACTGCTAGGATAAATGAGGCAGAAGAGAGAATTAGCGATATAGAAAACCAAATGATAGAGAATAAAGAAGCTGAGAAAGAGAGATATAAACAACTATTGGATCATGAGGGGAGAATTCTAGAGAAAAGTAATGCCATAAGATGAAACAGTATTGGAACACTTGGGATTCCAGAAGAAGAAGAAAGAGAAGGGGGAAGAAGGTATATTAGACCAAATGATAGCAGAGAACTTCCCTAATTTGAGGAAGGAAACAAGTATCAAAATCCAGGAAGCACAGAGAATCCCCCCCTCAAAATCAATAAAAATAGGTCAACACCCTGGCATTTAATAGTACAAGGATATTAGATTGGCAGCAGATCTATCCACAGAGACAGATCATCTAAGCAGAAGATCAACAAAGAAATAAAGGCTCTAAATGACACACTGGACCAGATGGACATCACAAATATATTCAGAACATTCCATCCCAAAGCAACAGAGTACACATTCTTCTCTAGTGCACATGCAACATTCTCCAGAATAGATCACATCCTGGGACACAGATCAGTCTCAATCGGTACCAAAAGATTGGGATCATTCCCTGCATATTTTCAGCCACAGTGCTTTGAAACTAGAACTCAACCACAAGAGGAAAATTGGAAAGAACTCAAATACTTGGAGATTAAAGGGCATCCTACTAAAGAATGAATGGGTTAACCAGGAAACTAAAGAAGAATTAAAAAAAAATCATGGAAACAAATCGAAATGAAAACACAACTGTTCAAAATCTTTGGGACACAGCAAAGGCGGTCCTGAGAGGAAAGTATTTAGCAATACAAGCCTTTCTCAAGAAACAAGAAAGGTCTCAAATACACAACCAAACCCTACACCTAAAAGAGCTGGAGAAAGAACAGCAAAGAAAGCCTAAACCCAGCAGAAGAAGAGAAATAATACAGAACAGAAATCAATGAAATAGAAGCCAAAAGAACAGTAGAACAGATAAATGAAACTAGGAGCTGGTTCTTTGAAAGAATTAATAAGACTGATAAACCCCTGGCCAGACTTATCAAAAAGAAAAAAGAAAGGACCTAAATTAATAAAATCATGAATGAAAGAGGAGAGATCACAACCAACACCAAAGAAATTCAAACAATGATAAGAACATATTATGATCAACTATACACCACCAAATCTGACAATCTGGAAAAAATGGATGCATCCTAGAGACACATAAACTTCCAAAACTGAACCAGCAAGAAATAGAAAACCTGAACAGACAAATAACCGGTAAGGAGATTGAAGCAGTCATCAAAAATCTTCCAACAAACAAGAGCCCAGGGCCGGCGGCTTCCCAGGGGAATTCTATCAAACATTTAAAGAAGAATTAATACCTATTCTCCTGAAACCGTTCCAAAAAAAAAAAAAAAAAAAAAAAAGAAAGAAATGGAAGGGAAACTTCCAAACTCATTTTATGAGGCCAGCATTACCTTGATCCCAAAACCAGACAAAGACCCCATCAAAAAGGAGAATTACAGACCAGTATCCCTGATGAACATGAATACAAAAATTCTCACCAAAATACTAGCCTTTAGGCTCCAACAGTACATTAAAAGGATTATTCACCACGAACAAGTGGGATTTATTCCCAGGCTGCAAGGTTGGTTCAACATCTGCAAATCAATGTGATGTAATACATTAATAAAAGAAAGAAAAAGTACCATATGGTAGTCTCAATAGATGCTATAAAAGCATTAGACAAAGTACAGTATCCTTTCTTGATAAAAACTCTTCACAGGGTAAGGATAGAGGGTACGTACTTCAGTATCATCAAAGCCATCTATGAAAAACACACAGCGAATATCATTCTCAATGGCGAAAAACTGAGAACTTTTCCCCTAAGGTCAGGAACATGTCCACTATCACCACAATTATTTACCATAGTACTAGAAGTCCTAGCCTCAGCAATCAGACAAAAGAAATAAAAGGCATCGAAGTCGACAAAGAAAAAGTCAAATTCTCACTCTTTGCAGATATGATACTTTATGTGGAAAACCCAAAAGACTCCATTCCAAAACTGATAGAACTCATACAGGAATTCAGTAAAGTATCAGGATATAAAATCAATGCACAGAAAACAGTTGTATTTCTATACACCAACAATAAGACAGAAGAAAGAGAAATTAAGCAGTCAATCCCCTTTACAGTTGCACCCAAAACCATAAGATACCTAGGAATAAATCTAATCAAAGAGGTAAAGAACCTATACTTAGAAAACTATAGAGTACTCATGAAAGAAATTGAGGAAGACACAAAGAAATGGAAAAACGGGGGCACCTGGGTGGCTCAGTGGGTTAAAGCCTCTGCCTTCAGCTCAGGTCATGATCTCAGGGTCCTGGGATTGAGCCCCGCATCGGGCTTTCTGCTCACCAGGGAGCCTGCCTCCCCCCTCTCTCTGCCTGCCTCTCTGCCCACTTGTGATCTCTCTCTCTGTGTCAAATAAACAAAATCTTTAAAAAAAAAAAAAAGAAATGGAAAAACATTCCATGCTCGTGAATTGGAAGAACAAATATTATGAAAATATCTATGCTACCTAGAGCCATCTACACATTTAATGCAATACCTATCAAAATACCATCAATTTATTTCAAAGAAAAGGAACAAATAATCCTAAAATTTATATGGAACCAGAAAAGACCCCAAATAGCCCAAAAAATGTTGAAAAAGAAAACCAAAGTTTTCTACATACAGTTTTTACATACAGTATATGTTAATAAAAAAATAGTAAGTAAATAAAAATCAATAAACTGGCAGACATAAGTCCTAATGTATCAATAATGACATTAATTGCAAATGGTTTAAATGTACCAATTAAAAGGCAGAGAAGAGCAAAGTCAATTTTAAAACATCAGTTAACTGTGTGCTGTCTAGAAGAAAATCACTTAAAATGTAATATAAGTAGATTGAAAATAAAAAGATGGAGTATTACATACTATACAAACATTGATTAAAGGAGATTTCTCTGAAATCTGGAAATAGATTTCAGAGAAAAGAAAATTATTAGACAGAAAGGATGATACTTGAGTTAATCCACAGAAGAGGTCTAGCAACCCAACAGGTGTTTGTACCAAACAGAGCTGCAAAATATATAACTCAGAAAGTAATAGAACTAAAAGGGAAAGTATATAAATCTGCCTAATAGCTGGAGACTTCTCAATAATTGAAAGAACTGTTAGAGGGAAAATCAACAAGGGTATAGGAGAACTCAGCAAAAATCTCAACCAACAGAATCTGTATGAAATACTCAACCCAACAACAGCATGTCATGTATAGTTTCTTTTCAAGTGTCCATAAAACATATACCATAAACCATATGGAGGCTATATAACAGGCCTCAGCAAATATGAAAGAATTAAAATCATAGAGAATGATCTCTGACAAAAAAATGAAATCCAAATAGAAATCCATAACAAAAAGGTAAAAGAAAAATCTCTGAACACATGAAAAGGAAACAACACACATCTAAATAATCCATAGGTTAAAGAGGAAGTTTCAAAGAAAATTTTTAAAAAGTAAACTAATAAATAAATATTAAAATACAATATATCAAAATTTGTTGGAATAAAGCTGATGTGTTTAGAAAATAAAAGTCTCAGGCGCCTGGGTGGCTCAGTCGTTAAGCGTCTGCCTTCGGCTCAGGTCATGATCCCAGGGTCCTGGGATCGAGCCCCACATCGGGCTCCCTGCTCGGCAAGAAGCCTGCTTCTCCCGCTACCATTCCCTCTGCTTGTGTTCCCTCTCTCGCTGTGTTTCTCTCTGTAAAATAAATAAAATCTTTAAAAAAAAAAAGTCTCATATCAATAATCTAAGATCACAAACACAACAACCTAAAAAAAGAAAAGCAAAATTAACCCAAAGCAAGCAGAAGGAAGGAAATAATAAAGAGAAGAAAATAACGATATAAAATTGAAAACAGAAGAACAGAGAAAATCAGTGAAAGAATGCACACCAAAACTAGAAGTTTAATATCACTTAAATATATTAAAAATTAAATAGTAGGTATAAATCTGATGAAACATATACAGGACTTTTATGTGAAAACTACACAACGCTGATTAAAGTAATCAAAAACAATCTAAGTAAGTGGAGAAACATTGTGTTGTTAGATTGTAAGATTCAGCATAGGAAAAATTTCAGTTTATCCCTAAAGGATATGCCATTTAACGAAATTCCTATAAAATCCCAGCAAGACTGAAAGTACAGACATTATTTTAAAATTTATATGGAAAGAGGAGAGGAGTGCCTAGGTGGCTCAGTGGGTTAAAGCCTCTGCCTCCGGCTCAGGTCATGATCTCAGGGTCCTGGGATTGAGCCCCATATTGGGCTCTCCGCTCAGCGGGGAGCCTGCTTCCCCCTCTCTCTCTGCCTGCCTCTCTGCCTACTTGTAATCTCTCTCTCTGTCAAATAAATAAAATCTTAAAAAGAATTTATATGGAAAGACAAATGAACAAAACAGTTGTGTAAAAAAAGAATAGAGTGCAAGGAATCAGTTTGCTCAATTTCAGGACTGATTAGTCAAGATGGTTTGGTATTTGCAGAGCAATAGACGCATAGATCAATGGAACCAGACATAGAACCCTGATTCTGATTCACCTTCACACATCCGACTGATCTTATACAAATGTGCAAAGCAGTTCAAAGGAAGAAAGACAGCCTTTTCAACAAATGGTGCTAGAGGAATAGAACGTTCATAAACAAAATTAAAAAAAAAAAATACCTAAGTCTCACACTCTACAAAAAGTAACTCAGAATGGATCATGGACTTCACTGTAAATGTAAATTGATAAAACTTTTAGAAAACGTGTAGGAGAAATTATTGGCGCTCTAGAACTAGGCAGAATTCTTAGATTTGATACCAAAATGATGATCCATAAAAGGTAAAATAACTTTAAAAAACTTTTCTTAGCAAAAGTTCTTATTAAGAAGATAGAAAAGTTAGAGGTGGAAAGAAAGTATTTGCAAATCATTTATCAATGGATGACTATATAGAAAATATAGATAATACTGAAGACTCAACGTTCAAATAGCAAATAGTCCAATTAAAAATGAGCAAAAGACACTGGGTGCCTGGGTGGCTCAGTGGGTTAAGTGTCCGACTTTTTGATTTCGCCTCAGGTTGTCTCAGAGTTGTGACATTGAGCCTTGTGTTGGGCTCCATTCTGTGCATGGAGCCTACTTAAGATTCTCTTTTTCCCTCTCCCTTTACTCTTTCCCCCCCCAAAGAAAATAAAAGAATTAACCCCCTCAAACATACATCTATATATATACTTGACTCCTAAGTTTCAAAAGCTGTTGTTGTAGCCGATTTGTAGTACATTTTCTGATCTTCCACAATAAAATGTGATTACTTTTCATTTTTTTTCTCTTTAAACAGTTTGCTTATTGTGCAAGGATCTATGAAAAAATAAAAGGTACTATACAGATTAGAGTTTTTGCAAAATGCACAATGTATATTTATCATTCCATGAAGGATTATCATAAATCATAAAAATGTTAGGAAAATGAAAAAGAAATATAGTCAAAAAAGAAGATTGCATTTGCATAATTTTCAAAGTTCAACATAGGACAGTATGAACCTTGAACTTTAAGAATTTGGCTAAAATGTGAACACTGAACTTTCCTAAGATAACAGTTTTCTTTCTTCCTTTCTTTCCCCTTCTCTCCCCTCTGCTCTCCCTCCCTCCCTCCTTCCTTCCTCTTTATCTCTCTTTATCTCTTCTATCCCCCCTCTTCATGCTTTTCATTCTGTTACAGTAACAGTGTCATGCATGTTTATATATTTTAGAAAAAAACCTATAGGTGATCCAGGTTATCTTACCTTATGTTTCATACTTAGGGAAGTAAAATATAGAGAAGTCCCATTGCATTTTTATTAAAACATTCTATTACATTTGAATAAATCTTAAGGTAAGAGTTATTATATTCTTTAAAAGTTTTTAAAGAAACTTTAAAGTTTCTTACTTTTACCCTTACCAAAAGTTGTAGAATTCAGTTTTTGTGGTGAACAGAAGGGTATTTGGGGAGAAGAGTAGATGAGTATATAAAGATTAAAATCTTTTAAATTCTGTTCATGTTATTTGGTGATTTTCACTACATTTTATTACATTACATTTGGTGGTTTATTAAACTGTTTAAGTATTCAGGATTGAGTAAGTTCCAAGTGATTCCAATTCTCCTTAACCAGCTTAGTGATTCTTAACCTGGTTGCATATTTGAATTACTAGGGGAGTTTCCCAAAACACAACCCAGAGCAACCATTGATTTAGCTTTAGAAATTTAATTGTATTTTGTGCCATAATGACTAAAATGTCCAGCTGTATGTCCACTTGGTTACAGGCCTAACTAGATCCAGTACTTCATTTATGATGTTAGAATGTTTTTTCTTCTTTTATGACTCATTTCTGTCCACATGTTGACGACATTCTTTTTTATAAATAATTTTTTGCATGTAGTTGGAGGTGACCACAGTCGTCTTTACCTCATTAGTGGTTCTTAGTGTAAGAATGCTCATGTCTTGTAAAGTCAGATTAGGTGACATGACTGTATGGGGCAGAGCTAATGCCATGAATTATATGAAATGGGACAGAGGAGATTTTTCCAAAGACAGGAACCCTGGGTATACCTACTCATTTATTCCATCAATTGGTAGTCAGTTGGTCAACATTAGAAGTAGGTTCTCTTCAGAGAAATTAATGAACCCACATTTTAAAGACTGTTCTATAAAAAAAAGTAAGAGCTGTTTCTCAGTTTATTTTTACTATTTTTTTCATTCTTCTTGCAATTATATTTTGAACAGAAAGTTTGCTTTTCTTAAATTGATTTTTTTTTTTAAGATTTTCTTTATTTGACAGAGAGAGACACAGCGAGAGAGGGAACACAAGCAGGGGGAGTGGGAGAGGGAGAAGCAGGCTTCCTGCCAAGCAGGGAGCCCGATGTGGGGCTTGATCCCAAGATCCTGGGATCATGACCTGAGCCGAAGGCAGATGCTTAACAACTGAGCCACTCAGGTGCCCCTAAATTGATCTTTTTAATACTTAAAAAGTGCAGTCTTCTCAAATCTTCAGACATATATCTCTGGTTAATTATGTTTCATGTGTGAAAAGAATAATTATGAATATAAAGTAAACAATTTTTGTATTGAGAGTTAGTTTCAGGTTCTTAACATTCTGAAAGCATTATTTGCATATTTGGGGTCTTAGGACTGGTATAACAAAGTACCACAAACTGGGCCACTTAAAACAAGAGAAGTTTCTGGAACCTTTAAGTGCAAAATGAAAGTGTCAATGGGGCAAAGTTCCCTCTGAAATCCTTTGGGGAATGCTTCCTTGGTTCTTTATAGCTTTGAATGAAGCTATCTAATTCTTGGATTTCTTAAAGCTGTGTAACTCCAGTTCTGTCTGTGTATATTTTTGTCTCCTTAGGCCATCTTTTTATAAGGACACCAGTCATTTGGGGTTAGGGGCTTACCCTACTCCAGTATGACCTCATATTAACTAATTAACTCTGTAACAACCCTTTTTCCAAATAAGGTCACATTCCTTGGTGCTGTGGGTTAAGACTTCAACATATCTTTTTTTGGGGAGGGGAGGACACAATTCAGCCCATAAAACTGTATGAAACTGTTACTACTCACATTTTTCAGATGAACAAATGTGTATATGTTGATTCATTTACATAGCACTACAAGTATCAGAATGAAGATTACAACAGAATTCCATCTCCAGAATACCAAGCAAAGATGAGTTATTCACCTCACTTCTTGAAGCTGATTATAATTTTCCATTGCCTGAGGGTGGTGTCACTGTCTAATATGAGTACAAGAAAAACCTACCAAATAAGAGTATAGCATAAGGAGATTAGTGGTGTATAGAATCTCTCACACTGCATTTTACAGAGCAGATCATAGGAATTTGTTGAATGAATGTTAGCCAACTGGAAAACAAAATGTGATGTAGAAATTTCCACCATATATTTCTACTACTGATTGATGATAATCCATAATTCATTTGCCCATATAAAATATGATCAAGATTTATAAAAATTGTCCTAAAAATCTAGAACTATGAGGAATCTGGCATATTGCCTTACTTAAAATTATTAAGATGCATCTGATACAGCTTCATTTTAGAGAGAAATATTCTCATCAAAAATTATAAATAGGAGGAGCACCTGGGTGGCCCAGTGAGTTGAGCCTCTGCCTTAGGCTCAGGTCTGATCTCAGTCCTGGGACTGAGCCCCATGTTGGGCTCTCTGCTTGGGAGGGAGCCTGCTTCCCCCTCTCTCTCTGCCTGCCTCCCTGCCTACTTGTGATCTCTCTTCCTCTGTCAAAATAAATAAATAAAATCTTTTAAAAAAATTATAAGTAGGAAATAACATTATTACTGTTATTTAACTAGTTGTCAAAATAAAGTGGAACTTGCTAGCCTTAAGTATACCTTGGTTAATTTCTCCATATGTGGATGAAAAGAGAGATAAGGTAAACAAATTCTGTTTTAGAATATATCAGAGGTTTATTTTGCCCTATGTTTTAGATATATGAAGATTTTTTTTTAAAGATTTCTTTTAGAGAGAAATTGAGCATGAGGGGCAGAAGGAGAGGGAGAGAGAATCTGAAGCTGACTCCCTGCTGAGTGCCGAGACTGTTGGGGGAGCTTGATCCCATGCCCCCAAGACCACAACCCTAGTCAAAACCAAATCTTTTGGTGCCTGGGCCACCCAGGTACCCCCAGAATATTTTAAGCTAAGTATGTGTTTTCAATTTAAACTAATAAAAAACCCAAGCTGAATTATCACATTTTCTATCAGATATTGAGTTTACCACTGTAAAGTTACTATGTCACTATGAGCGAATTGCCTAAAAAGCAGAATAGACATTTATACTGAAAAGTAGTTAAAACTAAAAACTCTGGTGTGCATTGTGTTAGGACAGCAAATGCCATTCCTCAGATGTGATGGTTTTTATTCCAGTTCTTTACTGAGACCAGCTCTAGAACAGAGGGATGCAACTTCAAATACCTTAAAACCAATTCAGGTAATATACATGAGTGAATTGGATGGGGGCATAGAAATGTGAGAAAGTGGGACAGGTAGGAAAAAAACCAGGATGCTCTAAAGAGTAAATTCCTTCTCATGGCATTCAAAGTCTTTTTTATTTTCTTTTCCTAACGTCTGAAATATTGTGCTAGCCAATCAAAGCAATTTTGAGGTCTAACTTAGATTCCATCAGCAGGCAATGTGAGCTCTGAGCATCAGAATAACTGCTCCAATATGTAATTACAGATGTAAAACAACTCAACAGTAAACACACATATGAAGAGTTAGTTGACTAAAGAGCAGGACCTGAAACACCATCATCAAATAGCATCATATCGAACAATAGATTAATGAATTTAATTTATTTATAAAGTTAATATGCAGATTTGATTACATTTTGAGACCAGTTTTCCAGGTAAAGAGGTACCACTGCACAGTGATTGATCTGTCTGCTTGAATTCACAATGCAGAACAAGCAGATGTTCTGCAATCCATTCTATAGGTGGGATCTTTTCGTTATTTGAATAACTTCCCTAAAGAACCATGTATAACAATGAAAATAAGACCAAAGTTGCTATGATTGGCAATTTTCTTTTACTATTCATGAGTAGTAGATGCATGAAAGCAGACTTTACAAAATAATCAGATATCTCATTCTGTTTTTATACCCTATCAGGGAAATGATATTTCATTATTTAGAATATAGAAATATATATCCTCAATATGATTTCAGATCTTTCATACCATAAACTCATGAACAATAAAAATAGGCCATTAAGAATAGGATATTTGCTTATCATTTACTTATACTTATTCTCATTTGCAAAAGCAAAATAATAGGGCAAAATAATTTAAATATTTCTTTCTTAAAATAATTTTATAGAAATTACTTATATATATTATATATATATATATATATGTAGAGTAAAATTTGTGTATCTCTTCTCACTACTTCTGTATACCCACACATTCACAACTACCATTGATTTAATTTTTAATGTCAAACAAAAAATTTTTTAAACTTAACCAGCCACCTATTTATAAATGCTTTTTAGAAAGTGTGTGCATGCACATGCATGCGTGTGTGTGTGTGTGTGTGTGTGTGTGTGTAGTCCTCAGTTCCTTACCATGTCTGTGTTGCTCTGATAGCCATTCTAGTAGTTGGGAGAAGGGAAAATTAGGAGGAGCACCTGCCAATGTTAGACTCATGGAAGGATGCTTTGTATACAGACTTAATATTAGGTAGAAGATAGATAGAGTTTTAACACAGTCTGCTACTAAAATTATACTAAGGATGGGGTGGAGAAAGAGAAAAGACATTTAGCTTTTGAATAAATCTGGAGAGGGCTACTGGAAAAAGATGAAATTCATATGCTAATGTGTCTAAACATATATATTCAATTTGTTTAAAAAAATTCTGCTGAGTAAATATGAAGATCTACTTTATTAAGTGATTCATGGAATCAGCATCCTATATAGCTAATAGAGGGGAGCTCTGAGGAGCTATACAATAGAGAAGGTTCTACAAAGGAGGATGGGGCAAAGTGTTATTAGTGAAAGAAAAGAAAGGATTATTTCAGGCAATGTTACCTTTCCTTAGGGGAAAGAGGGAAAGATAGGGGACATCTTACCAAGCAAATTATCTCATTTTCCTTTGAGGGATAGAGAAAGCCTATGAGACAAACTTACCTCATTGGTGCAGAACAGAAATTCCAGATTGATTGGTATAAAGTTCCACTCACTGAAATTAAGTTTGTTATGCTGCCCGAAGGGCAAGTGACCACACTTTGAGCCTTTAGTTACATTTTTAACAATTCAAAGGAAATGAAAGCTCTCTTCTAAGATAAAAGGAGAAGCTGGGAATGTATTAACTGTTAAGGATATGTGAAGAGAAAGCAGCATTGAGGAGAGAAGGATTTTTTTAAAAAAATGGACTAGAAGAAGAGAGAAGGTTCACATAAGTAAGACATGTTGTCTTTATGTGGTAGAGAAGATAAGTTGTCCCTGAGGGATGCTCTTCAGACATGACCAAGCCTTGAACATTAACCTCTGTACCTTTGTTTGATGCATAAAAATGTGTTTTCCAGACCCTTGCCACTCAAAGTTGATTTGTAAACCATCAGCATTGGTGCCACCTTGGAACATGTTAGAAATGCAGACTCTCAGGCCCCATCCCATGCTTATTGAATTGGAATCTGCCTTTTAAGAAGATACCAGGTGATCCCTGTGCACATTAAATTGGAGGTTGAGCTGGACTATAGAAAGCTAACTGACATGGTCTCTGTATAGTCTGTTTGGCCCAAAACAAGTACGGCTGATTCTTCTCACCATTTTCTTCTCTGTCAATATATTGACTGTGGACAAAAGACAGAACCCTGAAACCTGATTTATTACAGCTTTACATGAACAGCACACTGAAGGAAGCTAGTACAGAGGAAAGGAAAACCAGCAGCTCTTAAACTTTCACCTCTTTTCAATATTCTTAAAAATTTAGAGAGCTGTCTTTTAAAGCACATTTTCTCCCTGGCAGTTTAATCTTTGTAGTCCAACTTGTGAAAGGATCTCAAAGACTCTCTCCTGCATGATTGAGCTGTGCTGGCTGACAGGCTATGAGCCTGGCCATCCCAGCCCACCTCTTTGCTAGCCTGCTCCCCCATCTCCTTTATTGGAAGGGCCTCAAAACTGTGGAAAACAGCTAGTGACTTGACACTGACCATCAAATCCTTAAAGACACTCAATTTGCTATTGCACTTCCACATGGAATTTGCATTTCTAAAAGAAGGCAAGGAGCATTGACCATAACCAAGACTTTTTTTTTTCCCAGAAGCAAAAGTATATTCTGAACACCTATTTCTTGAGATTGTAATATTTTGTGCCACTATCTGCCCTGTTGAATACATTTTCAAATCTCTGAGGATATTTTTTTTCTTTTTATTAATTTTTATTAACATATAATGTATTATTTGCCCCAGGGTACATGTCTGTGAATCTTCGGGCTTACACATTTCACAGCACTTAACAGCACATACCCTCCCCATTGTCCACAACCCAGCCACCCTATCCCTACCCCACCACACCCCCCGGCCACCCTTAGTTCATTTCTTGAGTCTAGGAGTCTCTTATAGTT
>CM053603.1:34549145-34643957 GCA_028646535.1 Procyon lotor
CCTTTGCTGTGCAAAAGCTTTTGATCTTGATGAAGTCCCAATAGTTCATTTTTGCCCTTGCTTCCCTTGCCTTTGGGGATGTAGAAAAGAAGAAGTTGCTGCGGCTAAGGTCGAAGAGATTGCTGCCTGTGTTCTCTTCAAGGATTTTTCCATCTGCAGTTTATAACTAGTGGTAGTAGGGTGACAATAAAAAAATAATTTTAATTGCATACCTTCCATCAGGTACTGCTATAATTACATCCAGTATACGCATGCAATCATAGTTTTAGTGAGTAACTTTTGCTCAGTTGCAATTTGCAGTTTATAAAAATCTTTCTCATGTTTTGAAGATGTGAATCTCAGCCCATGTACGCTGATGTGCCAAAGCAAACAAACAAAACAGTGACATACTTTCTTATACTGTTCGTATCTAAGTCCCACCAAGAATTTGGAAAATTTAACCTCAGTTTTTTTCAGGGTTTCTCCAAACTTGAAACATGCTGTGGGTATATAAGGAATCTTAAATAGTGCCAAGATGAACCATGGGCTCTGGGTCAGTGGGACATCTGTACCAGTTAATAATAAGACATAACATCAGGGCTTGTGTTTCTCTGAGTTATCTATGGCTTTTGCCTTTCTTCATCTTTATTCATTACTTATCCTTTTTCTCAGGTCTTCATGCCTTTTCTGAATCACCGCCCTGGACCTCCTATTACCTGTTTTCAACATTCCCCATCATTTTTGCTATGTCTCTGTTTTTGAGACAAGCACTTGGTTTATGCCTAATATATCACCTCTGTTCAGCAAGACTTAGAAAGAGCCAAGTAGCCATTTTGACTCTTTCAAGTTTATTCTCAGCTATATCCACCTACTAAGCCAACAAGCACAAGCTCATTGAGTGGACAAATGCAATATACTGAAAGAGAAAAATAAGATATGTATCTGAAAATATAATCCCACTATAAATCACTTTATTTGATTTATACAGTGAAATGCAGATTAGATCTTTTTTTTTTCCCCCCACTTTACAGAAAAATACATTTGGAATTGATGAAACCCACAGAGCCTGTTAGTATCAGCATCAGATTTGGAAACACATTCCTCTGGGACTATATTTTATATAGTCCTTTCCATTTTATCATCCTACATCTTTTAGTTCTGAAGTAAATTCTTTCAATATTCCACAAATGTTTATAAAAGCATACTATATTAAAAGTATGATGTTAGGCACTGCAGACTAGAAATAGGATCATGTAGTTATTTTGATGAAGCACCTTCATTTTATAGATGGCAAATTGGGGTTTAGAATCATTAAGGGCTTTAACTATGAGCATGAAGATAATGAGTGACAGTCATGATTCATAGTCTAGAACTCATTAAACTCTATCTTGCCTGATAGAGTTTCAGTCTGAACAAAACATACTTCTGAACTTAATGGAAATTTGATGATGGTTTAAAGAGATGAGCAGTTGTTACTAGTACTACAAGGCTTTACTGTCTGAGATATATCTTCTTTGAGTGACAAGACATAAGGTGAAGATGAATGACAAATCCCTTCAACTGGAGGGATCAAGGTCACAGTCAAAGAGGAAGTGGAATTTGATTTTGGACTGATGAATGTTTGGGATTTCAACAAGTGGGAGTCTCAGTTAAAGATGGTCAAAGCAGAAGAAAGGGCACAGCAAGAAATTCCACAAAATCATTCTGATGATTGGAAGAGTCTGGTTATCATAAATGGAATAGAGAAGGAAATGAAGCACTTCACTTTTGGGTGAACATCTGAAAGAAAAGTGAGATTAAGACTAGTAGTTGTGATGAGGCACATGTAGCCTCAAGGCATCAAGGATAAGGGAGTTCTCATGGTCTTTAGGTATTTGCAAGGGTTCCATGTTGTTTGCCAATTGAATTTGGATACCAGAGTAAATACTTTGTCTTGCCTTTTTCTTGTTAGACCTATTTTCTTTCATCTCTTTAGGGCCTCTCTGTTTATCTTCTTTCCTCCTGACATACTCTTTATCTTTTCCAAGCTTTGCTACACATTTTTCCATTTCTGAGTGCAATGGAAAGAAACACGAAGAGAGGATTTCTCATGAATTACTTTTCCCTCTGTAGAGGGAAGGGGAGACTTCAAACTGATGACATCTTTCAGAGAGATGATATAGTCCCAAGTATATTTTTTCTTTTGGGAGGAAAAATCTGAATGTGTTCCTCAAGTAAAATCAGAAATTGAGATTCTTTTTTTTTTTTGCTAACGTGATTAATGCTGTGTTTCAGAAATACAAATGAGATGTACGTAGTTTTTGAACACGGGCTAATTTGCACCTCCTTCTTGTTTTCCTCCCTTTTTGTTTTTGTTCTTTTGCAAAACCAAAATTACTAGAATTTGGAACCTCCATGAGGGAAGGTACATTATCTACTTTGTTCACTGCTGTATCCTGGGGGCCAATAAATGCCTTGCACACAGTTCACATAATTAAGCTGGTTGTTTAGTTCAGTCTGCATTGTACTTAAATCTCCTTTTTGAAGGTCTATGTCTGATTATGTAATCAATTGTTTAGACAAGAGATGCATAAATTAATTAAATTAGATAATCCCAATGGCCTATCCAAGATTAAATAATAAAACTATAATTGTACTCCATTAGACGTACTTTTATATAGCAACAGCATATTAAAACATGTTTATTTAAATTGTTATCAATGAGGTCTGGAAGTCAGCTAAATGAGGAAACAAAATATGGCATTTGATGGCTGAACAAGTCCTTTTATTGTTTCAAATACACTCTAACACCAGGCACATCATTTAGATTTTATGACAAGATGCAATAACCAGCCACCTGTGAAGATAAAATATATTTTTCCAAATAAAATTTCTTTCTAACAAGCTTTATTATGCATATTTCGTTTGTGGTCTTGTCATACTAGCCATGGGTGTCACATGTCAGGCATGATGAAGAGAATTATCTTTTAGGATAGTTTTGCAAGGGAAATTGGGATACCAAAGAAGGATTTATGCCAAACCAGAAAATGATTTATTATGAACCAAACTACTCTGAATCGTTTACAACAGGACTGGGATTAGAGACAACTAGGAGAGAGTAACACAAATGATCCGTCAGAATTCATTTACATTTGATAAATAAGAGTCAAAATAAGTGATTTCTGTTGGGCTGAAAATTTTCAGGTAAAGTCAATTTTAATCAAATTAATTGAATGATTAATCTCCTTAAATCAAGGTACATTTCATACTGGTACATATTCAGTGGTTGCAATGGGGTCAATAATAAAATAACACTCATGGTACTACACTCTCTCTCCTACCCATTTTTCTCCCCAAAAGTAAAGTCTTCTGATTTTAGTTTTTATGAATGTTACGTCTATAAAAGAGTGGGCAAACAGGAGATTATTTTCTTTTTACTTGTGTGTCTGAAAATGTCTTTTCCTTCATTCTTTGCTCCCTTCCTCACTCTTTTCATTTCCTTCTCAGTCCTCCCAAATATACTTAACTGTTCATTGCCTTTGTGCATATAGAATAGATGATAAGCAATTTAATAAATGTTCTTTTCATTAGTAATAAACTTGATTTTCTTCTCTCAGAATGCTTTTGGGAGTATCTTTCTATTTTTAATGTACAAAAATTTTAGGGGCACCTAGGTGGATCAGTTGGTTAAGCATCTGCCTTAGGCTCAGGTCATGATCCTAGGGTCCTGGGATTGAGCCCCATAGGAGGCACCCTGCTTTTCCCTCTCCCTCTGTCCCTCCCCCTGCTTGTGCGCTCTCTCTCTCTCTCTCTCTTTCTCTCTTTCTGTCAAATAAATAAATAAAATCTTTAAGAAAAGAGAAATTTCAAAACAATACTTCTGGGATCATTATCTTCTTTTATTCTCTCTTTGTTGTTTTCTCTCTGAGATGTTAGACCTTCTAAGTTTGTCTTTTTTAAGGATGATTTTTGTTTTCTTCATGGTTTAAGAGAATTATTTAACATTATTTAAAAGTCTTATAATTAATACTTGACAATTATGTTTTTATTCTCTAGGAGATATTTCTTGGTTTTACATTTTTATAGCATACTATTCTTTTTAATCGTTGTAATAGGATTTTGAATCTTTCTGTATAGATTATAACTGCAAGGTGAGTGGATGAAACAAAAGGGCTATAATGTAATGTCTGCAGATATATTTAATTGTGACAACTGTGATGAGATTGCTATTGGCATGAAGTAGGTAGAAGCCTGAGATGCTGCTAAACATTTTCCAATACACAAGAAAGCCCCCAACCAAAACAAACAAATTTAACTGGCCCCAAATGTCAATAGTGCCAAGTTTTAGAAGTCCTGTTTTAGAGACATTGACTTCTCTTACTCTATAATCCTTAAGCACCCCCATGTTGATAGGTAAAAAAAAAAATGTTCTAAACACTAGAAAAGAATAAATGTTGAATGAAGGAGTACATGCTCTTAGTGTTGAGAAAAGCAAGAGAGGTATCAAGTAGAAGTGAGGTCATGAAGAGCCTTACAGTCATGTTTAGTGGAATGAATTTAGAGCAGAAAAATAAAACTAGGCAATATATAAGAGAATTTCTCGGAAACCTCAAAAGTCTTCAAATGTAATAATCATGATAATGAAACTTAATGAGAAGAAAATGTTTTTTTTGTGTGAATAAACATTTTGGGGGAGAGGGTGAGAAGAAGCTAAAATGTTTGTAATCCCCAAAGGTCTTTGAGGTACAGATAGCTATACCTATAATTTGTCTTATTTTTTTCCTCCCTGCTCCTTAAACATACATAAATTTATTCTAGGTGACACCATATCTACCACTAATGTCCATTGGGGTTAAATAGAATGTTAAACATCCTCACAAAAAGCTTAAAGGGGATGGTGTTGGTGTTGCTCTTCTCAGTCTAGAGATGTATTTTTATTTTTGAATATAGAGTCATTCTCTATGAGGTTTTATCTGGACTTGGATACTAGATTATGACACAAGTGCCAGCAAATGTAGCATTCCATGTCTCAGGTAAAAATGTAATCAGTCACCGTCCCTACCATTCACAATTTTTCAGTCCCTTTATATGTGCAGATGCATGTGCCATATGCATATAACTCAAATTAAATTTTATTCTTTTTCCTTCTTACTTTGCCGATTGGGTATATAATTTGGTTAGCACACATGACTGATGTTTCTTTTTCCCATGAGTTGTCACAGACTCCTTTTTGAGAGAACTTTGAGCAGATATTTAGAGACTACAGTTTTCTTTCTCTTCTTTTTCATTGTGTCTTCTTGCATCCCTTAAAATTTCAAAATTCCATCACATTAAGCTACCTGTTTCATGCATACAAATGATTTGGATAAAGGTATGTGTGCATGTGTATTCAGTTGTTGAATTATTGAACTAATTAAAACAATATCATTTAACACTTAGCTATTTCCAAACCAAAATAATCTAGTTTCTGACATTCTATCCCGTATTTTTGCAACTGGAAAGCGGTCCATTATATTATATTCTTTGGACTCTTGCAACATTTGCCTGCTAGCAATGGGAGGGTCTGTATAATATCTGATCCTGCAGTATTTTTCACTCATAAACCAGAAACAACTTGAACTCTACGAGGTATGGAGGTTTAAAGCAAACCTTTATTTAACATTTTGTGTGTCAACATTTCTCCAACTTGACCTGCCAAGTGGATTTCATAGCAGATGACTCTGGAACATGAACAAGTGTTTGCTCTTATATCTCAGCCATTAGTGTTGAATTAAAGACTACAAGGTTTGGATCACATAGCAGACTTCGATGCCTTATGCTGCTGATGCTGGCCAAGAACAGGAGCATCTGAATATTTATATGTTTATTCCTGTGGAATACTAAGAAATCTTTGGACAGTTGACAAATATGTGCCTATACCACTAAACCTAAGGGAACATCCAAGGCACTTATAAGTAGCTTTTCATGCATAGGAAAACTGTTGATTCTAAAAAGATGTCAGATGAACTGTTTAAAAATAACTATCCTGGAACTCACTTCTTATGAAAATAATCCTCTCAACTAAAATTTATGGCAAAATATAAGATTTTTCTGTGGAGTGGTGAGAACAGTGAGAGAATGCATAAACATTTCTGTGTATTTCCCACGAGTGTAGATTATATCAGGGTCTTTACATGTGTTCTCTCATTTTCATCTCGTGGTGATGCATAATGATGCATCTAGTACTAACTTCATCTGGAACATTCACTCCAGTCTGTCTACTCATCTGTTTGCATATGGTTGTTCAATGTCCATAGTTTTATTCTGCCTTAAAAATAAACTTTAAAAATATCTATTGTTTCCCATCTCTACCAACAGTTGTTTATTTTAAATCAGTTTATCATCACTTTCTCCCTTGGCTATCAAAATAGGCAATTAATTGTTTTCTCTGCTTCCAAATTTGTCCCCTCCCCAGTATATTCTCCATATTTAAACTTCAGTAGCTTCTTATTAAACCTAGAAGCAGAATGGCATCTGAACTCCTTACCATGTTCTACAAAACTCTACAAGATACTTCAGGTTTCAGATTAAGGAAAAATATATATATATATGTGTAATATGTATATTTCTATATAATGCTATAAAATCGTATATTTTATACATTTATGAATTCCAAGTATATAAATATGTATATGTAAATATATAACTCATATATAAAGTCCACTTGTATATATGCATACATATATTTATATAAATATATATAAATATATATATTTATATACATATATTTATATAGGTGATATATATATACACAAACATATATATATATATCATTGATTTTCATTAATTGCAGTCTATATGTTCTATAAAATTGCCAACATCATTGAATTAGCAAATCTGGGACTATTGCTTCTAGGGGAAATAGAGGGTTAAGTCTCTGAGAGCCTCTGGTTGGAACATTTTCATTGAAAAATCAATATATAACCTTGTATTTTGTGTATTTCTCTTGAAAGACACATCGTTTTATATATATATTGTATTATATGTAGATTGTGAGGGTAAATATCAATTACATAAAACATGTATGTACTACAGATTTATTATATGATAATAAAGTATATTAGACTATGTTTTATACTGTAAATCATATATATATATATATATATATGCCATGAGTGCAAATATGAATGAATCAATAATATATAATATATATATTTTGGCTATGATTCAAATATTGAAGAATCGATAATATATAAATAATATATAATTCACAAATGTATAAAATACAAAATTTTGTACATTATAAATACCCATTGTTATTATGTCAAATATAATAACTGATCGATTAATGTTTTAACTCCTAGCCAATAGCATTATAACTCATGCCTGAATGAAGCTTATCTAGCACACATATTTTTCTCCTCAGATATATTACAGTGTTCTTGCACTTAGCAACACTTGACAACACTTCAGCTTGAGGACCATGTTAAATAGTAAAATCACCGACAAAACACTAAAATGGAAAAATGCAAAAAAAAAAAAAGTGACACTGAGTAGACTATGAGAAGAGTACATATACAGTATGAAAGTTCATACCAGAACACTGCCTTGTTTGACTTCAGTTGGGGAAGTACCTGTTGGGTGAGTTAAACTTTTTGATTCTCTGCACTTGTACATGAATGACTATGACAGCACCATGGCTCTTGATTTGGGGTATTACAATTAAATATTAGCAAGCAGGTAAATTCACAAATACAGAATCCATAAATAATGAGTCTCAACTATACATATAAAAATGCCAAATTAAAGGAATGCCCAGTTAAATTTGAATTTCAGATAAATTTTATTTTTTAAAAAGATTGTATTTACTTATTTGAGAGAGAGAGAGTGAGCAGTGAGGAGGAGCAGAGGGAGAAAGAGAAGCAGGCTCCCCACTGAGCAAGGAGCCTGACATAGAACCTGATCCCAGGACCCTGAGATCATGACCAGAGCCAAAGGCATAGGCTGAACCAACTGAGACACCCAGGCGCCCCTCAATGAAGTTTTTAGGATAAATATATCTCAAGAAATATTTGGGACATACTTTATCTGAAATTCAATGTATTTTTCTATATTTTATTAGGAAACACTTTATGATAGCTTTTTACCTCTCCAACTTTACTATGCTTCATTATCTGTATTGTTTGATTACCTCAAGCTCATTTTCTTCTTTTTTTTTTAAGATTTTTTATTCATTTGAGAGAGAAAAAGAGAGAGAGAGAGAGAGAAAGTATGAGCACAAGCGGGGGGGAGGGTGAGAGGCAGAGGAAAAATCAGATTCTCCCCTGAGCAGAATACCCGATGTTGCAGGCTGGTTCCCAGGACCCTGAGATCATGACCTGAGCCAAGGGCAGACACTTAACCAACTGAGCTACCCAGGTACACCAAAGCTCATTTTCTTCTTTATACTTCTCTGAAATGTCAAGATTCTTGCTCCTTGGAGTCTCTCACTGACCCCTAACCTCATTCTCAGGCTCTCCTCATAACTGATTTTTTGTCTTTTCCAAATCTTTCCTGATTCCCATGTATTTCTCTGTCCTATTCAATTTATCATTACAGTTTATAATTGTTTTATTCATTTGTGTTTTCTTATTTTTGACCTGCCTCCCTAAAAGACTGCTTCCTCTGAAAACCACATTTATTTCCATCTTGCCACATAAGCCCTGTATAACATCTCATATATTAAGCCTTTTTAAAAGTGTATATTGAAGAATGGATGATGTAAATATTAAATGGAAAAGGTATGAGGATTTATAGAACAGAATCCACAGATACATATCTGAACCTTGTCTACTCATTCTCAAAATATTTCCCCAGCACCTTGAGCGTAGGCAACTGTGCTAATTTCTAGAAATAAAGCGAAAAAATAAGGACAAGGCCCATGTCCTCGTGAGCTTATACTTTGCTGGGAGACAGAAGGGAGACAAATAAATAATTCACTTATACCTTACAACATTGCCATGAAGTAAACAAGCACAGGAATTAGATGGACAATACCTGGGGAAGTCATCCTGCATAGAATGACCAAGATTTCAAATCTTTTGTTAGGGCAAAAAGAGAATCCTTATGAGATTTCTTCTTAATAAACATTTGTACATGTGTCCTAACTTTCTAAAGCATGTTCTAAGAGTTTCTCTGCTTGGCTTAATAAGTTAATGTGTGGTGAGACAAGACAATGAATAAAACACTGACATTTTTGACACCCTCCTCCCCAACCACGCTACCACTGTTTCACAGTGTGCTGAATAAATTACACACACATGCACACAGACATATATACATATGTACTCAGTTGATTTGCACTAGTTTGTATGCGAAGAACTAGCAGTGTAAATGGCAATTAGTGATGTAAGAAAGCAGTTCAGTTCAAAATAATAGGTACCTTTTATAATGTCACTTTTTCTAAGGATTTTTAGAGCCAGATTTTAATTTAGTTCACGGAACACAAATTTATTGAGCACCGGCATTTATTTCAAGTCAGACATTGTTACAGGCATTCAGAAAGTGCAGTAACAAACAAAAGCAGACAGATCTTAAGTTTGACTTCAGGGAAGTGAAAGGTTCTAAACAAATAGCAATCTTAGGTGTCTGATTTACAGCAGCAAGAACATGATGTATTGACATGTTAGCACTCTTTATCCTCAATGTATTTTTGTTTCCTTAACTAATTAATCCTCATGATACTAAGCGGTGGGTAAAGCTTATGTATTAAACATCGCATGTTCTTTTTAAAGAAATGACAATCCTTGTAAACGATGTGTCTGTTGCCAGAAATCCACATAAGTATTTTGGTTTTAAACTCCCCTAAAGCTACGAGAACTGCTCTCTGCTGCTGGAAGTTGACTTTTTCTCTGTTGCTTGGGACTTCGGTGTTTTGACAGTAGAGTTTCAGAACGTGTTCCATTATTTTTAAACCGTGAGGTGTTCATTTTCTTCTCTAAGTTTATTTTGGATATTTCTACCAGGGTGGGCAGGGAAACCTGGACGAGGGTGAATAGATGGCCGTGTCCCTTTAACAGGTTACTGCAAGGTCTGCATCTGTTCATGCTCTAGTCCACCTGCTATTCTGATCGCTCTCCTACCTATCCAATAGCATAGGTAGGAGAGCTAGCTACCTACCTACGCTCTCCTACCTATGCAATGTTAAGTGGATCGCATAAAATAATGACACCATTCTCCCTGGAAACCATGCACTGATTTCCCACTGAACCTAAATGAAACGTACACTCCTTACCGTATCCAACACTTGCTTTCTTCTGGCCCCTGACAGCCTTTCCAAATTCTCCTCCTGACAGCCTCCTCCTCTTGCTTTCCACTCTTGTCACAAGGGACAACTTCTGGCTTTTCAGACATACCAGACTCTCTCCTTGTCACACATGCCCTCTGCCTGGAATGTTTTTTCACCCACTTTTCATAAAATTGACTCTGCATTTTCCAGGTCTCTGCCTTAGTTTTAGAGAAAACTACCTTTCTTTTTTCCCCCTCAAATAAGACCGGCTCCTATCCATTTTCCTAAGTGCACCCTAGTCACTTTTAAATGACGTTTATTTTAAATGTTTTATTTTTTTGGAGTTCCTTTACTTTTTTTTTTTTTTTCTTTCTCTCAGGCTAACTAGTCTCTATCCCCCTGATAAGGGAAGGACCATTTGTGTTTTATTCACCACCGTATACTCAGTACTAGCTCAGAATGGATCCAAGATAGGTCTCAATCATTCATTAAGTATTAACTAAAGGAGTAAATAAGTGTCAGTGTAAGTGCTTGGAATCTCTACTAGCTTAATTAAAGAAAAGAGCAGTAATAACAGATTGAGAAGAACTGCCTTCTCTAGGTTTTCGCCATCATTTGTTTCACTTCGGCTTAAGCCAAGTTTTTCTACATCTCTAGATAGCATCCTTCACTTCTAAAATACAAATGATGGAAATATAATACATGTGAACATATATTGTATAATACAACTCAGTAAGTCACGTACAAATTAATGACCAATTACATTTTTTTAAAGTGGGTAATTACCTAGATCCTCATTTTTTTAGATCCTCACATTTTGTAATAGACTTCCAGTCCTTCACTGAGAGCACACAAGATAGAATCAATGAAAATAAATACAATCTTCATGATCTTTTTTTTATTTTCTTCTTTCCATCTTAGCTCGGTGATGCCCTTCTTGCCACACCTAATTATCACATTTTTCCAGTAGTTTAAATAACATGAAATTGCAACATAAGCTGGGTATGCTTGGTTAATGAGAAAACTTATGAAAGAGTAAAACTAAAATTAATGAAAGCAGGGTTTTCCCCTGTCATTTTTTTGACACTTCTGAAGACTACTTTTAGTTATTGGAATGACATAATTAATTCTGGGTCAAGGAAATTTTACTCATTGTCCAATTACAATGTCTGACGAATGGAATCATTAATGCATAATAGTAATTACTGATATTGGCATTGCAGGTTTTTCTTTATCTGATATTGAAAGATATTTAGGAAAAAAGAGATAAAATACCTATCTTCTCAAATTGCACTATTCTCTATCTCAACCAGGGGTTTAGTGAGGGTAAAATCTTACAGAAATCTATTAAAAATTAGAGGAATATGGCTCTTTCAAGAAAATTAATTTACCTCTCCTGTTTCTACCCACTACCCTATTAGAAGTATAATTGACTTGATGTGCAGGTCATGCCAACCTCATTAAACCTGTTAGCCCATAATGTGCAGGATCACAGATCTAAATGTCTTTTTTAAGTTCCATTATGCCATTTACTTGGATGCTATGGAGTATTGCCTGTGTTGGGATATGCTTCTTGAGGAGGCTTGGAGGCCATCTGTTTATTCTGGCATGAGTTTCATTTACAAAGTTTGAAGACTTGGTAGCAATTTGTTTTTAGTTTGTTTTCCAGTAATTAAAAATAAAAATGAGCTTCATTTTCTGTTTGTCTCACATATATTCCATTATTTCCATTTGTAAAACAGAAGCTCTCTGGGGTAATTGTGTCTCGAACACTGTTGATACAGGTTGAGTCTTCATCATTTTGGGCTGCTCTAACAAAAATACTGTAATCTGGGTGGCTTAAACAACACACATTTATTTGTAACATTTCTGAAACCTGGGAAGTCCATAATGAAGGTTCTGACAGATCCATTTTCTGTCAAGACACTCTTCCTGTTTTGTAGACAGCCATCTTTTCTTGATATCCTTGCATGACAAAGAGCAGAGATTGGAAGCAAGCTCCTTTGTGTCTTGTCTTATAAGGACACTAAGCCCATTCAGGAGAGCTCTACTCTCATGACCTAATTAGCTCCCAAAGGCCCTTCTTCCTAATACTATCATATTGGGGGTTAGGATTTCGACATAAGAATTTTAGAGAGATACACATATTCAGTCCATAACAGGTTATCAGCATCAAGACGAGAATTGCAAAGTCCAGCTAGAGGTGAGAACAGGAATAACTTGTTGGGAAAAGATAAGCAAGCTGCCCAGACTCCACTGGGGAAGCCAAATAGGGGTACAGTCAGGGAAGGGGTCAGCATCAGCAACCAATGGGGAGTGTCATATTTGAACAATAGAAGCAGGGAAACTTGTATCCATGAACCAGTTGAAGGTCATAAGAACATGTACTGAGGGAGAATAGGATTGCCATGAAAGTAGACATTTGATTCATTCTCATTCTAGACAGATTTTTAAAGTTCATACTTTTTTTTTAAGGTTCAGGGTCTCCTTTATATTAAAGCATTCCAATTAACTGTGAAGAGTCATTGCTCCAAGACCTACTTCTTGTGTTGGTTTCAGGTTTCCTTCTGTACCAATTTCCAGCAGTAGCCCACAATGGTTCGATAGTGGGAGTTTGACACAGAAACTAGAGTATTAAGACATCTTGAATATTAAGTATTAAGTATTGAGTGTTAAGTCATCTTGAAGGGATTCCTGTAACAGTTTCTTGGTAGTATAATAGCATCAGGCCACCAGGAGTTATACAACACCTCAGATTCTTTAAAAGAAAAAAAAGTCCTAATTTGTAGGATTTACCTATTTCTCTGTAGTAGAAAGGCTGATTTAAAGTTAAAAGAAGTTAAAATTCCTTAATATTTCACATTGGTGTTTTCTGGCTGATTCAAGTGGGTTCCAGCAATTGCCTGTTATATAAAGCTTCCAGGAATGGGCAGGAAAATGACTTATCCCAAATCTCCAAATTGTAAGACAGAGTTAACCCCCAATGCTTTATGCTGTAGATTTGAGTTCATCTTCCCTTGTTGGAGAATTTATTCTTACATGTATGTATCCTCTTTTTCTTCTGCCTACATTGGTTCTTCTCTCTCTGCTGACTCATTCTCAACAAGTAATAAACATTTTCTTACCATCATTCATTCTTAAATAACCAAAGCCTTCCTTTATCCCGACATTTTGCCATGTCCCACATTTTCTACTTCCTTTCCTAGGCAAACTTTGTAAAGGAATTGTAATTTTATTGCTATCTCCATTTCTCACATTCCAGAGATTCAAATATTAGTCATCAGTATCCTCCACATTGCCAAAATGAGTAGTCTCATCTTTATCCTTATCTTACTTAAACTTTTAGCAGCTTTCAACATGGCCAGCTACAATATCTTCTGGAAATCTCTTCTTCCCTTCATTTAATGGATGCTAAACTTAATGATGACTTTCTTCCCATCTCTATGATGTCTTCTTCTTGACTTCAACATTCCAAATATTAGAGGGTTTCAATTATCCTTGAGTCTCTCTCTCTTTTTTTTCTTTATCTATGTGCTCACTATTGGGTCTCTAATTCAATACAATTGAAATACTGCTAAATCCTAATTTTTGCCCTCAATTCTTGACCTCTCCTCAGAACTCTAGAGTTGTATACCCAACCTGGCACTTCCATTTAGATGTCTGATAGGCATGTCAAACTTAACATGAACTGAACAAAATTTTTTGTCCATATCAGATGTTGGTAAACCACAACTATAATTATAATCTGAACCTCAAATAATTCTAAGTAAAAATTTTTGGAACATGCTCACCCCATTTGTTTACATTATATCTATAGATGATTTTACACTGTAATGAAGAGTTGATAGTTGCAGCCAACACTGTGTCATCTGCAAATACTAAGATATTTACTGTCTGGCCTTTTACAGTAAGTTTGTCAACAGCTGTTCTATACATCCAGCCTGTTCTCTAAGTAAGTCTTCATCTGATTGGATAATCCCAACTTCTGTTTCATTTGTCAAGTGAAACTGTCGTAATTATACTTAATTTCTTTTTTCCCCCTTACCTACTAATTCAGTGCATCAGCAGTTACTATGGACTTTACATTTAAATTAAATCCCAAATATTTCTATTTTTTAAATTCCCAGTGTAATCACTTTGTTGCCTGAAGCACCAAAACAACTTCCTCATGGTTTCCTTGCTACTCCATTGCCCTTTATAATCCCCCCCTTTTTTAAACCCCCTTTGTAATCATAATAGTCTTCTTAAATTATGGAAAAGTCTTCTTAAATCACATATCAGATAGTCTCTTCTCTCCTTAAAAACTTTTGGAGGTGATGCATTTCACTTTGATGAAATCTCTACTCCCTACCTTATATAACTTTTCTATCAGTTAGATTGTTCCTCTTTCTGCAGCCAGCTCTCTTCTCCTTCCTTGCCCAGTGCATTCCTGCCTCACTGAGCTATTGCTACAACATGCTATTTTTACTTCCAGGCCTTTGCGCTAGCTTCTTCCTCTGTCTGGGATTTTCTGCCCCATGAGTACCTCCCCTGTTAGCTCCTTCTTGTCAATCAGCTTTCATTTTAAATGTGATGTTCTTCAAAAGACTTTTTTTCTTAATCACTCAACCTAAAACAGCCATCAATGCCCATGATTTCGTATCACCAATTACCTATTTTAAAGTTTTCTGCAAAGCATTGTTTACTGAAGGGAATTCTTATTTATGTATTTGTTTATTTACTACTTCATTGTCTGTCTCTCTAAAAGAGAACATAATATCCTCAAGAATAGAAATCTTTTATGTCTTGTTCAATTAAGCATCCCTATTATTTAAAACAGTGCTTAATAGTGCTGGTTGAATGGATAAATACTCAACTTTAGTATTCTGAAGTGGTTTTACAAGGCCGTCTTGAAGGATGTAGGCCAGGTTGGTTTCCTTAGACTAAATATGAAAGCATAAGGCAAAGATGTGCATTGTATTGATTTAAGTGACATATGTATCCCTATTAAAGAATTTATTTGTTTTTACTATGTATCTTCTTAAATATTTATAAGCATAAAATTGGTTATAAATTCCTGTATTTACTACTCCTGTAAAACAAATAGTATTTTAATGTAATTAAGACATTTACTTGTTGGAATATTTTTGCTCATTTCTATCCAACTCAAGATCTTTGAGAGCAAGGTCCATGTATAAATTTGCTTACTAATGCATCATCTGTGCTTATACGTGGTATGGGACACAGATGGAGCATGGAAAATATCTGTTGTAAATTAGCGTTGGAAAGTAAATAAAGGCATGGTTCTTGCCATCAAGGGAGTTGTCTAGTAAGATAGGCTTAAAGATGCAAATCATCTATCCATCCATTTTCTGGAAAACTCTTCTAATGAATTCTGAGCTTCCACATTAATAGTGAACATCTATTGGTACTAACCATACCACATTCCTGAACACTTTTAGTAACTCATTTAACCCTTAAATCAAACTTAAGAAGTACATGCTATTATTATTCTCTTATTAAGACATGAGGGTAAGGAGGAACAGAGTGATTAGTTAGCCATAGCTAATGAGTAGCAAGAGCTGGGATTTGAAGTCAGCCTGATTGTATCTAGAATCAAAGTTCCATACCCTCCAGTTAATCAATGAGTGGATGATCCTACATCATTAGCAGCATCCAGGATCTCAGTATCACAAGTTGTATCCCATTAGAGTAGGATAGATTTGACTTATTGAGGTTGCTTTTTTTTTTTTTTAAAGAAAGAGAGCGTGCTTGTCTGAATGCATGAACAGGAGGGAGCAGAGGAGCAGAGGGAGAGAGAGGGAGAGAACAAATCTTAAGCTAGCTCCACACCTTCCACACCCACCAGGAAGACTGACATGGGACTCAAGATTTGATCTCACAATCCCGAGATCATAACCTGAGCGAAAATCAAGAGTCAGAGGCTTAACCCACTGAGCCACCCAGGTGCCCTTAAGGTTGTATTTTTAAATAGGAGAATCCAATCCTACAACCTGATTTGGTGGCTTTAGACAGTTTTTGTTCTTGTTTTTTTTTTTAATCTAAGTTACTTACAAAACATTGAAGGTAAAAAACTTTAGCAATACTCGACCTACCCCTTCATTTTCAACTGAGGAATCCAGAACTCTGAGGAGATTGAAGTCACATAGCTATGTAGTGTCAAAACTAGGAGAAGAAACTAGAATCCTTTTGCTCTCCAAATTCTGCTCGCATTTAACACCAGGGGAAATTTAATTTTTTTTTCCTTCTTGTAGCAGAAAAGAAAAGCAGGTAACCTAAACATTTTTGTTGTTGTTATTCTACTTTTCTTTACCTTTAGAATTATTGCCAGAATATGGCAATCTGCTTGTTGATTCTTGAAAACATAATCCTTCTGCATCTTTCAGATGATCCAGAATGTTTTTCATTTATGCATGCACATACATCCACTCACCATTTCATCCATTTTATCTATCTATCTATCTATCTATCTATCTATCTATCTATCTATCTATCTATCTAGCATTACTTGTACAGTATGTGCAAAGCACTATACTAGGTTATTAGGAAAGAAAGAATAATTCATTGTGGTTTTATTCATATTGAATCTATCTTCTCTTATGTTTGATTTTGTAACTTGTGTAAAGTCTTTTCAAAGGCAGATAGGTTATATTTCCTAAATGAAATACATACAAAACACACACAAGAAAAATTAGAGTATCGATGTGAAAAGTTGCTGTTGACGTAGCACCCAGCTATTATTGTCTTAGAATTGGTCTGTTTCTACTTCTCTCAATATTATTAGCTAACATTATTGAGTAATATTATAGCATTCTATTAAATGCTCCATGTATATTACCTAATTTAATCATCTCAAGTGTTTCACAAACACATGTTTTATTATCCGTATTTAGAGCTTTAGATAACATTCTTAGTAAATAGTAAAGCCAGGATTTAAACCAAATGAATTTTTTCTAGAGAGTTTATGCTTAATTGCATCATCAAACTGTCTGTAAGTTGTTAGCTTATATAGGATAGATCCCAAAACTTTGCCAGAGAATGTTTAAGACTCTGTGAGTTATTTTACACTAAAACTACCAAAATGCATTTCTTCTTATTTTCTTTTAGTAATTATTACCTTCATCTCCCTTTTGTAGGATTTCCAACAAAATTCTGTCCAATTAGTGATATAGACATGATTTTATTTAATCCATTAATAAGCCATGATATCACATTTGGAAACCTTAGAGGACACTTAAACACTGTAAAACTTTTGTTTATCTCCTTAAATCTAGTCCTGTTTTAGAAAATGGTGTTGCAAGTTTGTGCTTATTCCAGTTCTGTATCAGTTTTCAGACTCCTGTTTTGTAAGAGCTTTAACAGCTCAAGAAATGTTATGAGTAAAAATGGCTGTTCTCCTCAGCTTGGCAGAAGATTGGAGAATGCATAAATAGCTGTCTACTCTCCTGATTTATTCTGAACTCTGGCACAACTGAGGCCCAAATATATTAGAAAGTGGTTGGCTGCAGTGGTATTATTAAATTCTTTGTTGGGTACAAGCATTGCTCATTGGGTATTCTTGGGTTTGAGTTTTATTTCAGTGGTACACACACACACACACACACACGTATTATATATATATATATATATATATATATATATATATATATATATATATATATATAATGTGAACCTCATGAGTAAGGTTTAGAACAAATAACTCCCATTATGCCTAATAGACATAGTCTGTGAGGTAAATTGGATCTACACTGTTCATAAAGTATTGGTGAATTGACCTGCATTTTTAAGCCAAAAAATATAAACTTCATTGTATTATCAGGAGACATACACTATCAGTTATCAGTTATCTATGCAATTGTCAGTGGTAAGTAGTTGTACTTTGAAAGATGAGTGAGTCTATAAATATAAGATAGATGTGACTGCATTTGGACTTTCTAAAAGAATTGTGGGCAATGCATGTTCAGAAACCACCTACTGCTTTGGAAATACACTTTGGAGTTGATGGTTCAAGTTGCAGACTTTTTCTAAAGCAACATAGAAGTAACAAGGATCTAGCTCAGAATAAGGACATTTTACTACCTGCTACCCGCCACTAACTGCTTTCTAGATAGTTATTATTCTTTTTTTTTTTTTTTTTAAGATTTTATTTATTTGACAGAGAGAAACACAGCGAGAGAGGGAACTCAAGCAAAGGGAATGGTAGCGGGAGAAGCAGGCTTCCCACAGAGCAGGGAGCCGGATGCGGGGCTCGATCCCAGGACTCTGGGATCATGACCCAAGCCGAAGGCAGACACTTAACAACTGAGCCACCCAGGTGCCGCAATAGTTATTATTCTTAAATGCAGTAGTCATCCAATATGTAAGAAACAACGTAGTGCTGTTTTATTTACATTGTGTATTTAACAAGAACTCAAAAATGAAACACATCTAAACTCCTAAACTCCTTCCCCACCTACTGGCTAAAGAGGAGAGTTGAGGAGACTCGTGGGATTCTTGACCTCATTTTCATTTTTGTGTTTCATAACTTCTGGCCTTCTGTTCCTTATTTGCATAGACAGTAGTGTCTAGTAGTCAATCAATATGTTGTACGTTCTGTAATGACCATGTAATTAGCATCCCTTCTGCATTATTTCTGACCCCTTACAGAAAGCATAGAGATGTTGGTCACTTTGAACATGAGACATACAACTTTGGGAATTATGGGACAAATCGAAAAATTATAATTTACACTGGCTCCTAGATTTATTGTTTCTGAGGAAATAAAAACTTTATTTCCTATTAGTCATTGATATGTTCACTTCTTTTTCAAAGCTCTTTGAAATTAGAAAGATATTTAGTTGTTTACTAACTCTTACCTGATTATATTTTTTTTCCTGGAGGGAAAGTAGTAAAGATTCGAAATCCATTAAATAATACTTAATTCATTCTTTCATCTGAATGTAGGATTAAATGTCCCTTTTAGTTTTTATCCATGTTTATCCTATTTTAGAGCAATGTTTTCTCAAATACCTCAGTAACCTTCAGATAAGCTACTTCCTAAGGGATATGCATTACTCCCTTAAAATCAGGGATATCATGTGGTAGCTGCCTTAAGGGCATCTCTGAAGCACTTAGTATTTTTGTGAAGATTGATTTAGATGAAGCATGATTACTCATACAAAATACTGCTCTTGACTAATTATCCCTGCTTTAGGATACAGACGTTTACCATGACATACCCTTGTTCCCTTCGTCGCTAGAGGTATTGCCATAGACAGTAAAATAAGTGAAATCAGAATTTGTTTCTACTGCCAAGTTCCATCATCTATCATCTAAAGTGCACTTGTTTTTTGTCATATTTTGCTAAGAAATTATTAGTGCTGGTTTGACTGAATTAAGATATGTCATTTGTCTCTGAAATAGCAAAATGAAATCCTGGAGGAATGATGAGTTGCTGGAAAGATAATTGGAATGAGTAGACTATCTTAATTTATCATATTAAGAAATGTATTTCTATGCTTTCAATCTCTATTCATATATACTGGCTCAAAATGTAATGACATATGCACCCCTAGTATTAGATTTCTTTCAAGAGAATGTGTTTTCATATAACGCTTGTTTTATGACTAAAGGAAAAATAAAAATATATATATATGTATTTACAGTAGCCTAAAGTAAGCAAAAGATCTGTTCAAGAATATTCTCCATGCTCATGTGATTAATTCTAAATGATATGTGTATATAAAGTGGCGACCATACAGCGTATTTAGAATTCTAAAGATGTCCCCCAGGATTTATTTTCTGTTTATTCAATCAAACACTAATCTAGCTATACTGTATAGAGATTTGCAAGTGCAATTACGGTTACTGATCAACTCATCTCAATTTAGGGAGATTATTTTAGATTATTTGGGTGGGTCCGCTATAACCCCAGGGGTCCCAAAAAGCAAAAGACCAAGGCAGATTTTTCAGGCAGAAGACATGGGATAGAGACATGAGGCAGAGAGAAAAGAATCAGAGTGGTTTAAAGATTCACTATTGTTGCCTTTTTTTTTAAAGTTTTTATTTATTTATTAGAGTGAGGGAGAGAGCGCAAGCAGGGGGAGGGGCAGAAGGAGAAGGAGAAGCAGGCTTCCCTGCTGAGCAGAGAGCCAGATAGGAGCTCAGTCCTGGAACTCCAAGATCATGACCTGAGCCAAAGGCAGACGCTTAACGGACTGAGCCACCCAGGGGCCCTATCACCATTGTTGGCTCTGAAGGCAGTACTAAGTAGCATGGAAATGGGCCTTCCTAAGGTGAGAATGACCCATGTCAGCCAGCCAGCAATAAAGTGGAAACCTCATTCCTCTGGCTGTGTGGCACTAATGGAGTCATACTTTACCTAGACTTGGGACCCCACAGAACTGTGAGATCATACATTTCTATTATTCTAAGCCACTAAATTTGTGGTAATTTATTTTGGTAACAGTGGGAAAATAATACACTATGTTTACCTGCAACTGAGATTCTTAAGTAGGCAAACCTTTCATATCTTTCTGGAGAAGTTGCACTGCTTTGCCTTTCTACCTCTTTAGTGATGTGTCAGGCAGTAAAATGACTTGTGGAAAAGAAGCCCAAAATGCCAGGTTGACTTTAAATGGCCACTTTTATTTACTGTCAAGACCAAGTCTTTTCAGTAATTTTAACAAGTATACTGGAGCCACAGTGACTTTTTCAGAATCCACAACCCATCCATGGTCCCATCATCCCCACTGTCCCTCTTCCTTAAACTCTTTCGGTGGCTTCATTTTGCTCTTAGGAGAATAGGACACTTACAAAAAAAAGTCCCTGCCTGGTTTAGCATTTACTTGCCTCTCTGGGTTAATACTCATTTCTCTATGATTTCTCCACATGCATGTTTTCTTTGTATCTGCACCCCTTTACCTACTTGATGTAAAAGCACTAGAAATAGTTACGAGGATAGGCTCTGGAGTTATATTCTCCTATATTTAAGTCCTGGATTTGAATTGGTACTTTTAAGTCTATGACCTCAGATGAAATACTTCTCTGTGCCTCAATTTTCTCATGATAGAATGGGGAGGATTATAGTACCAAATTATTAGTCTCCTTGGGCTGCCGTAATAAAATACCAGGCTGAGTGACTGCAGCAGAGATTTCCTTCTCACAGTTCTAGAGGCTGGAAGTACAAGATCAAGATGTCCACTGATTTAGTTCCTGGTGAGATCTCTCTTTCAGGCTTGCTGACAACCACTTTCTTGCTATGTTCTCACCGTCTTGGTGGGTATATGTGATAAGAAAGAGATCACCAACTTAATTTTTTTTCCTTGTGGGGCACCAGTCTTATGGAATTATCACCCTACTTGTATTATCTCATTTAACCTTGATTGCCTTCTAAAAGCCTTATCTCTCAATGCCATTACATTGGAAGTTTGGGTTTCAATACGTGAATTTGAAAGGGACACAGTTTAGTCCCTAACACCTGTTTTAGAGGGTCCTCATTCACAGAATTTACTTATTTGTGTCACTTCCATTTTCTGCATGCTGTCCATTTTTTCACGGGCTCATTTAATGAGTATTTTTGCCCTTAAATGAGCATCTGTGGAGAGTTCTGTTTCCAGACATAAACAGTCTTTAGATATTTAGACATTTTTCTTCTCATTGAGCCCAGTAACTGTACTCCTACAGCTATAAACATAAACTAGTCATAGATATTTTTTAAATTTAACAAACATTTATTAGGTACTTACTGAATTTCAGAAACCAAGGATATATACATAAGCAAAATATATTTGCTTCTCTATTTTATTACTAATATGTTTGATTAGATTCAGCAGTAAACAGTAAATTTGGCCAAATGTCTATGTATTGATAGTCATTAGAATTATTTTAACCAGTAGAGTTAGGTGGACTTATCTGGAATTTAAGCAAAGTTTTATACTAGGAGAGTGTTTTGTTTCATTTTAACATAATTAGTTTTGAAGGTTTATTATAAGCTAAGCATATTAAAGAATTATAAGAAAAATGCATAAAAAGCAGCATGCTCAGTGTATGGCATCTAATGAGTGTTTTTTGGTTTTGTTGTTCTGTTTTTAGTTTAGTTTTTTTTTTTTAGATGATTATTTGACTCCTACAAAGTGCTGATCATTTTTCTAGGAAACAGGACATATCAGAAACATGACAAGATTCAGTTCTATTAGAAGAAAGGGATGTTGAACAAATAAAAAGCATATAGTTTAATATCAACCAGGATGGCTGCTATTAAGAATGGAAAGTGAGAAAACAGAAAGTGGTAGAGCCAAGTCGGGTTCCTGAGCTACTTTTGACAGGGGGTAGCTAGAGATGTAGGAAAGGGGACAATTAGTTTATCTCCTAGGGCACAGAGGTTGAAAAAGAGCTTGCACAAAGCCAGGGTCTTCAGGATCTTTTTATCCAAAAAAAATCTTTCTCTCTGCAATCATTGTAGGTTTTCTCTCTTAATTGAAGCTATGTCAAAAACTGGACTTAATAATTTAGTTCAGCATTAGGTATACCAAAGTGATGAATTAGTATTATAAGTATTTGTTATTTTGTTCTTTTTTCCACCAAAAAGGGCATTTAAAAAAATTCTCCCAGGTTGGGTTGATGTCACACATAAAACAGAATCTCAGTGTGTACTTCTATTTTCTTTTGCATTAATTGCCTATTTACTGTAAAACTCTAGTTAATTTTCACTGTACAAAATTTTACAAGTGTTGTTTTATGTATTTAATTACATCAATTAATTATTTACATGATTTAACAGCTCATACGCTACCCAAGAAATGATCATTTTAAAAGCTTCATGTTGCTGACTACTTCTGAAGCAAAATTGGAAAAAATTCAACTTAGAAAATGATTGATTTCTTAGTGATGTCTTTCTGTCATAAACCCCAGATATTTGAGAAAGACATGCTATAATTTTTCCACAGCATAGTGAACTGCCAGATACGAACATTTTAAAAACTTGAAGGTATTAAAAGGAGAATTGTGTACCAACAGTAAAACTTCACAAATATCCTACAATTTCCATTTTAAATAAGATAACTTTTGAACGTCTTAACGGTCAGTGGGAATTCAGAGCTATTTTATTCAGGGCTTCAGACAACTGGAGAAAGCATCATTTAAATTGTGGACACCCTATATTTATGAAAAAATGTTAACATCCAGAAATGTTAACTGTAGTGAGCATTCTAATGAGGGCTATGCAAATATTAAACAGCCTCTACAATTGTATTTCTCTTTTCTTTTCAATATTGAATGTTTAGATTCTTAAAACATCCCTGATCGATAGCTTTTATTGACTTTGTTTTCTCCTTTCTCAGCTGTTCCTTTACTTGTTTTGCTTTATGCATTTCCTCACATGGTGTTTTATTTATTTATTTATTTATTTATTCCATTGTTGATGTGGGGGGAAAGGTTGCCCTCTTTTTATTAACAGCTTGAATTATCAGCAGGCACTGAGGCTTAGCGCCAAGCAAGGAACACACAGACAAGCTTATTTTTTCCAGTACCACTTTCAACCTTGAATACAGACCTCTGGGTAATGTCACACTGGATTCTTGCTGAATATTTGCTGAGGGTTTCTTTTATGCTTGTCTCAGCATTGGTTTAAAACAACATCAGGACTAGGAAGAGTCAGGCTGCTTTCAAAAAGGTCTTTTCTCACTTGCCCTTTCTGTCCCAGACTTTTCAGCAGCTCTGGCTTTCACAAATTCTAAACGGTGTCTTGACTCTCTTGCCTCTGTATGTGTATGGACTAGATGATTTTAACATTTTAAACATGACACATAAATTCAACCCATAATCTCTATATGTAGGTCTCCAATCCTGGTCTCCGTAGTTTAATCTCATCAGTGAAAGACAGGAACACTACAATCCATTCCTTGTATGAGCCAGAACACCAGGACTCCACCTTGACATCATCCTTTTCTACCACTGTGCAGTTTCATGAAAAATTCTGTTGCTCTTCATTCTTAAACATCCCACATGCCCACCCAGTTCTCTCCATCTCACGGCCGTCACCACTACTTTAGACCAAACATTTACTGTCTCTTGTCTGGAGAGCGAAGCTTCCTAAGTGGTTAATTGACAGCCACTTTTGTGTCTCTTTTAATTGCCTTCCCACCACTTTTATCTGAATCAATATGTAATGATATCACCTGCTTCATCCCAACATGAAACACTTCTATGATTTCTCATTACAACTACTATGACCTATAAAATCCCGTATGTTTTAGCTCCTTTTTATAGTCTCAATTCAACCTGTAAGTCCCAACTGCCTGTTTGGTTTCTCAATTAGACTATGTCCCTTTTATTGTAAGACCTTAACTTATACTGTTCCTTCTACCAAATACTCTTCCATTCAGGCACACACACATATACACATGCATGAAAACAATTTTTGCAAAATTATTTCCTTATTCATTTTTTAGATTTTAGTTACAATGGATTCTTCCATGGAAAACACTCAGCAACCTTACTAACTAGATCAATTTCTCTCCTATGTAACACATCGCATTTTTAATTTTACATTTATTTCTAGGATTTATTAGTTTCTGGGCTGAAATTTTTATGAAGGTAGACTCCATATTTGTTTTCATTTAATATCTGGTCCTTGACATATGGCTTACTGTCTGACATAATATCCATTCCAGAAATATATATAGAATAAATTAATTGACTTTTTTTATTACATGTAAAAGAAGTATAACTTCTTTCTACCTAACATTTCTTCATATATTTGAGGAGAACCATCATGCTTCCCGTTTTGACTTGGACCTTCTTCAGGAATAATGACCTTCATTTATTCAATCAATCTTTATATTAAATGCTTTTGGGGCTCCTTATAATCTTGACCATCCCTGCCTGAGTGTGCTTTTCATTGTCTAGGTAAAATACAGATAGCTCTGAAAGTGACGTGCCCAGAAAAGAACCCAATACACTAGGTAACATTTTTTTTTCTGTACATATGTCTCTCAACTTCCCTGTTCATTCAATTTTGTAGAGAATAGAAGATTAGGTTATAAAATAGCCATCCTGGAACCATTTTTAGACTAGCCACCCTAATCTATTTTACCAGGCAATGTTGATTTAATTTTTCTGACATAATTCCCAATTTTTTTTAGCATACAATAGTTCTATCTTATCCACTTTGCTTAGTTTCAACTACAGTGAACTTGGAATCATAAGTCCTATCGCAGAATATCTGAATGTAAAGATCTTTTATTTTGATCTTTTTGTTTTTGAGTTGGAAATGGAGTCCCAAGAAACTAAAATTATGTGCCTAAAGTGCTGGGAAACATCAAAGTTTGAACTGAAATATAGCTCTCCTGATTCCTAGCCCAGGAAAAGTTCAAAGATGTAGCAAAGATGACTAATGATTAGAATAAAATCTAGGAAGAGTTTTAAAAAACTATTTCATTTTTTGCATTATTTTGTACCTATTTTATACCTACCATTCAGGATTCTGTTTCATTTTGTCTGAGTTGGAATCTGGCTATCAGTAGGAAGAAAAAAAAAAATCCCATAGTGATTCTTTTAATTCTCCAAGTGATGGAACTACTGTACTAAACAACTAGTATTTTAGTAAGCTACTATTATAGTAGCTATTAAAATAACGACAATGGGGTGATGCTAATAATTAGACACAAGAGAAGATAGTCAATACTTACCTAAAAGTGAAAACATTTCTGAATTTTAAAAAAGTTTAAATATATAGCACTATATGAACATTTAGGAAAACTATGTTTCTTATTTAAGTTGGGATCCTTCTGTATTAGTACCCCCTTTGATTTCCAGTATTTTTGTTGTTTCCGTGATTAAGAGGAGTCAAACCTCCCCATTCTATTTCTGATCTTCCCAGCCACCAATTGTGAGAATGTATGCCACACCACCCATATGTTCATCTCCAGATGGCTAGCCTGCTTCTCTCAGTTCCCCCACCTGCCTGGGCCAAAGGCATGCTGTGCTCAGAACCCCGCGTATAACATGGAAGATGCTGGTGCCTGCTGTCATCCTCACACTCTCATGTCCACAGCTTCACAAGAGAACAAGGGAAGAGAGAAGAGAGGTAGGGGTGAGGGAAGGAAAAGAGAGTTAAGGGAGGAGGAGGAGGAGATGGGAGGAAAGAAGAAAAGCCCAGCGAAGAAGGGAGGAAAATATTGCAATTCAGTAAGAAAAGTGTATATTTTCTGATGGCCCATTGTTATTTTGACATTTTAAGGAAATTAATACATTGTGCTCAAATATAAAATCAGAGTCCCTTAAATACTGTCACATGAAACAAAACACAAATTCTTCTTGTTCTGACATCAGAACTGATGCTATGTTGAACTGGCCCTGGAAGAGAATGATGGTGGATAAAAAACTTCAAGTGGTTTTCTGTTGTTCTCTGTGGAAGACAGCCCTTGCATTTGTGTCAAGTGTCTCATATACATTGCTAAGAAATAACATCGAAGATATAAAACACATGTTGCTGACGTATAGCAGCGTCATGTGTTTGAGTTGCAACTCAGGCAGAAACTCTAAGACAAAGAAAAGATGACAAATCACATAGGGGATTTCTTCTCTTTTAACTTTATTTCCCCACTGCTTTTAAGTCCACTGTTCTGTAAGTACTGTCCTCGAATTACCTATGTCAGAATCACGTTGGACAGTCAAAGAGAACCATGCAATAACTGTTTAATCGGGGCTATTATAAAAGCTTGTCATAATGCCCCAAAGCCTCTTGTTCTCAAGTAGAGTAAAAGCTACATGCCATTACGTAGAGAAGAGTCTGAAGTGGAGTGAAAAGGAAGAAGGGAAACTAGTTAGAAGGCAATTACAATAATCCGGGGAAAGGATAATGGAGGACTGGACTAGGGTAGTAATGATGGAGTTGGGAAGATGTGGGTGTTTCTTGATGTAGTTTGAAGGTAGGACTTAGAGAATTTGTAATGCCCCGATTTTGAATCCAAGAGACCACCGAGGAGCTGATACCAATGCAAACACACGAGAGTTTATTTGCAAGCTCGAGCTTGGGCCCAAGTATCTCCGACACAGCGGTCAAAGGGCATAACAGTTTTATAGAGGCCAGTGGTCACACAGAAAGTTGCATAGTCCTGTCGGTCCACACACAGGTGGCTTATGAGATTGTAACACACGCAGAAAGTTGCATAGTCATGTCGGTCCACATGCAGGTGGCCAATTGAATTACAATTTACCCTATAGCAACCATTTGAACTAGCCTATTACTCTGGTCTGAATTGGCGGGCAAAAGGCAGGGTTTACATCTTGTGGCAGTTAGGGGTTCCGCATTCCTATTCGCTAACTCAAACTAGTTCAAGGACTGGCTAGGCAATGTTCTGACATTCTGTGACCTTTCTCAGGAGCAGGTCGTGTAAGGGTTATATACAATATGACAGGTGTAGCACAAAATGAAGTTAGCCTTGTTCTGCTCTCTCAAATTTCCTTATCAGTAGGACCTGGAATGACACAGCAATAGATAAGTCAAGGTTAACTCAAATTGACTTGGCCTGAATAACTGGACAAATGGACCTGCCTTTACTTAGGATGTGGGGGAGTATAGACATAGAAGGTTTTGTGGGGTATGGAGTGGGGACAGATCAGGAGTTTTATTTGAGTATGTTGATTTTGAGCTCCTGGTGGAGATTTCCTTGGGAAAAGTCTACGCTCTTGTCATCATTGATATTATTTGAAGAAATTAGATAGGATGATACCTCACATGGAATGGTTGTCATAATAAGAAATGAGGAGATAATGGACTGTGCAGTGAATGAGACACTACTATTAAGAGGTCAAGGAGCTGAAATGAAGCCATCAAAGGAGGTTGAGAAGGAGTAGTTGGTCAGTGAAAGAAAAAAAATAGATGATGTCCTGGAAGGCAAGTTAGAGTTATTTCAGAGGTGTCAGGGTGATAAATAAGTTCAGAGATTAGTGGAGAGAGCAAACAATTAGACATATTATTAATAAAATGAATAAAATTATTAATAAAAAGAATAGTTAAGCCAAGTATTGTTAACAATAATTATACAAATGAATGTAAAATATTAAAACTAAGGTAAATGCTACAAAAGAAAAGATGACAGTACAATAAATAGTAACAATAGCGATACTGGAAGATATGCTCTTGAGATGAAATATTTATGCAGTTTACCTACTGAGGGTAAATGGGAAGGGGTTTATTCCATCATTCCAACCAAAATGATGGTATTTTCAATGACTGAGTGTAGAAGAAAGCACAGTATGTCCAAATAAAAGGAAAGATGTGACTTGAAGTTTATACAAGTGTGTACACGCACAGTGAATTAATTGGCAGCTTAGATACAGGATTATATATGTTTAGGAGATTTTTTGAGAAGGTGAGAAGTATAAGCCTTTATATTGAAATGCTTTTGGCTGCAAGTAAGAAAATACCTGAATAAAAACATGACTGAAAGAAAAGAAGTTTACTAATAAATCTCGAAAAGAAGTGCAGAGAGAGGTAATTCCAAGGAAGTTTTTAGTCACTTTATGGTATCAACTCCAGGTAACTTCTCAATGATTCTCTTAATCTTCCTCTCTTAGGCACTAGATGGCTGCTGCAGCTCATAGCAGCAAGTGCTATGAAAATGTCTAAGGCAAGAAAGAAGAAGCAGGGACTTTGTCTTCACGTATTTCTTCCTTTCTATCAATTAATAAAATATTTCTCAGAGGACTTCACCAAGTTCACTTTAGTGTGAGCAGAGCTAAGATAAATGGCTATCCCTAGCTGCATTCGGAACTGGAAACACAAGTTTCTGATTATTTTAGATTCAATTTTGAAAGCAAAATCATGGTATATCGGTAAATAACAAGTGACTGTTGAATGGGACCACATATTTGTCCACTTATAGGGATATTATAAATTTCATTGCTATAAAGGATGTGTAGCTAATGATAATAGTACATGAAGCATTCTTTATTATAAATTCCATATATCTAATTGATTCATACAGAGTATGTTCATCAAATGTTTTCCAAACTTTACATCTGTATTTTTATATTAGACTGTTGCAGTAGCTCATGAGCATAGTTCAAAAGGAATGTTAGTTGGTAATTTCATTCTAGTTGATGAATGATACGAGAGTAAAATAACAGTGAAGGTGCATGTCACAATTTCAACAATTTATCATTAATGTGAGGACATCTTTGGTAGATCTTTTTTTACACACAAAGTGTGTGTGCTTTTAAAAATACTCTTGCTTTATTATCTACCAGCAGGATTGTCCTGCACGGAGCAGTGGGTGCTCGGGGTATATGTAGGATGCGAGGATGAAATGATGATTGGGAGCATGCTTTGAAGGAAAGGGGGTGGTCTGGAGGCCAGGATCAAGAGCCCCTCAGATTTACTTCTATAAATAGGTAGACCTTGTAAAGGAGTCATAGCAAGCCATGGCCATGCCGCCAGTAAGATTAAGAAATTCTTGGAAATCCAGCAGCCCATCAAAGTTGAGGTCCAGTTTCTTCACCATGTGATCAAGGATACCAGGTTCTGGGGTGCCTGGGTGGCTCAGTCGTTAAGCGTCTGCCTTCGGCTCAGGTCATGATCCCAGAGTTCTGGGATGGAGCCCCGCATCGGGCTCCTTGCTCGGCAGGAAGCCTGCTTCTCCCGCTACCGTTCCCTCTGCTTGTGTCCCCTCTCTCGCTGTGTTTCTCTCTGTCAAATAAATAAAAAATCTTTAAAACAAAAAAAAAAAAAAAAAAAGGATACCAGGTTCTTCGTGGTTCTTTGTGAAGGCAGCCAGTTTTGTATTCATGAAGGTAGGGAACTCTGTCTCGGAGAGTGTGTGGTTGTTACCTCCTTTCCAGCAAACTAACAGCAATCAGAGACTCGATGCACTGCTCAGCCTCAGTAGGGCTGGATATTTTTGCCATGTCTGTGTGGAGCAGGCACAGAGGCTGGTACCAGTTGGCAGTGGTGCTACTTTGCGAGATCTTTGACAACCAGAAAGATACTTCATCAACGTGTGTTCTTTTCATAACCTAATACCTTTTTGATGATATACTTCTAAACTTAATCCACATTATTAACATATTTGCATTACTCCTTTAAGTCTAGATAATCAACAAAGCAATGCATCATGTTTTTTTTTTTTTTAAAGATTTTATTTATTCATTTGACAGAGAGAGAGAGACCACAAGTAGGCAGAGAGGCAGGCAGAGAGAGGGGGAAGCAGGCTCCCTGCTGAGCGTAGAGCCCGATGCGGGGCTCAATCCCAGGACCCTGAGATCATGACTTGAGCCGAAGGCAGAGGCTTTAACCCACTGAGCCACCCAGGCACCCCGCATCATGTTTTGAGTTACAGCATTTGCCTATTTTTATGGCAGAAATACTCCCAACATTGCCATTTTCATGCTACCAACATAATGCCACCAAATGTAGAGTTGAGAAGAGGTGTGCAGTAAATAAAATAAAAAATACATAAAATATATAAAATAAGTTTATATAAAATAAATAATATATATATTATACATATAATATATAAAATATATAATGTAAAATAAATAAAAAATAGAAAAATAAATGTAATCAGCCCAAAAGCATAGATAATAGTATTCAGTAGTAAGATACTTAGAAGTTTTGAGTTTTTACTACCTTGATTTTAATGTAATTAACTGTGATTTTATGCAGTTTGATATTTGATAATGTCTGTGTTAATACCAGTTTGCAAGATTCCTAGAAATTGAGGGGTTGGCTCTCACAGGCCCCTTTGGATCAGGTCCACCAGCAAGACATAACATCAGCAAGGAGGGAGAAAAGGGATGCTGTAGAGTTTGTAGACTTTAAACATTTTGAGTAAAGTACAACAGGAGTGTTTCATTCTCAATTATGTATAATAATTAAAGATCTGTTACTTAGATGGTCCCCTCAGTATTTTTTTAGATTCATTAGGGAAAAGGGCATCTTTGAATCTTTTTGTATTTTTCTCGCCAATTTTTCCTACCACTGCCTTACTTCCATAGATTAAGAGCAAATATAATATTGATTTCCACCACAGACAAAATATCCAATGAAAGGAAAAATAAAACTGGATTCAGTTGAATTCTCTTTTTAATGCCTGATTGATTTTAAGACTCCTAGATAATGAATAGAGTAAAACAAATTAAAGCTGTCCTGAAAGGACAGTTCAGTCCAAGCCCCTCATTTTGTATACCTGAAAATGGAGATACCTCACATTTGTATATCTTACCTCGTGTTACCAGGTAGTGGCAGAGAAAAGAAAAAAAACTCTAAGCTCCTGATTGGAAGATCACGTCCTTTGTACTGCTCTACACAAAACCTTAATCCTGGACCATCTTTGTCAGGGGAGTCTTTGGCACATTCCTTGTGTGTGAAAGTAAAGGGCTATCCCATCAATCAGGTCTCTCTGTCTGGCCTGTTAAATCCACCACTGGCACAAGCACAGTGAAGTTCTGTTCCAGCTCATTGTGCTAGAAATAAACGGAGGTCTCATAGCAGCCATTATAGTCCAATTATATTCGACAGCCAACCTGACAGGTTTTGTTTATTTGTTTGTTTATTCTTTTAGTGCTTATGGCTTGGGGAAAAAAATGAATCACACTGTCAAAACCATTACCCTTCAGGAGTTCTCTCTTTGCTTCATTTAAAAGTTCATAAAAGCATCTCTTTCTAACATGCATAATACAGGAAGTGGTTTCATTGAGAAGTTTGTATAAGAGTACATAACCTGTGTGACACCCAGTGATGGCGAGCTGCTTCTGATATCCTGCGGTACGCTGGATAAAGGTGTAAGAATCCTGACCCTCTTATAGGAAATTACATATGAAGATTTATGTGTGTGTGCGTGTGTGTGCGTGTGTGTGCATGCACGCACACGTGCAAATGCTAGGTATGATGTTATTTTTAATCCTCTAAGCAGGAGGTAACAAATGTGTCTAGAAAATTTGGACAACATTAGACATAAAACTATAAAAAGTTCATAATGGCACTATCACTGCGGGATGATTAACAGATTACATTTGGCCTTCCCTTGATTTATCTTTCTCCAGATCACTCAACTTTCTAGAAATAGCAACAGCATATACTCAAATGTGATGTGACAAAGAGAAATTGATCGCTTTCAAATAGAGTTACCAGCTAAAGATCTCTGCATTTTTTCCTATCTAAATCTAATTTTACTAATTTTGCTAAGACTGTTGATATGATGTAATTGGTTTAAAACAAAGTAATAAAAAGTTTGTTGTCAACCAATTCCATATCAGCATATTGAAATTGTAACTGAACCTAATAAAATAAAGTACAAAAAAAATCCAGGAAGGAGAAGATAGAATCAAATAGTGATAGTAATCCGTGTGAGAAATTTTAGTTGGTTGCAAGTTCTTCATAAATCATTGTTGGGACAAGACTGCAAAGAGTGTGATTGTGAACATTTTAAATCTTGCCTTCCTCTGAGAAGTAAGGTGAGAGTTTCTCTTAGCCCCACTCCAGTCTAGACTGGAGAGTTTGTAGCTTGAGTGTCAGCTTAAGCAATACATGTTTTCATTTTCTGTGGCTTTCTATAAATTAAACTTCACCTAGATATCATTGCAACTCAGTCTGAGAGATGGGCACTGTTGCATTTGCTCATTCATCATGTGCTTATAGTGTTCTTAGTTATGTTTCTTACTCTCTGTCTTTATGTGGCTATCTTATTGATAATTGGTTATAACACTGTTTTTGACAATGTGCAAAGTAGAGAAATGCATTTTATACATGTTCCCTTTTATACACTTTTATATACATAGCTATTTCCAGAACTAAAACTTTCTAGCTTAATGAAAGTGTACTGTACTATGATTAGCTATAGGGAAGACATAAGTGAAATACATAAAAACTGAGTATACTTGGGTGAAAATGCCTAGGAACACTTTGGCGACTTTGTAAATCACTGTCAGATAGTTGGAATGAAAAAGGAGAACTATTTATGTGTGAGAAAAGAGAAAAAATTAGTGGGTACTTCCTAACTGGAATAATTATTCATAAAAAGAATTGTTAAACTTTAGAGAAATTCACTTTCTTTTTGTGATTCTATCAGTGGATGGGAATTGTGAGTTCACAGATTCTGGTCAGCTTTAGAAAAATGTTTCTAACAGATGGAGGTATTCAAAGATGGAATATGCTGTTTTACAATCAATATCCTGCTGCAAGAGGTTTTCAAAAGAAACTGAAAAATAAATATATTAACAATTTTGTAAATGGGACTGATTTATCAGACACAGGGTTCCAATAAGTAGATTTCCCTAAGATATCTTTCAACTCAGAGAATCAATGATTCAGTAGTACATCATTGCTGACTTCAACATTTATATCCCCAAACACCTGACTGTATGTAACTTTATTCAAGATGATGAAGAGAAGATGTCATGACCTTCATTTAGCTTTCTGTTAATTTGTAATTGCTCATCTAAAACACAACGATTGACAAGTTAGACTCAGGTACTATCCCTACCACTTGTTAACATTAATCACTCAACCTAGAAGAATAAGTAGTGGCTATTTACAAACCTATACCTAATTTTTTTATCTTAATTTTCCTATCTAGGTTTCCATATATTTAATTAGCTTATAGCCAAGTCATTTATTAAATCATAAAACTCAGATATAGATTTAATATTGTATAGTCTTTACATAGAAATGTTTAATAATGGAGAATGATGTTTAATCAACAGGTTGAATGTGAAACCAATTCATAATTTGAAAGGTCCACAATAAAGGGCCATCATTCATCACGATTTAATCAGTCATATTTTATTAAGAACTACTCAAAAACAAGTGAGAGTATTCACAAAAGAACTAGTTCATAATATTTAAGCTTGTAGTCTTAGACCATCACTTGCTATAGTATTCATGATATTAATTACATAGAGTATGCCATTTTCTAAAGGAGCAACAAAACTCCTTTAAATACTGACAACACTAAGATTAGACTTTAGAAATGTAAAATCAAATACAAGTGTCTATGAGGTCCAAACTTCTTTATGAGAATGTCAACATAATAGGAAAAAGCCCCCCCCAAAGACAGATATTATGTTGTGTAACTCCAAAGGAAATATCCCAGTTCATAAGTCCATTACCACATTTCATTTATCGCGAAGTGAAGCAATTAATGTTCTTCTTTTTCAAATAGTGTTGACTGCTAAAAAAAACTTGTGAAGATGCCCCTTAAGCCAAAATATGTTTGTGATCCTATATCATTGTTTCAATCACTACTGTGTCTATTCTACTGTTCTGCGTGTTTCTGTAACTCACGTTAGCTCATCTACTGTTGTTAAGTAGAGGTATGATGTCAGTATTATGCAAAATTTTGTTGGTTCACATGTGGTTTTCTCAAGCAAGACAAGTGTTATAACTTTCAGCAGGAAAGAGGAAAAGCCATCAATCCAGCTACTGTCCTGGCAGCAGGAGCCCTTGCAGAACATTCTAGTGGAATGCCAGCAGGCAGGGTATCCTCTCCAGACAGGCTCACCATCAGCTTTGTTCGATTAGTAGCAAGTTACACTTCCTTCCAGGTCCATGTTATACCATCAGCCTTGCTGTCTGAGATCTCTATTTCTGTGTTTCTTCAGTACCTGCCATATCTCCTTAATTAATTTTTTTGGTGCATTACTAAAAAAAAAAATATGTGGCAACATTTAGCTACACTAATCTCCAGTCCAACTCCACAGGTAATTGGTACTGTTTCTGTTTGTAATTCAGCTAAAAAACTTAAGATTTGCTTTGTCGTCTCCTGCTACTATCTGGTATATGAAGTCTTTCAATAACACATATCATTATAAAGAAATATCTCTTCTGTGATAGGCACAGGACATCTAGAATTGAATAATACACAGTCTCTGCCTTCATGCTGCTCAGAGTTTGGTGAGAAGAGCATGTAAACTATGAATTGTGATACAATGTGATGAGTGCTATTTCCATACTGGATAATATGAGCTTTCAGATGTTTAAAGGCTCAAATATGATGAGGCTACTTTCAGTTGGCTCATTCCATGGTAAGAAAGTTATGATCATCAGAAGTTTATTATATATAGAACAAGAATTCTTAAAAAAAGAGAACAAGAATTCTTCTTCATTTATGCAATCAGTAAAACATTATTAGACAACTTTCATGAATGAGAAACTTTTCTAGGCAACTAGAGTTGAATCAACAAAATACACAAAAGGAAAAATAAATCTGTGAATAATTTTTTTTTAAATCTGTGAATAATTAAAATAATTTCAGATGCTAGCAAGTTCCCTGAACTTAAACAGGATATTGCATAAAGAGTGCCTTTGTAGGTTGGAGGAGAGGTAAATACTCTACAGGCTAGTAATGAATGCTCTCCTTTGGTGAAGTATGGGCTTCAGCCAATAGAGGAGAGGGGGGAGAGCTTTGCAGGCTACAGAAACTAAATATGGAAAGGCTCTAAGAGAACAGTTTATTGGGAGGATAGAAATGGGGACACAGAGGCTGGTTGGGAAGGTAAGCAGAGGTCAGGAAATATACTGGTCCTTAGTAATTTGAGTTTGACTCTGGGTGAGATAGCCAAGCCACTGGAATCCTTAAAGCAAGGAAGGGATATGAGACAATTTATGTTCTGAAAATATTAGTTTGACTTGCAACTGCTGGATTGCAAGAATAGAAGTAAAGAGACAAGTTTTAGAAGACAATTAGAGGGGACTCAGTGAGGCTTGGTGGTGGTTTGGCGAGGATAGAGGGCACGATGAGCAATGGGGATGAAGTAGATACACCAGGAATCGGTTTGGTGGTGGAATGTGAAGAACTTGCTAATGGATGGCATGTGTTGGAGATGAATCAACAGCAATCAGAGAAGTCCATCAAATAAGTATCAGTAGTTTTCCACATTTCTACTACTCCATTTTGTTCCTTTACTCTTCATTATTGGAGGCTTTCAACCTAAAGTTAGGTGACAACTTTTGTAGCTATTACAGAAGTTTTCCTCCCTTGGTCTGTTTGTATATTAGAGCAATATCACCTCCAAAGAAACATCTATCAAATGATTTGTAGATGGGACTTTTTAGGGAATATTATTCATTTAACAGGATGAGCTAGTAGGGAAGAAATGTGTATCAAATGACATACTTTCTGTGATCTATAAAACCAAGTCAAAAACCTTCCATTATTCCTCTCTACACCTTCAGATTCCCTTTCCCAAACACACATCTCATACTTACACACATATACTATTCAACCTTCAATCTCCCTCCAGAAAAATAAAATCTTCAGTAAGCACTCTAATTCAAAAGTAATAGGCAATGAAAAAAATATTGATTATACTAAATCACCAAATGCAAATAAGGTGTGAGAGGATAAGAATGTTTGGCAAGAGCTACACTATTATAAAATAAATGATTTGCTAGTCATTGAAGGCTCTTGTCCATGTAAGTGAGTAGAAATATATAGTATTTGCTTATTATCTCCAGCCCAAGTATAAATTATCACTGAAATGGCAAAGACTGAAGTGGACATAAATTTGGGGTTTGCTGTGCTGAGGAGTTTGGAGCTTGGTATATATTTCAAAAGCCTTTGGAGGCTACTGATCATCATGATATGCAGCCCAATGCTGCAGATAAAGTATAAAGGTGATTTCTAGTTTGAAACTTAACCAAGGTTCCCCTGGTTTACAGTTAGAAAATTTGTTTTCTCTGCTGTAGAGTTTACTGATTTCCTTTTATTTCTTTTCAGCTTCAAATCTGTTGCTAAAATACCAAACTATTTATGTTTTATTATCCTCTGGGAAATAATTTTAGAAATTAATCTCTCCAACATTTATTTTTTTTTATTACAGATTGATTGATTCAACAATTATCTGTAATTCGTGCCCTATAGCAGACACTCTCCTAGGCACTATAGAGTGATGAATGAAGGAGATGTAGATTCTACCTTCAGAGTTTATCATCTAGTGAGGGTTAGAAAGATCATGGAAAAGTAAATACATATATAATAAATGTATTGTAACAGGAGTGATAACAGAGGAGAATAATTAAACCTGCTTTGCGTGAAAGTAAGGGTTATGGCTTAGCTTACTCTATTAGGTGCCCGATTTTAAAGAGAAGACAGTTGTGAGTTTAATTTTTGGGTGGTCCAGTTAGCATTTTACCTGGTGATGACTATTATCTTGCAAATAATTGTTGTTTAGCATGAGGAAGATGGGATACAGGATTTACATGGCAAAGTCCAGTTCTATCACTACTTCTGGTAAGAAAATATAAGTACATGACCTACTGTTGATGGCTTAGTAGGGTCATCTTAGCAAGCAAAACAAGTTTCATTTTCTTCCATTGTTATTATATTACAGATTTAGCACTGTATATTTGCATTCTTCTGTCAAGGCTCCTCTATTTATGTTTCATTGCAAGGTATTTTAATGTTAGCTGTAGTTATTCGCTTTCTACCATTGTGGCAATGCCACAGTGCCATTTTCTTGTCCTGCTGCTGCTACTTTAGCTGCCTTCTGTCACAAATGGAGTTTCTCATAAAGCAGACGAAGGAAGCCTGGTCCAACAATATCACAGAGGCATGATACTCTAAGACAATGTAAGGCACATGGGAGGGAAATATGACTGGAAACTATATTCCCTGGTTACTTTTAAGAGCCTCACTCAGTTTTCAGTGTCTTTTGGTGATATTACAGAGTTTTTTTCGATCAGATCTATTTCTGTTCTATCGTACCCTTCCCAACGAGAGAGGGAAGAAAACCTTGATTTTTAAAATAAACTTTTGCTGGAATATAGTATATTTTATCTACTACCAATTATCTTTTACGATTTTTTGAATATTTTAACCCATTTGCATGTGTATCATGTCATTCATTAGGAGTCTGTGTATTCTCTTTAGTGTTCTGATTTCCATTCTAGGGAACAAATTGCAGATGCTTTGTATTTTAATCATCAATTATCCTACTCAGTTGTTTTAAGCACTCTGTAAACTAACCTGGTATGTGACTTGCCCAGTTTAATTATTGAGGAGTTTTTGAAAATACCAGGATTTCATTAGTGCACAATCTAATATAGATTGGGCCAGTCTTCAACCACTTTGTGTTCATTATTAAAGCCTCAGTTTCCAATGCTAAGTTAGAAACAGAGAACTGATGATTAAACAAATGTGTAATGAGGCAAGTAGAGATGCCTCTGGGCTCTGAAAAATCCAAGTGGCCCTAATGACAGAGTGTCACACTCAGCACTGTTACTGTCCATCTGATGACTATTTCAAGCTGACTTGAGAGGCATAAATAACATGTAGTGACATGAAACGTAGAATTTTTAGTGTTGTAGGTAATTGTGCTTATCAACTACTAATATTCTGAGTCTCAATCCTACTGCATTGACCCATTTCATAATACAAACATTAGAGACAGCAGCAATCTTCAGCACAGAAGCCATTCATAGAGTGAAAATTGTGATATTCAATAATAATTGACCTGAAATTCCAACAGAAATAGATTGACCCTCTAAAACCATTGAAACAGTGACAAGGGATCTGGAAGACAGAACTCTCCTAGGAAAAGATATTCTTTAATGTTCTCATCAATATGGGTAGAAGATGTAGTGTTCTGTGTACCACTGGAGTCAGGTCGAGGATCAGGTCAGTTGGCTTTTTGCTACTTGTAGAACTCTCAGGGAGCTGATGGCCATTTTGGTCTAGTATTGAGTGATGCAGAAATTGCACTAGATGAGAAATAGACACTTGGTCAGGGAGAAATATATCAGCATAAGTAATCCCATCTTTTTTAAAGGAAATAGCTTGATCAATGCCCTTCATTAAAGGCAGATATTATGAATGTCTTTATAAGTTTTCTGTTCTAGGAGCTATCATGCCAGATATATCCCTGAAAAGTGGTTATATGTGTAGAGAGTTACATAGTCTTTCTGTATATCAGTTTCATGATTTCTCAAATGGACAAGAGATCTGATGAGAATTAGGATTCTTTCATGTTCTCAAAGTTTATGAGTCCAAGAGTCGATGGCAAAATGGTAAGATAAAGAATTTTTATTACATTTTGAGATACGGTAGCCCTTCTTCAACACAGAAACAAAGGGCTTGCACTATAACCAGGTCTTAGTTTGTTAGAAACATAATTCCAGTAGCCTTTTTGGAACTTTTGTTGGCTGTTCCTGAAGTTGATTTGCACAGTACTATTAGCTTGTAGGGGCGTCTCTCTTGCCCAACCACTATAGTTAGATTGAATAGATGTGGAGAGGACAAAATGGAAGAAATGGATGTGGGCTTATGTTTTCTATTTTCAGTGATTTCAAATCTCTTAAGGTGTATGAGCATACTTCCCCAACAGCCCTGCAATTAGATGATGTATAAATAGAATTTTGAGTATTCAGAAAAATGAAGTTAACAAGCTAAACACAACAATGTATCCTTGATCTAGAAAAAATACAAACATAAATAAAATTCAATTTCACACATGTTTATTGAATACCTACTAACAGTAAGGGATTGATGTCACTAGCTTCTGTTGCTAGGTTGAATGCTAATTCTGTTAAAAAGACTAACCTAAATGTAAGTAACTACCCCAAGAAGCTTTTAACTGGTGGAAAGTACAGAAATGCATTAGAAGATAATGTAGACCATGAGGGGGAAAAACATTAAGTGGAAGAGATTAATTGCAAATGGAAGAACAGGAAGAATTTAAGAAAAGAAAGTATTTGAGTAGGTATTAAAAATGTATAGAATTTCAGTAGGAGAATAATAAACACAAAAGGAAACGACACTTTTTGTTAATGTATACATAGAGCTGAGGTTAAGTAATTGGGTGCCTATAATTATGCTTAGAAACTCATCCGTGTCACCAAAAATTATAGTAGGAATAGGAAAATTTTTTTTTTCAACTAGTGGTTTTGATCTTTATGAAACCTCAGTAAATACACACACACACACACACACACACACACACACACACACACTTTAATAAAAAATTTGGATGGTGGGAAGTCAGGATAAACTGTTTTGTTGGAAAGTCAAGCAGTAGACTGATTATCAGCTTGCAACTAGGAAGTAGTGATGAAGTTCTCTGAGCTCTTGGGAGTAGATGTTTTAGAAGTCTTGGGAGTAGATGTTTTAGAGGTGCATGTATGTGTGGGAAGCGGAATATTATGTTCTATCAGCTGGCTCTTTTATTTTTTTATTACTGTACTTGTTTTGCTTTATTTTTTAAAAGTAGGCTTCTACATGAATTTTCAGTTAGAAAGCTCTCTTTAAGACCCAAAAGTAGACACATGTTTACAGATAATAAAAAAGTCTGTGTTTATTTCAGAATTGTCCTCTCCAAGGCTCTAGCACCAAAAGAAAAGGGGACATCCAAGTTCCAAATTTCTGGTCCAAATCATAGGACCAATTTGTAATTGGCTGCTGGCAAGGAGAATTTGATGAATTCCAAGTCTTCTGGAAGACTTAAGCCTTTGGAAGAAAGTCTGCCCTAACCATGCCTTGTCTTAGCACTCATTCAATTTTTAACACTTTTTAACTTACTGAAAACATCTCCAATGATTCTTTAACCATCACATCCCCAACTTTATTCTCAGTCACTCTGAAGCGTGAAACTTATTGAGTTTCCCTCACTTCCTTAGTTCCCAAGTCATGGCATTCTGTTTTCTCCTTTTACTAGTAAGGATGATCGTCACCATCTCTTAATCAGCTGCACAGTTTAGTAAGAGCTTTATATGAATTATCTCCATCCTCATAACTCACCAAAGGAGTAGACCCTTTTGTAATCTGCATTTTGCAAAAGACAAAACCAAATCAAACAAAAATAAACTGGGGTTTGGAGAAGTTACATAGTTATCTGAAGGTTTCCTACCATCTCTAATTGTTTCCCTAAAAATTCAAGTTTTCTTAGTTTCATTTATTTATTTATTTATTTATTTTCAAGTTCTTGATTCTTCTTCTCTGATTTTACCTATTCTCTAAAGCTTAAGTAGTAATCATGGGCAAGTAATTTTATGAATTCATATCTCTAATCCCCCAAGTGCATAATAACTTCTAAGAATGCCAGCCAAGCTCAAATTTCCACAAGTTTCATATCATTAAATTAGCTAGAATAGTGTTTTTTGTTTTGGTTTCTTCTTTGGGAGTCAGTATTCATTCCCTCACCTTTAGGCAAAATAGCTCCAGCTTTGAAGAAACTAATTCTGTCTCTGCTGGCTGTAGTTCGGCAGGATGTCATTCAAAGTAGCCAGCCCTGTTGCAGCCAGATGGTTGCTGCAGGACCCCAATTAGTTCATTTTGATCTGAGTGACATAAAGATAAGAAATAGTAGGAGCTGATTCCTTCCAGATACTTCATCTGAAAGAGGTAGTCTAGCAAGAGCTATAGACCGCTCAAGCCGCACCGGTTCATGTCTTTTCTAAGCCTCCTCCTTCTGTCTCCCCTCTGAGTCTGCAGACTTGTCTGTATTCTTCCAATTAATCTTTTTCTTATACCAGCCAGAGTGTTTATGTTCCTTGCAAACAAATGCACATACACATGCATGCACATACAACTAATATCCTCAACTACTGTTTATTTAATATCTACCATGCAAGAGGCACTCTGTTAGACATAGGAGTATGAAAATGAATACTTTAGAGTCCTATGAATAGGCAACTGTCATTTTAGTGAGGAGATAGATATAAATAAAAGATATCATTATAATACAATGTGTTGGTGCCAGACCCTGCAGGCAACCATGAGACATCTTTCTAAAACTTCTACTTCTTAAATTGCTGTCTGAAACTTGAAACCAAAACTTAAGAGACAATAGTGCAGATAAGCAGCTATGTATGATAGATAAAGGACAGCATCAGAGCCATCAAAACATAATGAAATCTAGAAAAAAAAATGTGCATATGTCAGAAGATATGTTGATCAGTGTTGGAAGAGTAGATACATAAAAGAAAAAAATTGGAAGTTTCTGCATGAGCATTGATCAGTGGAAAGAGTATCAGTGAGCTTCCAACAGTGTGAGTGGTAAGACTGAGGAATCTGAAGTCAGACACTACTTGCTCAAATTCTACAGAATTGGCTTAACCTTTCTAGATGTTAATTTCTTTATATCTAATATGGAGATAGCAGCATTAATTTTACTAGCTTACTGTGGGGATTAGGTAAAATAATCCATTTTATATAAAATGCCTACTGTATATAATTTAATATAAAATATTAACATTTTTTACAATTATTTAAACTATTACCAAATTGATGTTCTTATCTCTATCCTGGGAAAAGATGTTCAGGCCACTCTAGCCCAGTGCCATGTAACTAGCATTTGAATTATCTCATTCTCTTACTTCTGATGCTTTGTTTGTGAAGCAACCTTCTGTTGCTAACTGGCATTGTACATAGGCCTGCCTTGAGGTACTGTGCTCAGGCCAATTAATATCTAGGGAAGTTCTCTTTTCACACATAAGCTGAGTATTTGCTTTTTATACATCAAACTCAGGATTTGGGCAAATGAATGTCAGCCTTTCCCCCAAACTCCTAAATGTGGGACATAACGTGATAGACATAAACCCTGGGTTCTTGTAGAGGCATTTGTGCAGCCTAATATCAGGAAAGTCTTCTTAGTAATTCATAGGAGTTAAGCAGATCAAGGGAATGGTGAAGGACTGATTGCTAAAACAGACCAGGGCAGACAGAAAATTCAATCACATCATGCTATGAAAGCAAATGGTGATGGGGGATGGGTGTTGGGTGGGGGCACTGCCAGTATGTCAGAATTGCTAGAGAGAGAGGTAAAGGTGGGAAATTGTGAGAATCTAAGCAAGGCCAGTGGTATGGATTGAATTATGTCCCCTCAAAATTCATATATTAAAGTCCCAACCTTCAGAATCTCCAAGTGTGACCTGACTTGAAAGTACATCTTTGACTACAGTGGTCTTAAGTTAAAATGAGGTCATTAGGATGGGCTCATCCAGTATGACTGATGTCCTTACAAACGGGGAAGTTTGGGGGCGCCTGGGTGGCTCAGTCGTTAAGCGTCTGCCTTCGGCCCAGGTCGTGATCCCAGGGTCCTGGGATCGAGCCCCGCATCGGGCTCTCTGCTCAGCAGGAAGCCTGCTTCTCCCGCTACCATTCCCTCTGCTTGTATTCCCTCTCTCGCTGTGTTTCTCTCTGTCAAATAAATAAAATCTTTAAAAAAAAAAAAAAAAAAACAAAAACGGGGAAGTTTGGACACAGAGGCAGACACTCAGAGAGAGAGGTAGATATGAAGACACAGGAAGAAAAGGATTCACAAGGCAAAGAAAGGGACCTGGAACAGATCCTTTGCTGATAGCCCTCAGAAGGAATCAACTCTTCCTATATCCTGATTTTGGACATCTAGTCACCAGACTGTGAGCCAATAAATTTCTGTTTTTTAATTCATCCAGTCTGTGGTACTGTTATGGCAGTCCTAGCAAACTAATGCTGCTGGCTTTTAGACATCATTTTGTCTAAAAAGAGTTTATACTTTCTCTTTTCCATAATAGGGAGGCATTGAAGAAAGGTGTGATATGACCTGACTTGGTATGTGTGTGTTTATAGATAATTACGGTAGCTCTGTGGAGGAAGGATTCAAGGAGATGGAATACTCAAGTGAAGGACTTGAGTTAGGAAGCTGTTATGTTATTTCAAATGAGTCATTGTTATTTGCAGTAGCCTAAGATATTTTTTATAAGAGAAGAATAATTAATTTGTCTACAAGGGTAGTTGAGTGAAGTGTAAATGGGGTAACATTGGAGCCAGACTCTCAGGGTATCTATTATACTTCTGCCCCTAGCTAGCTCTGTGACCTTGGCCAAGATACTTAACTACTCTGATCCCAGTTTCATTTCTTTGAAGTTTATCTATCCACAGTAGTCACCAAGGTTTCTAAAAAATAAACCAGACTTCTCTTTCCATTTCTCTGCTTAAAATATCTTTCACTGAGGGGCGCCTGGGTGGCTCAGTGGTTAAAGCCTCTGCCTTCGGCTCAGGTCATGATCTCAGGGTCCTGGGATCGAACCCCTCATCAGGCTCTCTGCTCCGCAGGGAGCCTACTTCCCCCTCTCTCTCTGCCTGCCTCTCAGCCTACTTGTGATCTCTCTCCTCTCTGTCAAATAAATAAATAAAATCTTTAAAAAATATATATATCTTTCACTGAAATCTGCCCTTAAGGAGCCCATAAGCTGGGTACTTAAGCTTATGCAAGCTTACTTACTTAAGCATACTTAAGCCACTGGGTGGCTCAGTCAGTGAAGCATCTGTCTTCAGCTCAGGTCATGATCCCAGGTTCCTAGGATCTAGTCCCACATTGGGCTCCCTGCTCTGTGGAGAACCTATTTGTCCCTCTGCCTCTCCTCCCCACTCTGTCTCTCATGAATAAAGAAAATCTTAAAAAAAAAAAAAAAAAAAAAAAAAAAAGGAGCCCACAAGCTGGAAGGGCTTTTCTTTCTTATTTTTTTTTTTACATACATAAATCGCAAAACATCAGCCCAATTCTCCTTTCATCCCTGATGTGAGTTTCCAATTATGATAGATTCTGCTTTAAAAGCATCTTTCTCTTTCTTCCCCCAGTCTTATTAAGGTATAATTGACAAAAACTATATACTTTTGAGGTATAAATAGGTATAAAATGTGATATTTGAGATTTATATAATGATTATCTGCAATTAAGTTAATTAACAAGGGTCCTTCTTGATTTCTTCTCTTTTGTATTGCCATCTATAGGATCAATCTGTCTTTAGTCACTCTTGGTTTCCATTGGTTGAATCACTCTATGCAGTAATGTTCTCTGACTTTCCAGTATCTGTTGCATTAAATACAGAATGTCTTTTGTGGCATTCTAGGTCATTCATTCATGGTTCTAGAATACCAGTCAACTTGTCTTCCCCTCTCCCTCTTTGTATTCCATCTATGTCAGTCAAATTGGGGTTTTCTCACTGTTACCGGATCTTGCCCTGTTCTCTCCCAATTCATGTTTTCTTTCTCCATTTTCCTCTGTTAGTCTACCCAGACAGAAAAGCCTTTGAAAAAGCCATTTGCAAACTAAAATATTCTTTGTTTTTTCAGCTGTATATAACAAAAATTTACTCCAACAGACTTGCATGAAATTCATTATTGACTTAAATAATTGGGAATTCTGGGAGTAATTTTAAGTTTTCTCTGAGTGGTAGAGAAATGCCTCTCTTTACCTCTCCATCCAGGAAAGAAACGAAGGGAGGGAGGGAGAGAGGTGGGGAGGAAGAGAAGGAGAAAAGGAAGAAGAGAGAGAGAGAAAGGGAAGGAGTAGGGAGGAAGGGAAGAGGAAATCTGGTGCTGCTCAGCCAATGGTAGAAGCAGATACAGTGGTCAGAATATGCCATGTAAGCGTGTGCTAGATTATTTACTGGTCATATATGTATGCCATTCCTGTGTGGATGCCTTTTATAGTGTGACTTTACTGAGCCTCCATTAAAAGGAATTTTCCACCCTTTTGAGTCTGGGCTGCATTTGTGACTCACTTTGAAGAACACAGTGTACCAAAATTGACAATATGTGAGCCTTATAGATGGTCTTTGAGGTCCTAGGTGGTTGCCCTGGCCTTGCCACACTGTTGAGTGAAGGACTACATAGAGAAAGAGAGATCCAGCTCTCCAGCTAGCCCAGTAGTCCGAGTGGAGCCCAGGCAACCCACCTGCTGAATGCTACCTCATCAGCAAGCTCAGGTGAGGTCAGCAGAAGAACCATTCAACCAACTCACAGAATCATGAGAAATGATGACCAGTTATATTTTGGGCTACTAAGTTTCTGGATGGGTTTTAACATAGCAATAGAGAACTGATGTGTAGAGTTCACTTTCCCAGGTGAGCACCAAGGAGTGTCCTCTAAAACATTCTAGTTACCAGTATTCCCAGTATGTTGTGGAAATAAATCCAAATTAAGACAAGCAAAGGCTATCTATTCAGAGCTTGCTATGGCAAGGGTGTCAGCTACCATCACTTGCATTTAGCTGAATCCCAAAGGCAGGCAGAGAAGTTGGAAAGATTTCAATAGTGGCAAAAAGGCTTCAGATATGCCCTGATTGGAAGCTGTAGTTAGACTAACTAGAAGCAGAGCATCCTATGTAATTGGTTAGGGCTGTATATTTGGCTTTCTCTGTTTGTTTTTGCTGGGAATGGGGTCAAAAATTAGGGAAGCTGTCAGGGGCACCTGGGTGGCTCTGTGGGTTTAAAGCCTCTGCCTACAGCTCAGGTCATGATCCCAGGGTCCTGTGATGGAGCCCCACATCGGGCTCTCTGCTCAGCAGGGAGCCTGCTTCCTCCTCCTCTCTGCCTGTCTTTCTGCCTACTTGTGATCTGTCTCTCTCTGTCAAGTAAATGAATCAATAAATAAAAATCTTTTAAAAAATTAAATTAAATTAAAAAATTAGGGAAGCTGTCAATTGTTAAAAATGTATTAGTTTTTAAAGTGACTATTTATCTGACTTCCTGGACTGGTTTCTATAGATGGTCAGTTGGCATCTACAATTATGTTGGGCTGGTCACAGCAGACTGTGGGGCAGGATTCTCTTTTTATAAATGGTCTCATTATTATCTATTTGAATAGTCCATTTCCTGAATGATTTCCTTTTTTTTTATAAAGAAAATATCTCTCCAAATTGTTCAGAACATGAGGCCCAGTCTGGGGTTAACTAAGATAAACCAAATTGTGGGAAGAAAGCCCCTGTGAAGTGTCCATTAAAAGGAAAAGATATGGGTCAGTAGAGCTTGGGTTTTGAATCTTTGAGGGCAAAGGGGCCCTGGTATTACATGGACAAAACAGTAAAGGCAAACCTTTTAAGCTAAATATTATAGAGAGTCAGCAGGGCAAGAGAAAAATGTATTTCTGTCCATGTTATAAAAGCTGTCAGCTCCAAAGTACTGCCACCCAGAAGCCTCTTTCTAAAATGCAAACACTTGAAGTGAAAATAAAACATTAACTCATTAACCTGCATTATCATAAATTACTTTATTAATTTTTTAATGAAGGAATTTCAGTAAGGAACTGAAACTTGCAGTAAGTTTTGTTGAGTTCAATAGAAATGAAAAAATGAAATATTTCTCTTAATTCACTTATCAAACCATACTGAGCACCTGCCACATGTATATCACTGTTTATCAGTGAGAAGGCAAAGTGGGTAAGGCAAGGATCTTCTCAAGGAACTCCTAGTCAGGCAGGCTCAGGGACACTAAAACATGCATATAAAACCCTAGGATATGCTGTAAAAAGTGCTAAGTGTGGTAACAGGCAGTAGGCCATGGGAGTATGAAAGAGCAGAAGGTTCTTGTCTTCAGTCAAAATGATGGGAAACAACCTCATGGAGTATGTACTAGTAAAGATGAGACTTGAAGAATAACATCCCATGCTCTTAAAAAATTAAGTTCTAGGCAAGTTCAGTAGCAAGAAATGGCTTTCAGGATCCCAAATACAAATTAGTAAAATTACATGATAAAGAGTATTTGTCTGGAGGGTAGGGTTTGATCAAAGAACCAAAAATAGAGAAAGAAAGAAGTGAGGAAGGAAACTCAAGGAAGAAAAAAAAAATTAGTGTCACCCAGATGGTGGAGGAATGCTTAGGTAAGAAGTTTAACATTTACTTTATAGGAAAGGGTTCATGAAACTTCCAAGCAGTTGGAGGGCCTATTCAGAGCACTGCTCTAAAAATGAGTCTTTTAACAGCGGCTTTTACAATGGAGAAGCCCGAGTTTATGTACAAGAGCACCAGATTGGGAAGCCACTGCAAGGTCTAACTGGAGCATCAGAAAGTGAGGGGACATAAGAGTTGGCTCCAAATTTATAAGTAGCTGACTAAACAGGGACTGGGAACTGAAGAAAAGGAAAAGATAAATATAACGTTAGAATATTAAAAGTTTGTCTGTTGCCTTCCCTACATAAAGAGCCTAAGTTAATCACTGCAATTTCAAATGTCTGCTCTACCCTGTGAAATCATACAGAGATACATGGAAATAAATTTTGAAAGGACATATGGCCATATGATTCATCATCATACCTGGAAATTAGGACTCAATTCTTTTTTTCTCTTTGTTGCTATTTCTTTGAATGCTTCCTATAACCCACATGTTCTCTAAGTTTCTCAATGTACTTATGAAGTGGTGATAATGATTTTGGCCACCCTCATGTGGCTTTAGAGAAGAAACAAAGTGAATTCATTTCTACAATGCACATTGAGAATTTCAGAAGTTTTCTTTTATTTCAAGAAAAATATAAGCTTCTAAAATACTCATAACAGCCAAGGTTGGGCACTGAAATTGCCTTCTGCTCTGTGGAGACCACATAATATGAGCTGGAAAAAAAAATGATCCTGAAACACGAGGTTTCATATCAACAACAGGAAAAAAAATTCTAGAACATAAATTGTAGTTTTCTTGCAGAATATATAACAGCTCACTTATAGTGCTCCTGTCTCTTGCTGAACAGGGCCAATGGAAAACATTTCTCGATTCAGCATTTTGTTTGATCCCTTACTACACAGTGATTGATCATAGCAATTTCTTTCACATAAACAGAATCCTCCAGATAAGCTTGTTGGAGACACTCAGGTCTATGAATACACCACAGACCCAAAACTAATATTTTGCTTGTAGTGTTTGAACTCAGTGCCAATAGAGCTCAAACTACTTGTATCTTAAAAAGCAAAACTCTTTTAAGCTTCCTGATTTAATCAGTTTCTGGGAAAAGGGCATTGCCTAAACATGTTTCTCCCATAGTGAGGTATCTGTCTTTTATTAGAGCCCCAACATACAAGCAACAAAACGTATGGTGTAACACGAGCAGCATCTTTAATCATTAGGAAACGATCCAACAACTACTCACCTATCTCATTTTGGAGAGCAGAGAGCTGTATCAGAAAGGAAGAGAAATGGAGGACAGCATTTCCTGTGATCCTGAACATTTTCTCATATTGATGATGGTCATTTCTGCCACTGGAGTAGCTGGAATCATAATTTGAAAGGAGTGTCATTTTCTGCAGATACAAGCCTTGTGCAATCCTCCCATTTAAATGACATGATCCTGCAAACTGATGATTTCATGGCCCTCAATTTGTCACTTCTCCACTGCCCAAGAGTGAAACAGTAGCTAAATGACAGTCAATAGACCGTCTTCTTACACCTGCATGTTCACCTTGTTTGAACAAATTTTTGGTTTGTTCATTATGTTTTAACATGCCACCAAAAGGAGAGGTGATCGTGATTTTTCAATAGAAAGAAAAGATCATCAAACAAGGAGAAGGTAGTTTAATTGGTATGGCTTATAGGAATCTATAAAACTGCCCCCCCAATCGGTGGCATAAAGTCTACAGGGGAAATAGTCTATTTACATTTTAAAAATCTTTTTAGTTCAACTGATGGGTTTATTTTCCCTATTATACTTTAGTTTTTATTTTTCACCAATATTTAAATGATTATAATAATATAAATATTTATAAATATGTTTTTAAAAATATATTTCGTGCTTTGGACATGGATAAATAATTTTGTTGAGGTATGGAGCAAAGGGACATTAGCTTTTGATTCAAGTGTTGGATGTCATGCTTTTTTTTAAGATTTTAAGATTCTCTTTTAATAATGTTAAGATTTTCTTTTTCGTAATGTTCAAGTAGGTTTGGATAGAAGGTTCTTAGGGTTTTAGAAGATCAGGGATTTTTTGGCAAAGATAGGTTTTTTGGTTTGTTTTTTTTTTTTAGATTTTATTTATTTATTTGACAGAGAGATCACAAGCAGGCAGAGAGGCAGTCAGAGATAGAGGAGGAAGCAGGCTCCCTGCTGAGCAGAGAACCTGATATGGGGCTCTATCCCAGGGTCCTGGGATCATGACCTGAGCTGAAGGCAAAGGCTTTAACCTACTAAGCCATCCAGGCGCCCCAAAGATAGATTTTTAATATAAAAACATACTAGTGAAATCTTGGGGCCCATGAATTGAGTGACATTTTCAAGATGTACAAATGGGGGCGCCTGGGTGGCTCAGTGGGTTAAAGCCTCTGCCTTCAGCTCAGGTCATGATCTCAGCATCCTGGGATTGAGCCCCACATCGGGCTCTCTGCTCAGCAGGGAGCCTGCTTCCCCCCTCTCTCTGCCTGCCTCTCTGCCTACCTGTGATCTTCTGTCTCTGCCAAATAAATAAATAAAATCTTAAAAAAAAAAAGATGCAGAAATGATGTAAATCAGGGCATGGTTGACTAGAGTCTCCTTGAGAGAATGTTGGTTTTTAGTCTTGAATCCTCCAATGTATATAATAGTACTACACAGTGGCCTAGGAAGATAAATTTACTATAATGTGTTCTCTCTGGAACTTTTTCTCCCTCCCTCTTGGTATCTGGACTTTAATATCTTTAGGGTGATTACAATATTTGTCATCTACATTGCAAGTCTTTTGATAATGAAAGGAGTATTATTAATAAGTATGCTGGGAATATTGATGCACTGGACTCTCCCTGTAAACTGGGATGCATGGTCACCCTAAATATCTGGATTCTGGACTAGTAGGTGGTGTGCCATACAAATAACCACCCCCCATCATATCCCAATATATATAGGGGAATTATGTAATTTGTGGAAATAATGTTTTTATACACAGCATAGATGAGGAGAGGTGGGGCATGAAAAAAAAAAAGAGAAGGTAGAGAAAGTAGTATGCAAAATCATTTGCATAAAAATGCAATCTAGATTTTATCACCCATGAAGATGACATAATAATAATTTATTGAAACTGAATAAAATAATCACCCCTAGTAGAGAAGCCTCCTATCCTAATTGTTGGTTCTGTGCACCATGTTCCTAGAATATTTATGAATTTCTTTCTCAACTACAAACCCTGAAATGAGACCCATGTCTGACTTTGGCCCACCCAGTTATTGGGATTGTTGGTGATGTTTTAGACATTGGGTTGTTTTGTGCCTCCCCTCCCTCACTTACAAGTGGTTCTACCTCTGTCCATTACAAGTGCTAATTAAATAATTTGAATATCTTATTTTGTTCTCCCTAAGAGGGACAGCCCATCTGTAATTGAGCTGGTAAAGCAAGATTGATCTTATGCCCTCAACTAAGAATCAGAGATAATGGGTTCTAAGTAGGCTCTGATTAGCTCTGGGACTACAAAGAGAGCTGACTCTGTTCTGTGGGTTCTACTTCTGAGGGAGATGATTACTGGCCATCTGTGGCCCCTATTTACAGAAAACTGCTTCTATAAAATAAAAATTAAAAAAAAAGTAAACAAAATGAGTCAGAACAAGCACCCCATGGCCTTATTCAAGCCATCGATTTTATGCTTATTTTTTATGTATAATTAATGCTATTTTTTTCTTCAGTTGAAGAAATTTTTACTACTAAAAACTCTAAATTCATTGTCACAGTTTAAGCTATAAAAGGTCAATGAAGTACTCATGGAGAAAGAACATTTTTATTATGTTACTTTTTCCTTAAAATAGTCTAAACCTTATATAAGACACACTCATTTTTCCTCTCCACCCCTACGCCCCTCTTTTTTTCCCTTTTTGGGTAAGATTGTTGTATGTCCGTCCTTTCTTCTCTTATTCCTCCCTTCATTCTACAAATATTTATATAGAATTTACTATATCCCAGGCACTCTTCTGGGCACTTGAGACATATTAGGGAATAAAACTAATATAAATCTCTGTACTTGAGGAGCTGATATGCTAGTGGAAGGAGAAAGAATATAAATAGAGTAAATAAGTAGTACAGGTTAGGAAATAAGTATTGTAGAAAAAAAAATGGAACAGATTGGAAATTTTTTTAAGTACTGGGTCAAGATGGAGGAGTACAGCTATCCATTTTATTTTATTTTTTATTCTTTTTATATTATTTATTTATTTTAGAGAGAGAGCAGGGGGAAGAGCAGAGAGGTAAGGACAAGCAGATGCCATGCTGAACATGGAGCCCAATGCAGGGCTCAATCCCATGACACTGAGATCATGACCTGAGCCAAATCCAAGAGTTAGACACTTAACTGACTAAGCCATCCAGGCGCCACCAGATAACAATTTTAAATAAGATAAGCTTCATCAGAGAAATGACATTTGAACTACATGATATTGTATAGACCAACCCAAGGGTTATTATTTTTATTTTTAAGTCAGCTATCTTATTTCACATAAGCTATAAGTGTAGTACTGGATGTTCTGATAATGACTTTCATTTAACCTCCATGACAATGACGTAGCTATTTCCTCTCCTTGAGGAAAGTAAGACCAACAACCATCAGTTTGTCCTGGATCACACAACTAGTAAGTAGTGATGCTGGCATTTTTATCTGGGTAGGCCACTTCTAGACTCCATGATCTTAACTACTAGTCATATTGTCTTGAATTCTCCCATATCAAGGAAAATCTATTCTGGACATACCCTCAGCAGTCTCAATATTGATTCTGCCCTTTGTAGGGTGATTGAGAAGGTGGAGGACACTCATTAACTTTCCAAAAACAAAAAAACAAAAAAAAAAACTGTTGGTGTTCAAATTTGGTAAAATGAAAAAGTTAGGCCTGAGGAATAAAAAAAGTTATGAGACTCCTTCTTCCCACTAAAAATGGTTTATGTATGGTTGGTACTTCTTGCCTACTCTTAGAAAGAGCATGCATGGTTAGTGTCAGTGGATGTCTGGTGTCTATATCAAAGGGAAGAAACATCTCCTTGAATTTTAAAGATTGCAAATAAATATAACTTAATCTGTTATGCATGATTCATATTAACAATAACTACTTCAAAATTAATGTCAGCTAATGTTAAGATCAGTGGGTGATGTCTCTTCAGTTTTGCTGCAGGCCATTCTCATAGAGACCCATCAATGCTTTTATGGCTAATTTCCTTAAGCTTATTTTTTGGTCTTTCCTGATGAAATACTAAGCTCTTTTTAAAAAGAGACTTTTTTGAAAAGAGGAAAAGCAAAGCGTTGTACAACCCCTTCCATAGATTTTTCTTTAAGAAAGTCTGAGACCTTGCCTAAACATTGAAAAGACAGCAGAGGCTTGGATAACACTGAGGATCTGTGGACGTTTTTTTTTTTCTCTCTTGGACTTGACCTCTTCCTGTTCAATGTTCTCAAAGGATGTTAATATCATCTCCAGAATGTGTTTTATTGCTTCAAATATCGAGAAGACTGAATCTTCTACTTAGAAAATCTTAGAAGATGGGAAGTAATTGGAGAATTTAGCACTTAGCAATATTCAGCTCTAATTTAACTACTCATCCTGTTCTGATATTAGGGGTAATTTCAAAATTAAAGATTAGAGGTTTTAAAAAGAGAAATGTGCTGTGGTTATTCTTTCCTCCTTTCTCTGAAAGTTGCCAGTTTTCTAAAGGAGCAATACGGAACTTTGCTTTTGGTAACATCATTTGCTTTTTTAGTCAGTATTTGAATACTTACCCTGAAATGGTATTCGGTGAGATTTTTAATCACTCAAAGAATCTCTCACTTTTCTTCTTGTCCTCCTCTAACGTCCTCAGGCCTTCTTTCATCCTCTTCTGTCATCACTGTCTGAGGAGGAAATGTCCATCCTCACTGCCAAGGCCAACATGTTCTTCCCTAGCAGCATGTGCCCAAGCAGCATGTACTTCTAGTTTCCTCTGGGATATTGCTCCCTCCAATAACTGGTTCCTTATTCGATTATTTTTTTTTTAAGATTTTATTTATTTATTTGACAGAGAGGAGAGAGATCACAAGTAGGCAGGGGGGAGGAGGGGAGCAGGCTCCCCGCTGAGCAGAGAGCCTGATGTGGGGCTCAATCCCAGGACCCTGAGATCATGACTTGAGCCGAAGGCAGAGGCTTAACCCACTGAGCCACCCAGGCGCCCCTCCTTATTCAATTATTTTATCGGTCATTCTCTAATGACTCTAATTAGCTGTCAGATGTGCTCAACCTTCCTAATACCCAAAACGCCATCCTTTTAAAGTATTTTTAAACCCCAGGACTCTCTCCTGTTCTCTACTCTCCCAGACTTTTCTCTCCTCTTCTTGCCTTCTCTTTCTCCCTCTCTCTGGCCTCTGCCTCCACAAACCTTCCCTTGTCTTCATTTTATTGCCAAATTTCTTGAATGGGTCAACTGCCTCCACTTTCTTATCACCCTAGCATGTGAAAAGGCCATGGTCCAGAAGATAGAGAGACTGGGATTCCTTTCCTCATTCTATCATCTGGTGTGTAACCTTTGATAAGTGACCTCAACTTTTTGGCCCTAAGATACCATGCCTTTTCTCTCTCGTTTTTGGTGAGGTTTCCACAAAGCAGTATGTAGTCTTCACACTGGCAGTTGGCAGAGAGCAAACTCTCAGTAAATAATAATTGACTTAAGTTTTCTCCAAGGTCCATCTCACCCTTTACTTCTAAGATAGGTAACTTTTTAAAAAGTGTGGTCTGGAGAGGAGAGTTGGTAGTACTAAGAAGTAAATAAACATCAACATAGAATTATGTAATATGCATAATGGGTCTAACAAAATATCCAAGGATTTTTGGCAAGGATTCAGGCCACAGAAGAGATTAGAAACTCTATTTGTCTTCTCCAGTAGGTATAATGCTATGAAAATACAAGGAGGAGAGACATAGTTTCAAGAGAGAGCTAAAACCAAATGGAATGGGGAATGTGGTTCCTCTCAGCTGTACTATTGTGATAGTCTGGAAAGATGGTCACTATTATTTTCTTTAATGCCAGACTGATATATATAGCAAAAGTTGGAGTCTTCTTTGTCTCTTCTCGGACTAGATTGGACTGGTGATTTGCTTTAACCGATAGAATGCAGCTAAAATGATAGTTCCAGGCCTTACCTTTTAAAGGATCAGGGCTTCAGCATCCTCCCTCTTGGCAGCCAGATGCCATGTTGCGAGGAACTGCAGGCTAGCCACATGCAAAGGTGAAATAGAAAAGAAGAGGCGGTTGACCATCCCCCAGGTGGTTCCACCCATCCTGGCTGAGGTACCACATATATGAATGAGGAAGCATCTAGAACATTCCAGGCTCAGAAGCTATAAAGTAGGCAGAAGTATTGTCCTACTGAATCAGCACTGATTGCCCAGTTATGAGATATAACAGAGTGTGATTGATTCAACCCATGAAGTTTTGAGATGGATTTTTGAAAGCCTTAGATTAACAGACACAGCTGCTAATATGTTTAGGCAAATCACTTCAACTGAGTGAACCAATTCTAATTTTTTAAATGAAGCAATTGAATTAGTTTATTGCACAGACTTCCCTCCCCGCAAAATTCTAACCATTCATGACTTTTGTATGTGCAAGTATTCTCACTGATCAAAGTTAAGAACATGAGTTCAACAAGTCTGGGTACTTCTACTCTTATTTCCTTTGTGATTCCGTTCCTCTCTTAGTGGTATTTCTGGTTTAATTAAACATATTATTGCACGTAAACTGAAATAAATGAGGTCATTGATGTAAAACATGATTCTGGAACATAATAAGTACACCATCAGTGTTAGCTTTTATTATTAATGGAACAATTGGTAGAGCCCACAGGCTGACCCCAGAGTTATCCACTCTGATCCTTATCAACAGTGGAAGAGAAAGTGCAGTTTATGAGTTCTGAAGATAATTTTTGTAGATGTTTTTGAACATGGCAAAACTTCTGTTTCCCACTTTAAAAACCCGATAATTAATAATCTTCACACTTCTTTGCAAAACTTAATAGAAAGTAATGTACTGAGGCATCGCATACCTATCCCTTCTTAAATTATCTTTACTAGAAAGTCATAGCAGAGTATCTTGAGTAATTAAAATTACTGTGCCTGAAAACATGTTAATAAAAGCTGTGATTGTGGATTGTAAGTATTGTTCAGCAAAAATGTTTAGGACTATACAGAAAGCAGAGGACAGAAGAGCTTTAAAAAATAAAACAAACAGAAAGAAGAAGAAAGAAAAGCATGTCTAGATATAAACTAAACAAAAAGAAAAAGGACATATACTTCTCTAGCTTGTCACCAGTTTGCAAAATTCATTTCTTCCTGTAGATACAGTATGTTATGTGGTGAAACCTGACCAGTGTTCTTTATATCGAATCATTTAATTAAAAAAATAATAATAGTGTGAATTCCAAAGGAAGAAGAGAATGTTCTTTTTTTTTTTTTTTAAAGATTTTATTTATTTATTTGACAGAGAGAGAGAGATCACAAGCAGGCAGAGAGGCAGGCAGAGAGAAAGGGAAGCAGGCTCTCCGCCGAGCAGAAAGCCCGATGTGGGGCTCGATCCCAGGACCCTGAGATCATGACCTGAGCCGAAGGCAGAGGCTTTAACCCACTGAGCCACCCAGGCACCCAAGAGTGTTCTGATAAGGCAAAAACTGTACATTAAGCTGACAGACCAAACTGGCAAGGGAACTCCAGTCCCTGTCTCAAAGCCCTTCCGGTTCTTCTTTCCTACCCCGTTTCCTGCGAGCGCCAAAATACCAAGTATGCACAGGTAGGGAGGGTATAAATTTCCCTCCCTGCTTGTGCTCGGGGCTCAGACCTTTGGAGAAGGGTCTCCTCTGGGCCCACCGGTGTCTAATAAATCTCCAATCCTTCTTAGTCTCCGAGTGCCGCTTGGTTTTGCCGCCAGGATCCAGTCCAGGTTCTGCAACAGTTCCTGACCTCGAGGTGACCTCAGTTCGATATTACTATGCTGCCATACACTAGTCACATTCATGACTTAGATGTAACTTTTTGTAGGCTCCAAGGTTAAGCATTGAAGGCAGAATTCCAATTATCGTGTTATTTGGACTTTTAGATCTCACACGACCTGAAACACTTTCTAGATTAAGAAAAAGATCTGATCATAAAAGGTAAAGATTGTGATTTGCATCACTAAAACAATAAAATAACAAATCACATAAAATTAACTGATGGTTACTCATTTATCCATCAGAGACTTTTATTTTTGTAGATCATATATGAGACAGTCTGTTAAAACCAGTAGAGATAAAAGACCAAAAGAAAAAAAAAAAAGACTTTGATCCTAAACTCAGGAAGCTAATAACTTAAAAAGGGAGCTAAAACATATTCAGGTATCTGTGGTAGTAGGTAGAATTTAAAGAATTCTGAAGGAGGGACGCACACATAACAAGACACAGGTGTTTAAGGGAGGAGAAAGTCCTAGTTTTAAGGATGGTAAGACTCATAATTACTTTTGTAAAACCTCTGACATTTGTGTTAGACTTTGACACAGGCACACTGGTACTCACACATGCATTTATTTACATCACTCGGGAGATATTTGTGCATATGTATCTAGCTTCCCGATACTGATAAGGCAGTCACTGTCCTCAAGTGGCATACTGTTTGGAGAGAAAAGGCACAGATGCTTTATTTAAATTAAAAGTATAAGGCTTATTTACAAAACATCAAATGAGCAGGAGGTAAGGGACGGATGAATTTAGGAAGCAGAATAGAATAAGCTGTTAGTAGTGGAGACCTGGGAATCAGAGTGCCTGAGTTTAAATCCTTATCTGGTGTAGGGGAACAGAATCTGCCACCCTAAAATATGCCTCTTTGGCATACAAATTATTTTAGGCTGATTATTTTTAAGAAACAACAGACAGAGAAAAAAAACTCTGAAAACAGTGTAAGTTACCATTTTATGAGACATTTACATTTGTAAGGGAAATCTCCATTTATTAGGGTGTCTCTCTACCAGGAGGAGGAGGAGGACTAAATCTCTAGTAACTCTTATAAGTGCAGAAGGCACTGACACATCTGCATAACAACCACATCCTTGTTTACTGTTTTTCCTGGAAATCTCTCAAAACCCCTCCAACATCTTATTTTATCTCTAACTGGAGATGGTATTTAAGGTGATGGCTTGGGCCATTTCAGAGAGTTACTCAGTTTTCCTGGGTATCTCTCTTGTGTCTGGGAGGTGAACATGTTATTAAACTTGTTTGCTTCTCTCCTATTAATCCGTTTTTAATTGGGGGAAGGGTGTCTGCCAAGACCCTAGAAGAGTAGAGGGAAAATCATTTTTTCTCTCCTGCCTTGTACAAGGTCAGTCTTCTCATCTATGAAATAGGGATAATAAAATTAATAGTTCCTTCCCTGGGATTGCTGTTAGAGTCAGATAATATAGTGCCTGGAGCATAGTAAACACTCATTACTTGCTAATGTTATCTAGATCAGCCTGAAAGTACCTAGGACTGGGGGGCTTGGTAATGCTTCAGGGAAAGAGGAAGATTTGAACTAAGCTAAGAATAGTCTGTAGGACTTGAGTGGTCATAAAGGAAGGACTTTATTCCCAGCAAGCATAGTGTTGAAGCAGGCAATCAATAAAGCTTTGAGATTTTGTTACTAGAACCATTTTGTTCTCACTCATTTTGGGAATACCCCTGGGATTTACCTACATCAGCATTATATCTGTCTTTCTCTTATCAGAAATTGGCTTGGAGAGCTTCACAATTTCATGTAAATCAGAAAGGAAACCAACTTTCTAATCTCAACATTTACTACCTTAATCCATCTAAGGAAATGTCATATCAGTTCTAGTTTAGGAGATAGATCCCAGTCTAAAAGATCTCATTTCTAAATACACTATACTTAGCTCATTCTGTCACTAAGTGACAAAACTAAGAAAGAAAAGGAAGCAAAATAAAATAAATGATGGTTTCTGGGCTTTAATTTCCCTGTAGATAAAACATAGCTAAAAGTGATCTGTTTCTCCATATTTCTAAGAACTGTTTGATATGAGCCATGAAATTTCAAGTAAAAATTTGAGAGAATAAATGATCTAATGAGTTCTTCCAATGGAAGAACTTATGTTATATAATATAACATAATATATTATGTTACATATGTGTTATATAAATATCATGTATTTCCGTTATTAATAGCAATAAACTGTGAATCCCTGACAGGAGGAGGCCCCTAAGCAATTCTGTTATCCTTCAATGACTGTAAAGGTGTGTCTGGTCATCACATTCATTGTAATACAAGCAATTAAAACATCAACATGTTTAGAAGTTAAATGAATGGTAATTAGAAAAGGAGATGGGGGAACTGATTTAGTAAATCATGTCTAAGACATCATTATTATGTTATATTTGATCCTTTGTCTTACATACTCTACTTTCTAGTGTATTATGCCAAATATTCATTATTTCATCTTGCCCAAAATAATTTGTACCCTCAGATATTAAATTCACATAAGTCTAGATTTAAGGCTTAATGTATTTTTTAAGCTTTCCAAGTATTTAAAATTTTTCTAGTCCATATTTTGAGCATGTGTGACTCTCAGTTAACCAATATATTCAGTTACCTGAAACATCCCAAAGTATTATGTATATGTATTTATTTTAGAAATAGTGCATGCCTGAAAAAGAAAGAGGGGGGTCTTGGTTATAGATATTTAGGTTAGTATTTGATTGAACTCAAATAATATTATGACTGGAAAAAACCCAACTGATTATCTGGTGGGCTTGGCATCTTATTTTTTGTTTTTTCCGGCAGAGGTCAGAGAGTAAATACTTTATGTTTCCTGGGCTACATAGTCTCTGTTGTCACTCCTCAACTCTTCCATTGTAGGGCAGAAACAGTGATGGACCATGCACAACGAATAAGCAGGACACCTTTCCAATAACAAAAACAGGCAGCCTACCAAATTTGGCCCTAGAATGATTGTTTGCCAGCCTCTGATCTAGTACAACTGACCTATTTCATACGTGAGAAAATCAAGGCATAGAAAAGTTAAATCCATTCTTAGCCCTTATATATCAAATTTTCATGGGAAGCAAATTATGGATTTTTATTTTGCTTTGTCTGGCAACGTTAAAAATAAAATCCCCAGTTATTTTTACTAGCAAAACAAGTTTACGTGGTAGTAGTGGAGGAATTGCAATGTGGGACGTAGAGATTGTGGTGAACTATAGGTAGGTCCAAAGAGACAAGGGGAAGGCCAGCTTTTATTAGGTTTCAGGAAGAAATTGGGGAGGATTGTTTTGAACAAAAGTTCACTGGAGGAGTACAAGAGTTCTTCTCTTGAGGGTGTGGTGGTTTCTCAACACCCTCCCTTGTCAAGATAACCCCATCTTCTTTCCGCTGGTTGTGCTGGCTGCCACGAGTGGTATGTGCACGATGGCAACCCCTGAGGAACTTCCTGGCTCCATTTTAAATGAGGTTTCCTTTATTTTCGTATGTCCGTGAAGCCACTCTTCACAAGGCTTGCTGGAAGGATCTGAAATGCAGGACAAGATATGCTTTCTTAGTCTTTAAATTCTAGTCTTTATATTCCTTCAACAGATCCCTTTTGATTCCAGTGTGAAATGTTAATTTTCTGGTTTCGTTTTTTGGGTCTGCCAGACAGCTGTACCCACTCCACATGCTGCTTCATTTTCTGGGCATACCTCGCTTGTCCCCCTACATGCAAAAAGCTGCAGGATGACAGAAACTGGGTCAGTTTTGTTTACTTCTCTGTCTCCTGTGCCTAGCATAGTGCTTGATAGGCAGCAGTCTCTACAAAGATAGCTGTGTAAAGAACGGATAAATGATGTGCTCATATCTGAACAGATGGTTGAGGCAAGTTTGACAGATGCATCTTAGCTTGGTCCCCATTGAAATTTCAGGTCTCACCAAGTGCACCTGGCATATGAACAGAGCAGGAGCAGAAATGCCCCCTCTAGTGACCTTCATTCAGGCTCTGCTGGATCAGTCTGTCTCCCTCAGAACCATCTCTGGGTTAATATCTGGCTGCTCAGAGAGCCTCCATCCATATTGAGGACTTACAAAAGTATTCCACACACAAACTTTATATAGGGAGTTGGTGTTTTATTACTCAGCATGGTTTTCATCAGGTAGTCACATTTCCTTCTGGTTCTTCGAATTCTGAAAGAAATTGGATTCTACAAATGTTCAATTTGGTGTGAGTTAACACAAGCTGGGGCTGTAACTTGTGTTTCTGAGGACATTATGCAGACTCACAGTAGAGGGACATTTGAACACCTATATCACTGGACCTGCTGGAATGCTAATATCTGTTTCAGTGTAATGTGTGGACTTATCACCAGAAGGGAATGCTCCCCAAGGCAGCATTGCCCTACTCCACTGAAGATGCTGATTTGTTATCACTGTAACTCTGCACCAGCAGTATCTCTTCAGGGAACATCTCAGAGTTGTGGCCAAGAAGAACGTGCTATGATGTTCACGTCACGCTTGTTTTACTAAGATAGGCAGCATTTCTTTTTCTATATTGGTTATCAAATAACCAATATGGGGACTGTGCATACTTCTACTTTTAAAAGCATGACTTTGAACTATCCCCACTCTAGCCATTAGATTAACTAATTAAATATATTTATCTGTCAGCTACTTCCTAAATTGTCAGTTTGATTGCAGAGATTATAGGGGAGAAAATACTTTTCCTCTACCCTTTCATGTAATCGGTTTTGGGGGGTGGGTACTTGCAAATTAAACCGACAAAGGACAGATTAGCAAGAGAAAAGACAAAGTCTATTCACTTAGGTACACCTCTCAGGGAGAATACAAAATCTAACTCAAAGAAGCAGTTTGAATTTGGGGTTTATAGACCACCTTAACAAGGGTAGAGGGTTAGGATTTCAAGGGAATATATAAATGGAAGAGAATGAGAAATATACAGGGGGAACTAATAGAAGGCAGCCTTGTTTTAATAAGGTCTGTTTATGCATTCTCCCCTACAAGAATCACTCTTTTTCCTTGGTATGGGAATCCTTCCTTAAGGGAGTTTTATTTATGACAGTTGAATCTTTCTAGAAGTCTCTGCTTTTAGGCAGATAAGGTGAGTACACAGAAACCTCCTTCTGTATCTGTTGAATCTCTAATGCCTTAAGCTCAAAATAATCCTTACACCACAGTGGCATATTCTGGACCCCTTTAAGAACAAGTACATACCATAAAGTAGAAAATCAAAACAAAGTACCAGATAGTTCTAGGAAATAAATTTCTGCCTAAGGTATCTGTCAGGTTTGAATCAGCGGTAGAGGTCAGATTTGAATCGGCGGTGGAAAAGAGGAGCCAGGCGAGTAGAATAGAGGCAAGCTTTAATGGATGTGCTCTCAGGCTCACAAGGGAGTGAGGCCAGGATGTCCCATGGAGAGACAGGGATGAGGGGTTTTTAATTAGGGGCCTTAGGGTGTGGAGGCCTTCTGGTATCTGATTGGCTTTGATTTATGTATATGAGGGATACAAAATACACCAATCAGTTGTCAGCTCATTATACAGAAAAAGGCATGCAAAGTTGACCAGTCAGATTGTCCCTCGTCGTTGTGGGGTGATCTGGAAAGTCTCTGAGACAGGAAGCCCCATGGCGAGAAATCCTGAGCCACCATCTTGTGAAATTCAGTGGCCATCCTGTCCGCTCTCGGCGTCCTTGGGCCTGCCAGCCTAACAGTATCCAAATAAAATGGCAGATGTGTTTGAAGGCCCTAAGTTAATGTAACTAAGTCACTTTATTTTTCATTTAAGTAGAGCCAGATATTGAAAGTCTAAACGGCACACACTCTAATTGAATGTCTCCTCCCAGAAGATTAAAAATTTCATATTAACATTTTATCTCTATATTCATCAAGTAAATACTCAGTACAACCTGTGCATTTTTAAATACAGAATTTGGTAAATTTATTACCCAATTTAGTAGAGCTGTACTCTTCAAAAAGAAGGGGGTCTTTGTTGGTATGCAGCAGCATCCATACAATAAATTAGAACCTCAGAATATAAGGGCTTAAAAGATATCTTAGTAAGCTTACTACCTGAACCCTTGCTTCATAAGTAGAAAAACAGAGACCCAGAGCAGTTAACTGGTTTGCCCAAGGTCACCTAGCTAGTTAGTGCCTTAACAGGGATTTGAATCCTGGCCTCAGTCCCACTGAACTACTTGGAAAGGGAATAATGTAATGACTTTCAGATTAATGAATTGATTGTGTATTTGTTAGATTAATTCAGAAAAGCCCTGGATATTGAGAAAACACAAAATGACTTAGACCTAATTAAATACAGGGAGAAATTAAAAAATGAGGCTTAAGACAATTTTAATAATTTCTCACCTTGATTCTCTCCAAGTACCCTGTGCTTTCCTCTATCACAGCCTGTGGTCACACTGTATTTATTATGTTATATGTCAAATTGTGCCCCATCCCCACAGGTGAGAAGCTCTAACCCCCTGTATGTTCAAGTGTGACATTGTATGGAAAGTAGTCTTTTCAGATGTAAACAAGTTAAGAGGTTAATAGAGTAGACCCTAATCCAATATGACTAGTGCCCTTATGAAATGGGGAAATTTGGACACAGACACATATAGGGGGAACGCAATTTAATGTGACAATGAATGAAAAACAACCATCTAAGGGGAACGGCCTGGAAGAGATCATCTAGGAGGGAAGCCTCCTAGCCTCAGAAGGAACCAGCCTGCATATACCCTGACCTAAAACTTCTATCCTCCAGAGCCATGAGAAAAGAAATTCCTATTGTTTAAGCCAGTTTGTGGTGCTTTGTTAAATCAGCTTCAGAAAATGAGTGCATGTTATTGACTAATTGCCCCCACCCGGGGCAAACCTCCTCCCCCAACCTTGTTGCCCACACGGCCAGCAGGCTTTGTGCCAATTCATCTTTATCCTCTCAAAACCTTAGAAAGCATCAGGTTTATCTGTTGGGTGCTGGGTTAGTGTTTGTAACTGAATTACCTTACGCAAACAGACTTTTTGTACCTATGTTAACTCAATTGCTATTCACAACTCAGTCATTTAGTTGAGTCCATATTATTCTTATTTATCATGATTCTCAAGATAGTGGCTTTCGCATTGAAGGTCACAGTGTTGTAAAGAAGAGAGATAGAATTTCATGCAAATACTTTTCAACCATAATAATGTACTTAAAAACCTAGTTCCTTTCTGCTGCTTCTTAAATTGCCTTTAATCCACCACATGCAACTTGAGGGATCTTTTCAACTAAAATTGTTTACATCAGAAACAAAACCAGACAAAATAAAAGACCTCAAAACTCAGCCTAACAAAACAAAACAAATTTCCCCATTTAAAACAACAGTTGAAACATTGAATTCAGTTTTGAAAAAAACTGACAAGTTTGATCCTATTATGTTGACTGGCAAACTACTTAAAATAGTGGGTCTTTATAAAGTTGTACAGAGCTCTTTGTCTTTAGAAATCTTGGAATAGACACACACTAATGTAGGGTTGTTCCTTAGGAGTATACACACTGACACAGATTATTAATAATAAACTAATCATTTCATCATTTTATATATTATTTTGTTACACATAAAAAGTCAGTAGTTCTTGAATGCTGGCTACATGACAGGCACTGTATTAAATGCTTTATAGGGGCGCCTGAGTAGCTCAGTGGGTTAAAGCCTCTGCCTTCGGCTCAGGTCAGGATCTCAGGGTCCTGGGATGGAGCCCCGCATCGGGCTCTCTGCTCAGCAGGGAGCCTGCTTTCCCCCCCTCCTCCCCCCACCGCCTGCCTCTCTATCTGCTTGTGATCTCTCTCTCTCTCTGTCAAATAAATAAATAAGTAATATTTTTAAAAAATGCTTTACACATCAACACTGGCAGAAGAAAGATGGCTTAATTAAAAGGGCTTAACTAAAGAGAATTTAATAAGTGAACATTTTTACACAGAGTATGGGAAGGGTTAAGGGAATCACTAGCAGTTAGTGAAGTACTGAAAGTCTAACAAAAATAAAAAATGAGAAGCTGATACCACTCAGGCCTGACAGGGTGGGGAGTCCAGATGAAGATTATGGAAGAGGGGGTATCAGCAGAGTTCTAAGTATCTAAGACAGTAGCCACAGAGAAACACTGCCCCTAGAAACAGTACCACTGCCAGGGAAGTGGTAAGGGAGGGGCAGCTCAGGTTTGAGTGGCAGGCAGCCCCTCCCATGTGGGCCAGGGATCCTCCCTGAAGCTTTCAGCAGTGCTCAGTCCCAGATCAGAGTTAAATAGTGGATGGGAGGAGCAGTGGTAAAAGAGAACCATCAAAATCCTACCTAATATAATCATCCCCAAGCCCCGTGATATATTTTACCAATTTCAAAGAAGCTCAGAAGAGTTAAAAACCTATACAGTTTTTATCTTGAGCAAGTAAGTGGAGGAGGGAGGTGGGGCAAGAGAACTTCTAGTCTTGTTTTGGGTCTAATGAAGGAGAAGAAAAAGAAAAAAAGATAGTTATGTTCTTTTTTTTTGACAGAGAAGAGAGAGATCACAAGTAGGCAGTGAGGCAGGCAGAGAGAAGAGGAAGCAGGCTCCCCACCGAGCAGAGGGCCCGATGCGGGGCTTGATCCCAGGACCCTGAGATCAGGACCTGAGCCAAATGCAGAGGCTTTAACCCACTGAGCCACCCAGGCGCCCCAAGATAGTTATGTTCTTAAATAAAAGGTTTCCTTTACTTATTTTACAAAAAGTTTCTTTTAAGTGAAGGAAGAGGGGAAAGGGCATTATATAAATCTGTCAAGGAAGTTGTAGATAAGTTTTATTTTAAAGCCATTGGAGTTTGGTTGAGAGGATAGATTTAGTGTGGAAGGGGAGCATGGCTACCTGGGCATGAAGATGGAGAAGAAGCCACGTTAGAGATGAACCAGTGGGCACGTGTTTATGGTGATGATCAAACGAAGAAATGAAGGACATAGGAAGTTAAACATGATAACTACGTCCAGCAGAGAACTAGTAATTTAGTAAACATGTTAATTTATTTCTTTGCTCGGTACCCAAAATAGTTTTGAGGTAGATTACAGTTATTTTTCTTGGAGCTGTTAGTGTGATTTTTTTTTTTTTCATTCTACAGATAAAGAAACAAGCTCGAAGAAGTTAAATGGTTTGTCCAAGATTACCTAGTAAGTGGTTTAGATGGAATTTGAATGCTGGCCTGAGGATTCTGTCTTAGGAACCAAGAATAGTTCCTTCTTTGCAGAGGTCTGGGAGCAGTCCGTGATGTCAGATCGCACCAAACTGATATACCTCTATGAGTACTGAAGCAACAATTTGGTTTTCTTTAGCTATTTCTCTAACCACATCTATATGAATAATATTGGAATGCTAGAGATCCGCACATTCTAAGGACTTTTTTTTTTCTTTTTTAGACTAGACTCCCTGTGCCCTAGTAAGAAAGCTAATAAACCTGAATGTAGCCTGGTGCTCTGATAATTTTTATCAGCTCTTTAGTTAATCTAACATGCTATGTGCCAAATACATCTGATTAACAACTCCACTCCGTAATCATTTTCCAACACAAGCAACTCTTGTCTCTAGAGATTAATTGCCAGGCTTTTATTTCCAACTAACAGTAGGTTGACATTTAACATCTTGGGTTTATAGATTTCCTGGTATGTTATTGGACTATTTTCTTTGGATAGAGTCCCCAAGCATTTGAAATTGGATTTCTCCAAGGACAGGTCTATATAAGTGAGGAGCTTATCACATCATTTCACTTCAGACTCTTCTCAGAGAACTTGGTTTATTACAGTCTTGAAAACTCCTGGGATGTTTCTCTGACTGAATGTGACTTGAAGGCACCAGTTAAAATCATGACTACTGTGACCCATACATTCACTATCTTATCTTCTCATTCTACATAGATACTTGAATGTTGTGCATTCAAGGGAAAGATACTGCCAGGAGCCTCATCCCCCATTTGCAAGGTCAAGGACATCTTGATAATCTTCCCGTTCTCACTATTAGAGCCTTATACATATTACATGTATTATACATACATATTAAATAAAATTGGAGGACATGACTTACTGACTTTAAGGAACACTGTGGTATTTATTTAATATTTCAGTGCATGTGTACTTTAGGTAAAATACAGTACTGGCTGTTAAGAAGGTAAGTTTTGAAGCCTAATTATTTGAGTTGTATTCTAGTTGAAATCTTTCGGTTTCAAATGATAAAAGCCTTTCACACTTGGTTGAGAAGAACATACCTCAGCCCCAAAATGTTTCTGCAGTACAGAGGATGTCCACTCTGACAGGATTCAGGAAATAGTTTTCCTTACCTCCCCTCTTCCTCTGTGTCTGACTACAACCTTTTATTTAACTCTGACCTTAGGCTGTTAAGCTCTCAAGCCAGCCAAAACGGTGACATGCTTTTAACAACAGCTTGATTCTCTTGGAAAGATTTATCTCAGGAACACTGCAGGGGGGAAAGGGTAAATCCTAACTGTTTTGTTTCTAAGTACAGGGAGCCTGAACTGTATTATTATTTAGATACCAGCATTTCTGAACTGACCCTGAGTGAAAGAGTCAACTACATCATTTCTATGGGATTTTATAACACAGTGGCAATTTTTAGAGGTGAAGGTTTGAGGAGATTGTTCTTTTTTCTATAAGAAGATGGGGAAGAATAGGGTGAGACATTTCTGTATTTGCACAGCAAGATATCTTTAGTGAATCTCTTCTCTATTCCTCAGCTAAAGACATTTTAACTTTTTCTCTACAGCAGAATCATCACAGTTAAGATATCATGCTAAGCCCTCAACCTTTATCCAGCAAATACAGGAGGCAATAAAATAGAGGTCAGATGAACTAGAAATTCCATTTAGGAAAACAGTTAGAAAAATCTATCTGTTAATGAGCATGCTGTGTAGTTCACTCTCCATCCCTCCCACCCCCCCGCATTTAGTCTACCTCAAAATAGAATCTAAATAATAAAGCCATCAGATCTAGTTAATAGTTTGTGCCTTAAGGGGAACTACAGCATAAAGTCACTGAGGGGAAAATGTCATATGACAAGCTTCCCTTGGTTTACAAGGACTCAAGGTGAAGTAGTTTCTTCTTCCGTTCTGGTTTTAAAATATTTACTTCAGAAGTTGTCAAATCAGCCTGGCATGGTCCTTGTTACAAGTAAATAGGTTCCTTCTGTCACGGCACTAGCAATCAGCTTTCTCAGGGATGAGGTGCTGATATCCCAAGGCCTGCCTTTTTCCCAACTGAATTTATCTATTTGTGTATCTGTACACTTAGGCAGACAATGTAATACATCTACTTATCGTCACCACCAGCATCTCCGTCTAAAGCTATATCCAAAGGCCTGTGTTCTCATAAAGTGAGAGAGGCACATTAGTCTGGTTTGAAGCAGCAGTCACAGGCTTTATCTTGTGAGTTATCTGAAGATAAGGGCTTGAATGTTGTCAGACACCACAGTCATTACTGTGTGACTGCGAGGGGCTGACAACTCACCTGGGTAAAACTCCCAGCAGGCAACGAAGTGACCAAAGGAGGAGCTCTAATTGTCCCTTAATTACAAAATAAACTGTTTTCCATCAGACCTTGAATTCTTTGCAGTCAGTGATTGGGAATTTATTTATCAATATATTCATGACTTAAAACCAACAAACAGTATAGTATGTGATAAATGTTTATGAGCAAATAGATGTGTGGATGAATGCATAAGTAGATGCATGCACAGAAGCATGGAAGACTAGGGAAATGTATGCCTGGATGCATGAATGGATGCATGGATGCAAGGGTGGACAAGCTACACCACCTCCCTTCAGAGCTTTCTGAGTCCTGTAGAGCGCTAGGTTTTTACAAACGCATGACTTTAAAGTAACCTCCTATCTGAACCCTCCTATCTCTCTGACTTCCTGTAACTCATCCTCCTTGTTACATGGGCCTTCTTTTGGCCTGGCCCCTGCACAAGCTGTCCATCTTGCCTGACCGGCTTTTCTTCATAATCTTCATACATCTGCTTCTTTGCTGATATTCAGATGTATCTTACAGGGTATATCATTAGAAATGCTTCTTCTAGCCTCTCACTCTGCAACAGTCCGGCAGTGCTCCACTTCATTCATCTCCTTAGCTTTTATTATTCTTTTATGCGTCTCTTCGATGGTTTTATTTGTGTGTGTGTGCACGCGTATGTTCGCCTTTATTTACCTTTGTCCTCCCAATGAAATCTAAATTTCATGAGCATTTCCCAGCTTACTTAGGACTATATTGTCTGCAGCAGTATTCAATGATCTTTTAAATGACTGACATACTATGTGACTGACTAAATGAATGGGAACAACATCAAACGATTTCCCTTAATGTTAATTACTAGATCTTCTGTATATAATACACTTTTGTAATACACTTAAAATAATGTTAAATATACAGTTTAGACATCTACGGTCTTTAAAAGGATTCAACTTCCTAATTTTAAAAAAGTGATTATGGGGGCGCCTGGGTGGCTCAGTGGGTAAAAGCCCCTGCCTTTGGCTCAGGTCATGACCTCAGGGTCCTGGGATGGAGCCCCACATCGGGCTCTCTGCTCAGCAGGGAGCCTGCTTCCCCTGCCTCTCTGCCTACTTGTGATCTCTCTCTCTGTCAAATAAAAAAAAAAAAAATCTTTAAAAAAGTGATTATGTTGACCTGTTTATCCACCAGCCTTGGAAATATATCACAGGATTAAAAAAAGTGTTACTGCTTTGGATGTTTCTGGAGTGAGGTGAGGTATACATACAGGTGAGGTATAAATCCCTCTATTTCAGGGATTTATCGGTTTAGACTAATGAAGGACATACATCCGCACAGACCTTTGTTGTACCTATTCTTCACAATGATTTAGACTTGTGAAATTTTTCCAAGTGAAGAGGGGTTGATATCTTCTTGTGCACTGCTTTTTGGGGATTAGTATGGTTTTCTAGGTAGCATTTTGGAATTTGGTGTGGAATTTGGTCATTAAAATGACTGGGAATATTAATGGCATTTGGTAGCCAACATCACCACAGATCCCGATGCATGGAGAATTCTTACACAATGAAAAGAGCTTTTCATATCTCACACACTTTCAAAAATCTGTTCATAATCACCTGAGCCTTTTATATAATTCTGCTTGACTTTTAAACACAAAATATTGGCATTCAACCTGCCAATTATACTCTAGCCCCAAGTGCTAAAGTCTGGGATAGAGACTGTGTGGCCTATTATATTTTACTCCTCTTTTTCTGAAAATTTATTAAAATTCAGCTAGGAAGGCTACCTTTAATAATATCAGAAGAGGCCCATGAAAAATGACCACAGTGTGAGGTCCTTTCAAGGACAGTTATGTTCCCTAGCCAGAAAGCTTTCTGAATTTCTAGAACTGTGTCCAAAATATAAAAAGTCCAGACTTAGGTAAAGAGAGATTTTATTTAAGAAGAGTATTGTAATAGGAGGAGGAGGATTATGGCAATAGAGAGAATACTTTGATGTTAAGATCTGCAAGTCTCAAAGATCAGGCAGAATGGCCCTTCTTTTATAAAGAGGAGTAAACGAAGCTAGAAGAGACTAGGAGAGGGGGAGGAATGAGCAGGTGGTTTGATAAAGCAGTTACTCAGGGTGTTTCCCTGAAGGTCATTGGATTATGGGGGAGGTACATTGAAGGAGGCTTTGTTTCATGTTCCTAATCTTGCCTAAATGAAATGGTGAGTCAAAGTCCAGGAGCCTGTAGGTGAAGCAAGACTAAAACTAAGGTTTGGTCTAGTCAGTTTAATGTGCTATTTTGTCTAAATTGGTCAAATTATATCATCTCAATAAATCAAATCAATTTGCTTCCCTCATAATTTCCCTAAGGGTTGTTTGCCATTTGGGATTGAAATCACATCACTAATATATAAACAGTCAATGCAACTACTTTTCTGCATTTGTGGCTACAAAATTCATGGTAATTCTGGTGGATTAGGTGGAAACAGGTTGACTATTGTATTTTATCATCTAGTGTAGTCATACTAATGCAGTTACACAGTGATAAATGTATCACTTGATTTCCTTTTGTTTCTCCATTATATCAATGTAGAGCATTATACAACTTTTCCATTTTCCTAGATTTTGTGTAGAGATAGACAATACGGTATATGAATTGAATTTTAGGATAATAAAGGAGGCATTATGAAGTATTTTTTTCTCTAAAAAGGCTGAAGGTCCTTTAGAATTGAGAACCACTATTCTACTACGAGATTATTATTTATGAGTAATGACTCTGCAACTAATAGAAGTTGAGAAATTTGCTCAAAGCTACAGAGAATATTGATACAATTACACACATACATACTCTGAAATTGTTGAACATTTTTAGCATGATAAATGTGGGACTAGGAATACAGATGCATAAAACAGCCTCTATTCTGTGTAACAGGAAGAAAAAAATGTTCACAAATATATGATAAAATCCAAATAAAAAGTGATTAGTTTCACAAACAAAGATTTCTGGTAAATTTCATCTCCGATAAGTACGCTAATCAAGTCTCCATGCTTTCCTGGAGACTGACTGTATTTAGGACACATGGGTAAGTGGAAAGAAATTCTCTGAGGATCTATTTCTTGATCAGTACAATGAGGGTAAAAGTGTGCACTTAATGGCATGGTGAGACTTCACCAGAGTAAGTGATGTGATCCCTGATTAACATTCTTATAAATTACCTGAGGATCTTATTTAAATATTGACTCCAATTCAGTAGATCTCAGTGGGGCTTGAGATTCTGCATTTTTAACAATAGCTTTAGTAATTGTCAGCGATACTGTTTGGATATCACATTAAGGCAAGAATGTAAGTCCCCTGGTACATCAGAAAGGAGCAGCTCTAGTTGTCTTTCCTTCTGTCCCCCTCTGTAGCTCTTTTTAAAGCCTGTAATAGGAAGCATTGTTTTGTTTTCTTCAGGACTCTTTGCTTTTTGTATTTTTAAATCACTGCTATTCATTCATGTAGGATTTTTTGAAAGAAAGGACCTGATAAGAGGTAGATTGTGTGTGGTAATAGAAATTAATACTCAATTAAAAGAAATTTTTGAATTTTCTTCATCCCATAATCTAAACTTAATGTACTTAATGTTACTTTGCCCAAGTTCAGAGCATCCCACTGTGTCAATATAGCTAGGAGTAGAAAGGGGAGGGAGGTATTGTTACTATGTTATTCTGCAGTAGTATCCGTATTTACTATAAAATATATATCCATTTATCTAAGAAAGTCTCACATTTCTAACTCATTTTGCAAAAACAGGTTTACCATTCCTTAACCATGAGCTAAGAGTGCAAATTTTTTTCAATGAGAGGAAATGATAAAATGAGGCACAGAACAATTCTGTTAGCCTCCTAATCCCACAGATGCTTTTTCAATGAATCTCGTAAGAATGATAAAGAGGTTTTGTTTTTGTTTTTTTAAGAAATGCAATTCTAGGATAGCTTGTATTTTTTAGTTTCACCAACAGATGACACTAGTGATTTCTGTAATCTTTTTTTTTTTTTTTTAATAGCATATCAACAGAAGACTTCATTGCTGCAGTTTGAGGGATAAAGGCCAAAAGCTAAAGAAACTATTAACTCTGAGATGGTAATGTATTAAAATTATTGTTTTATGGAGTTTTCTTGCTTTTGTTGTTATTTTCATACAATTTACAAAAGCATAATCAAAGATTGTTCTTGTGGCAGATCAACATCTCATTCTTTTCGTTGACACACAAATTATAGCAGTAATTCTGAAATAAGAGAATGTCTGAGGTGCTTTTATAAAAAGGATATATGATACATGTCTCATATTGTAAAAATTGTATGTCTGTTCCTTCGTTTATAAAATAAGTCATCTGAAGATGTTTTCAGGCATCTTTCATCTCCTCATTAAAATCACTGAATGTGATAGCAAGAATGCAGCATAGGGAGACAGGAGGCTGTCTGAAAGAATAACCAAATCAAGTCATCCAGTAAAGCTAGTTTTATAATCACTAGGGCCAAAGTGACTCAGCAGTGGCGTGGGAGTTTCCAGGGGTTGTCATGCCTTTCAGGTGGGAAGGAGCACATTTTGTAACTGGTACATCAATGTTAAAGTGAATGGTTCTTCTCTTTGACTGCTATCTCCAAAAGTGGTTCACTCTCTTGATACCATTATGGAACTCGAGATCCTTAGTTCTGGGCACCTGTATTTAAACTAAACTTTATTTAGTTCTGGGCAGAGTACTTTGCCCATTCTTCCCTTTTTGGTTGTTTCTATAGTGGCACAAACTGATTATTCTTATCCTAATTATAAATTGAGAACTAATCAGAATTTTCTAGAATTGCCTCATCCCTGAGTAACTCCATGTTGGACACAAACATTAATCGGTTTACAAAAAGGAGATATGAAAAAGCAACAGGTGTGTGGTATGGCTTTCTATGATGTGCATTAAAAAAAGGTACCACGGATCAGAAAAGAGTTGTAAGCACCAGCAGGATATGTTTTTCAAAGGGCACATTTAGAAAAATCCCATATAAGGTTGCCTGTCAAAGGAAGACATTCCATTTTATCAGCTACTTAAGAATTTTATAAAGACATGGTTTTCTTTTAGATTCATCTATGGGTGATATATTTATTTATAAAAACATATAATGCATGATTACTATTACCCACGTGTGAAGCAAAAATTATATAAGCCATTATCATTCTTGATGAAACACAGAATAGTGAGTACTGCTAGTCATTATTTCATTCTTTAGAAAATGAATAAAAATGAGTGGCTAATGAAAAGCCTAACCATTTGTACTGAAAATGTAGCATTCCATTTTTATTGTTTTATTTTTTAATAAAAATTTTTGTAGTTTCATTTTTATTTTTATTTTTTTTTATTTTTTATTTTTTTTTTTTAAAGATTTTATTTATTTGACAGAGAGAAACACAGCAAGAGAGGGAACACAAGCAGAGGGAATGGTAGCGGGAGAAGCAGGCTTCCTGCAGAGCAGAGAGCCCGATGTGGGGCTCGATCCCAGGACCCTGGGATCTGACCTGGGCCGAAGGCAGATGCTTAACGACTGAGCCACCCAGGCACCCCTAGTTTCATTTTTAATAACAAGTTAAACTTCCTGCTAAACCTTTCATCAGTACAAAGTAATAACGAAAACTCATAAACACATTTAATTTCCTCAGTATCAGAGGCCATGGGATCTACCTTCAGAGACAGAAGAAAATTGAGATCTAAGTTTAAGGAAAAAATATATATTTGGTTTAATCACAGTGGTCTTTTTATTTTATTTTTTTAAAGATTTTATTTATCCAGATGCCTGGGTGGCTCAGTCGGTTAAGCATATGCCTTTGGCTCTGGTCTCCCATCTCAGGATTCTGGGATCGAGTCCCACTTCAGGCTTCCTGCTCGGTGGGGAGCCTGCTACTCTCTCTCTCTCTCTCTCTCTCTCTCTCTCTCTCTCTCTGACAAATAAATACAATACAATATTTTATTTTATTTTATTTATTTATTTGAGAGAGAGAGCAAGCGCAAAGGGGAGGGCAGAGGTAGAGGAATAAGCAGACTCCTCCCTGAGTGCAGAGCCTTATAAGGACTTGATCCTAGGACCCTGAGATCATAATGTGAGCCAGTGTCAGACACTTAACCAATTGCGCCACCCAGAGATACTTGGTTTAAGCACAGCGGTTATGTCAAATGATTCCATTCTCCTAGGCAGAATTGCCTTCAATAATTTGTGTAGATAAATAAGGCATAATACTTTTACACATTTTTAAAACAGAATATTTTTTCTTGAAATTCTTTGTCGTAGCAGTGTTCATGTACAAAATATGGGGACTGGAGGTACAACACTGCAAGATGTTCAAACACATCTTTGCAGGAAAAAAGAATGTGTTACTTGTGTAGAACCTGGTTCTCCTGTTTTAAAACTTGAATTGGTTCACAAAGAATAGTTGCAACATGGAAAGTAGTATTAACAAACATTCAAAAAATATATGCATGCAAAAAGTACATATTATGAAATGTATTAATAAAATAACCACCACCACCTCACTTGAAAAAATCTATATATTAAAGTCTTAGATAAAATTAAAAAGATTTATTGTTGAAGAATCTGTACTTAAATTATTGTCTTTGATATTTCTTTTATCAAAAATTATGTTTTTCAAAAAAAAATTGTTTTTCCTCCTTTCATTTAAGAGTAGAGATTCTCACTATGTACACAAAGACACACGCACACACAAATGATATATGTGATTTTAGATATGTATAGAAAAAACATTTCTGTGTATTTGTTCAGCAGTCAGCAATTGTTTTATATCTCAAAATATTCCTTATATTCAGTATCATTTTAAAGTTTACTTTTGAGTGTTGTTAATCCCTTGAATTTTTATTGTTTTATGTGTTTTATAATTTTTGTACCAGATATAGTAACTTTTTGAAATTTTGGTAGGTTTAATTTTTGCTTTTAAAAGAAGCATCAATTTATACATTTTATTCTAGCCCTCATTACAAAAGTAATTTGAGGAAATGGGCAAGATTAGCAGCATTTTCCTATAAATAATCAGGAAAACATAAAATTATTTCTAAGTTTTTGGTGAAAAAAAACTCCCTATTTAAAAAGAAAGAATTGAACATTTAGTTGAATTGCTTGCATTTTCTTTGAAGTTCATAGTTTAAAACTACTGTATTTAATTTCAACAAAGGTATATATTTTTGAGAAAATGCTTTAGAACTTTAACATATTTTGAAAGAGCCCTGTCCAATAAATAGCTATCATTTCCATTTTTATGAATAATAAAATAAATATATCAGTATAATCTATGCAAATCCATATAGGAATCAAATAGTAAAGAAATGACCCATTCAATTTAGAATTCTTTACAACAAATATAGGTTATGAGCATGGGAGTCTGAATTATGCTGCCAGGGTCTGAACGTTGTTATCAACACTTTCCTACCTGTGCATCATGTACTCTCTAAGCTTCAATTTATTTGTAATATGGGAGTGATAAACATAACTGTCAAATTAGCCTACAAGTAGCGTAAGTAGGCCTAGCATAGGTGACTCAATAACTTTTGGAGAAACTGTTATCCCCAGACATTAACACAGTGCTAAATGTTTATCGAACTAAAATTTGAATATCCTTTCCTGTGGTCGAAAATGTTGAGGTATAATTTATAAAATAAAATCACATAAGGTAGACAGATATGTACACCTGTGTAACCAACAATAAGATACCGAACATGACCATCTTCTTGTAGGCTCCATTGAAGTCGATACACACCACCACCATCATCCCATCCCTCAAGCAATACTGAGGGAATTTTCATCACTTCATGTTACTTATGCCTACTCAGAATTCCATATAAATGGATTCCTGCAGTTTAGACTTTTTTGTGCCAATTTCATCAATTTAACACCAAGTCATTGTTATGAAATGAACTGTGCCCTTCACTTCAAATTCATATATTGAAATCCTACTTCCCAGTACCTTCTAATGTGACTGTATTAGAGGTTAGGGCCTTCACAAAAATAATTAAGGTTAAATGAGGTCATAGGTGTGGGCCTTAATCCAAAATGACTGGAGTCCTTGTACAAAAAGGAAATTAAAATATAGACAACACAGATGAAAGGGTAACAGTATGAGGATGCACAGTGAAGACAGCCATCTGCAAGCCAAGGAAAAGAGGCCTGAGAAGATACCAACTCTGCAAATACCTTCATCTTTGACTTTAGCATATGTGTATAAGTCTTTGCAGGTTCCCCTCACCATCCCAAAGTATGTAGAGCATTGCTTTTGAAGAGCCTTGCTTTGAAAACTTTCATAAGTCTAAATGGTATAAAGTAAATAAGCAATTAACATTAATTTATATGGAAAATCTTTTAAGTATTCCCAGACCCCCAAAATAACCTCTCTCAGGCTTTTCTGATATGTTAGGGCACATCTTGCTAATGAATGCAAAAAACAAATCCAGATAAAGAACAGATGCTCACAGACACAGTTCAAAGCTATGCCAACTTGTTGAAATGCTAAGTTTAGTTCCCAGGGAAGGAGCTTGGTGGTGCCACTCTTGCCGCTCAGGATATGTACAGCAAAACAAACACTAAACACTATTTTTGTTTTTTGCCTTTTTTCATAAACGCCAAAATCGTCTTTGGATTTCTCTCAGTTAGCAAAAACAGGTACTAATGTAAGTCTTTTGTAAATGGGTGGTGGCATAGTATGAACTTCTGAAAAGTGGAGGATACCTGTATGTGGACATGCATTTTCATTTCCCTCGGGTAAATACTTAGGTGTGAAATTGGTGAATCATACAGGCACTGTGTACCTAAGAGACAACGAGACTGCCGTTCAAAGTTGTCAGCCATGTTGCCATTTCGGCAGCTCTCTGTGGGAATTCCAGTTGCTCTACTCCACATTGTCACCAGTAGTTACCCATTGAGTCCTCCTCACAGCCCCATTCCTCCAGGGGCTTACTTACATAAAGTGGTATGTCATTGTAGTTTTAATTTGAATTTCCTTGTTGAATACTAATATCATTCCTCTTTCTATGGGCTTATTTTCATGTGCATATGAGATATAAAAAATCATTAAACATTTTATAGACAATTTTTTTTTTCTGGCATGTGGCTTGTCTTTAAAATTTCTTGTTGTCTTTTGAGATCAGAAGATTTTTATTCTCTTGAAGGCCAACTTGTCATTTCTTTTTCTTTCATGTTTCAAGCTTTTTTTGTGTACTACCTATGGAAACTTTGCTGATCCAAGATCATAAAGATGTTCTCTTATGTTCTAGTCTCCTTGGATTTTTAATAATCTTCGCTTTTACTTTTAGATCTATAATTCATTTCTAATTAGTTTTGGTGCATGATTTGAGACAGGGGTTGTATAGTGGGTTTAATTGTGGCGCCAAAAAGATATGTCTTAGTCCCAACCTTCTGTACTTACAGATGTGACATAATTTTTAAAAGAGAGGTTTTGCTGATAATTAAGAATCTTGAGATGAGATCATCCTGGAATAAGGGTAGGACCCAAAACCAGTAACTAGTGTCCTTATAAGAGAAAGAAGATTTAAGACCTGGACACACAGGGGAAGGATGTGTGAAAGCACAAACAAAGTTTGGAGTTCCATTGCCAACAAGCAGCAAGGGTTGCCTGCAGATGTGGCTACAAGAGGCATGGGGTAGATTCTCCCTCAGGGCTTCCAGAATGAACTAACCCTGCCGACATCTGGACTTCAGACTCAGGCCTCCAGATTTACAAGTGTATAAACTTCTACCAGTTTAAGTCACTACTTTATAGTAAATTTTTACAATAGCCCCAGGAAACTAATAGAGGTCAGGGTTTATATATTTTCCCGTATGTATATCTACTTGTTCCAGGACCATGTGTTCAATAGATTATCGTGTCATTGTTAATTTATCTTGATGCCTTTGTCCAAAATCAATTAATCACCTAAGTGTAGGTCATTTCTGGATTCTTTAGTTTTGTTTCGGGGGTCTTTGTGCCAGTACTACACTGTACTTTACGTTTTCCTTTATGTCATACTCTACTGTCTTGATAAGAATAGCTTTATAGTGTCTCTTGAAATCAGATAAGATAGATAGGTCCTTTAATTTTATTCTGCCTTTTCAAATAAGTTTTTGCTCTTCTAGGTGCTTGGCATTTCTATATATTTGAGAATCAACTGTCAGTTAAAAAACAAAAAGCCTAGAATTTTATTTGGGATGGTTTAAGTTTATAAATCAATTTAAGGAGAACGAAATTTTTATTTTTTTATTTTTTATTTTTTCTTAAAGATTTTATTTATTCATTTGACAGAAAGAGAGATCACAAGTAGGCAGAGAGGCAGGCAGAGAGAGAGGGGGAAGCAGGCTCCCTGCTGAGCAGAGAACCCGATGTGGGGCTTGATCCCAAGACTCTGAGATCATGACCTGAGCCAAAGGCAGAGACTTTAACCCACTGAGCCACTCAGGCACCCCTATTTCTTATTTTTTTAAGAGAGTGGGAATTTTAAAAATAGGAAATCTTTTGAACCATGAAGATGATTTCTCTGAGAGAGAGATTTCTCTCTCTCTGCCCATTTATTTAGTGTGAGGATTTTTTTTTTAAGATTTTATTTATTTATTTGGCAGAGAGAGACATAGTGAGAGAGGAACACAAGCAGGAAGAGTGGGAGAGGGAGAAGCAGGCTCTCCCCTGAGCAGGGAGCCCAAAGTGGAGCTCCATTCCAGAACCATGGGATCACGCACGACCTGAGCCGAAGGCAGATGCTTAACGACTAAGCCACCCAGCCACTCCATAGTGAGGATTTTTTTAAAGAATTTCTCAACTATATTTCTCAGTTTATACTGAAGAGTTATTTATACCTTTTATTAAACTGATTTCTAATTATTATAATTTTATATTGATAACTAATTTTTTTAAAACTCATTCTTCCGGTAATTTTGGTGCTAGTTTATAGAAATACAATTGATCTCTATATATTAACCTTATATTCTATAACTTGAAATTTACTTTTTAGTTCCCACAAGAAATTTTGGTACAAATCTCAAGATTTTATAATGTGGGCTATCATGTAATCTCTGAATAAGGACTATTTTATTACCTTTTTTTCTATCTTTGTGCATTTTTATTGTTATTATTATTACCTGATTGCACTAAATATAATATCTGGCACCATGTAGAATAAAATTGATGAAAGCAGAATTTTCCTTGATTGTTGGTCTTACAGAGAAAATATTTGAATTTTCATCACTATATGTGATGACAGCTATAGACTTTCAAAGATATCCTTTGAAAGTCAGATTTACTGATATTCATGGTTCACTAAGAGTTTTCATCATAGATAGGTATTGAATTTTTAAATGCTTTGCATCTACTAAGATAACACAAAATTTTTATCTTTTAAAAATTTTTATCCTTTATCCTTAAAATTTGGTAAGTTGTATTTATTTTTGATATGGACCCAATCTTGTATTCCTGAAATTTAAAAACTCTATCTGGGTCAAGGTGTACTTTTCCCCTCTTCTTTTGATGAATTTGATTTCTTTAATATTCCATTGAAAATTTTGTGTCTATGATCATGTGGAATACTGCAGAGTAATTTTTTTTTTAAAGGTTTTATTTATTTACTTGACAGAGAGAGAGAGAGATCACAAGTAGGCAGACAGGCACGTAGAGAGAGAGAGAAGGAAGCAGGCTCCTTGCTGAGCAGAGAGCCGGATGCGGGGCTTGACCCCAGGACCCTGAGGTCATGATCTGAGCCGAAGGCAGAGGCTTTAACCCACTGAGCCACTCAAGCACCCCAATTTTTTTTTTCTCAAATGGCTTCATCAGCTTTTGATATCAGAGACCTGTTGTCCTTACAGCATTGGTTGGGAAGTTTTACCTCTTTTATTTTTTAAAAGAGTTTATGTAATATTGCTATAAATTATTTATGTAATACTTACATAATTTGTCAATGATAGCACTAACATCTGACATATTTTTCTCATAAGAAGCTTTATTTTTTTCTTTTTTTAAATTCTGAACTGAATTTATTTAACAAATATGTGGCTATTCAGATTTTCTAATATCTCATCAGTCAATTTTGGTATATTGTTTTTTATCAAATTTTCCATTTCATCTAACTTTTCATTTTCTTGGCATAATTTTTTTTCACTGTTTATCCTTATGTTTGTATCAATATTTGTAGGTTCTGTAGGGTTATAGGCATTTCCAGTTCTGATGTAGGCAGTTTGCATTTCCTGTCATTTGTTTTATTTGTCCTGATAGGATTTTATCAATAATACTGATCTTTTCAAAGAAACAGCTTCAGCCTTTTTATTTTAATATTTTATTTATTTGTTTGACAAAGAGACAGGGAGAGAGGGAATACAAGCAAGGGTAGTGGGAGAGGGAGAGCCCACTGCAGGACTAAATCCCAGGACCCTGGGATCATGACCTGAGCAGAAAGCAGACGCTTAAGGACTGAGCCACCAAGATGTCCCTAACTTTTGCCTTCTTAATTTTCTTCCTTCCTTCTTTCCTCCCTCCCTCCCTCCCTCCTTCTTTCTCTCCCTCCCCCCCTCCCTTCCTCCCTTCTTTCCTGTTCTTACTTCTTTTTATTTCTTCCTTATATACTTATTGAACAAATGTTCAATATTTTTAGCTTTCATTGGTAAAAATTTAGATCATTAATTTTAAGTCTTTCCCCCCACCCCTTCCAGGTTAAAGCTCTAAATTTCCTAATATCCTTTTAAGCATCTTTTGTTGTAAAATTTTACTCTAAACATCATTAGTGATATTTTTGATACTTTGGTGTTTATGCATTTTATACATAGTTTTAATTTTCATTCCTCAGAGCATTTTCTTATTTCCCTTCATTGACCTATGGATTATTGAGAAATGTATAAATTTAATTTCCAAATGTGTGAGGGCGGTTTCTCATTATCTTAATATTGTTGATTTGTATTTTAATCCTGTTGTATTCAGATAATGTACTCTGTGAGATTTTAAGCTTTTGACATCTACTGAGACATTTTATATCCAGTGCATGATCTATCTTGGTTAGTGTTTCCTGGGAATTTGAAAATGACGTATGCTGCACAGTCATTGGATGTAGAGTTCTGTATATGTCAATTAGGTCAAATGAGTTGATTATGTTAAGATCTTCTATACACCTATTATTTCATCTCCTTGTCCAATTACTAAAAGAAGGCTGTTAACAAGCTCTGACTATAATTGTGTATTTGTCTGTTTTTTTTCTTTTGACGGTGTTTGTTTTACATCATGCATTTTAATTCCTATTATTAGGTATTTGCATTTTTAAAAAGATTTTATTTATTTATTTGACAGAGAGAGAGCGAGAACAGGAATACAAGCAGGGGGAGTAGGAGAAGGAGAAGCAGGCTTCCAGCAGAGCAGGGAGCCTGATGTGGGGCTAGATCCCAGGACCCTGAGATCGTGATCCGAGCTAAAGACATATGCCTCATGACTAAGCCATCCAGGCGCCCCAGGTATATGCATGTTTGTAATTGTTATGCCTTTCCAGTAAATTGCTTCTCTTAGGGAATGTATTATCTCTTATAATACTTTTGGCCATAGGATACATGTTGTCTGCTATTAATATAAGTATGTAACTTATATTACATATAAGTTATGTATGTGATAGCATTTGATATCTTTGCTTCATTTTTATCCAGTCTACTATTTCTGACTATTAATTGGGACTGTTTAGTATATATACACTTAATATAATTGTTGGTCTTTTCACTTTAAGTGTGTCATTTTACTCTTTGTTCGCCATTTGCCACTTTAACATTTTGTTGTCTTTTGCATTTTTTTCCTTTCTTTTAAATTATCTGTTTTAGCATTCAATTTTACTGCCTTTATTGACTTTACAGCTATTCCTCATTTTATTTTTTAATTGGTTCTCTGTGGTGAACCATGTGTATCCTTAACTTGTCAAAGTCTACATAGAAAATTTCTTCACATTATCTGATAAACCTTTGAAACTCCTACCCTGCATTTGTATAGCCCAGTCCTAAGCCAGAGACTCCTCCCATGAATTAGGTAACCCCCATTCTGTTCTGCTCTTCTCTCTGTTCTTCTGTCCTACAGATTCTAACCACTTTGGCTGCCTAAACTCCCTTGTCTCCCTTTTCAGCTCAGTTGGACACCTAAGTTATTCTTGGATTACAGCACTCTGAAATGTAGTTATGAAATTATACTCAGACAGAGAATGGATTATCCTAATGCTCACCCGGTGAGTTTCTCCTCTCAGTCACTACAGACTTGTGCTGTGTGTTGCCCACTGCCTGAAAGCAGTTGCTTCATATATTTTGTCAGATTTTAATAGTGGAAGACCTAGTTTAGTAACAGTTATTAAATTTTGACCAGAAGAAGTCTAAATTAAATGCAATTTCTTGAAAACAAAAAAAGAAGTAAACTGACAAATAGAGCAAGAGCAAACTCAGAGAATGGAGGGAGATTACCATACATTTATGAGGCAAACAGTTGTATGTATGTATGTATGTATTATTATTATTTTATTACATGTGAGGGATACCACAGAAAGTAACATGATTTCTGTGTGAGCAGGCATGTCCTTTTGTCTCATTTTCATTAGATACCTGTAATTTAAGATGGAGTTAAAATCATTGTCTCTTGAGTTAGTCAACGTGTGATTTGAATCACACCTCTGCCACATATGACTTGCATGAAAATTTCTCTCTTTAAATACTAATTATACACACATAGACAGAATTATACACATACACACGTACAGGCACTTACTGTCTGTTTTGAAGTATTTTACTCAGTTTAGAGACAGAATATAGTAAGAACTCAATAAGTGTAAGTTATCAGCAGGAACACCATTATCATACCCTCATCATTAAGACATTCTGTGTGCTTTATTACAATTACATAGTAATCTACAGATACATTTGAATAAGCTTTGAAGTAAATCCATGTAGAAGAACTAGGCCATATAGACCACTGAAACAATACAGATGTTTAGACAGAACATGAATCAGTCTATTTGCCCTGAAATCCAACTCTGTATTTCCTGTGTGGGCATTTATATTCTGATAGTACCTTTGATCCACACACCAACATTACCCAAATGTTTTTGGTTTTTTTAATTAACATATAATGTATTATTTGTTTCAGGGGTACACATCTGTGATTCATCATTCTTATACAATTCACAGCACTGACGATAGCATGTACCCTCCCCAATGCCCAACCCAACCCTCCCACCCCGCTCCCCTCCAGCAACCCTCACTTTGTTTCCTGAGATTAAGAGTTTCTTATACTTTGTCTCCCTCTCTGGTTTCATCTTGTTTCGTTTTTCCCTCCTTTCCCCTATGATCTTCCTTCTTGTTTCTCAAATTCCTCATATCAGTGAAATCATATGATAATTGTCTTTCTCTGATTGATTTATTTCATTAGCATAATACCCTCTAGTTTCATCCACTTGTTGCAAATAGCAAGATTTTGTTTTTTGATGGCTGCATATTATTCCATCGTATGTGTATACACACACACACACACACACACACACACACACACACACATACATATATATCACCTCTTTATCCTTTCATCTGTCGATGGACATCTAGGCTCTTTCCATAGTTTGACTCTTGTGGACATTGCTGCTATAAATATTCGGGTGCACGTGCCCCTTTGGATCACTACACTTGTATCTTTAGGGTAAATACCCAGTAGTGTGATTGCTGGGTCATAGGGTAACTCTTTTTTCAACTTTTTGAGGAACCTCCATACTGTTTTCCAGAGTGGCTGCACCAGCTTACATTCCTACCAACAGTGTAGGAGGGTTCCCTTTTCTCCGCATCCTCACCAATACCTATCATTTACTGACTTGTTAATTTTAGTGATTCTTACAGGTGTGAAGTAGTATCTCACTGTGGTTTTGATTTGTATTTCCCTGATGCTGAGTGATGTTGAGCACTTTTTCATGTGTCTGTTGGCCATTGGATGTCTTCCTTGGAGAAATATCTGTTCATGTCTTCTGCCCATTTCTTGATTAGATTATTTGTTCTTTGAGTGTTGAGTTCAATAAGTTCTTTATAGATTTTAGATACTAGCCCTTTAACTGATATGTCTTGTGAATATCTTCTCCCATTCTGTCAGTTGCCTTTTGGTTTTGTTGACTGTTTCCTTTGCTGTGCAAAAGCTTTTGATCTTGGCGAAGTCCCAATAGTTCATTTTCCCCTTGCTTCCCTTGCCTTTGGCGATGTTTCTAGGAAGAAGTTGCTGCAGCTGAGGTTGAAGAGCTTGCTGCCTGTGTTCTCCTCAAGGATTTTGATGGATTCTTGTCTCACATTGAGGTCTTTCATCCATTTTGATTCTATTTATGTGTATGGTGTAAGGAAATGGTCCAGTTTCATTCTTCTGTATGTGGCTGTCCAATTTTCCCAAAACCATTTGTTGAAGAGACTATCTTTTTTCCAAACTGGACATTCTTTCCTGTTTTGTCGAAGATTAGTTGACCATAGAGTTGAGGGTCCATTTCTGGGCTCTCTATTCTGTTCCAACGATCTTTGTGTCTGTTTTTGTGTCAGTACCATACTGTCTTGATGATTACAGCTTTGTAATAGAGCTTGAAGTCTGGAATTGTGATGCCGCCACCAACTTTGTTTTCTTTTTCAACATTCCTCTGGCTATTCAGGGTCTTTTCTGGTTCCATATAAATTTTAGGATTATTTGTTCCATTTATTTGAAAAAAGTTGATGGTAGTTTGATAGGGATTGCATTAAATGTGTGGATTGCTCTAGGTAGCATAGACATTTTCACAATATTTGTTTTTCCAGTCCATGAACATGAAATGTTTTCCCATTTCTTTGTGTCTTCCTCAGTTTCTTTCATGAGTACTTCATGGTTTTCTAAGTAAGATTCTTTGCCTTTTTGGTTAGATTTATTCCTAGTGGTTTTGAGTGCACTTATAAATGGGATTGACTCCTTAATTTCTCTTTTCTGTCTTGCTGTTGGTGTATAGAAATGCAACTGATTTCTGTGCATTGATTTTATATCCTGACAATTTACTGAATTCCTGTATGAGTTCTAGCAATTTTGCAGTGGAGTCTTTTGGGTTTTCCACATAAAGTATCATATCATTTACAAAGAGTGACAGTTTGACTTCTTCTTTGCCGACTTAGGTACCTTTTGTTTCTTTTTGTTGTCTGAGTGCTGAGGCTAGGAGTTCTAGTACTATGTTAAATAGCAGAGGTGATAATGGACATGCCTGCCGTGTTCCTGACCTTAGGGGAAAATCTTTCAGTTTTTCCCCATTGAGAATGATATTTGCTGTGGGTTTTTCATACATCGTTTTGATGATATTGAGGTATGTAATATCCCTACACTGCGGAGAATTTTGATCAAGAAAGGATGCTGTACTTTGTCAGATGCTTTTTCAGCATCTGTTGAGACTATCATGTGGTTCTTGTTCTTTATTAATGTATTATATCAGCCCACGAATAAATCCCACTTGGTCATGGTGAATGATCCTTTTAATGTACTGTTGGATCCTATTGGCTAGTATTTTGGTGAGAATTTTTGTATCCATGTATCCAGATGTTTTATAACACGACAATGTAATTGTGAGTCATCATTTAGTTATGATTTTTTTTTTAGCTAGTTCTTAAAATCTCTCTCAGAAACATGTTTAAGTCTCACTTTGACCTACGAATCAGTTAAATGAAATTAGGTTATCAAAGAACTTTAATTGGTTATTTGTTTTTCTTCTTTCCTCAACTGAACCGTCTGACATAGTTCTCTTTAAAGTGTAAGAAAATTTTTAGCTGGACTTGCCCATTTAAGAAAAAAAATCATACATTTCAGCAGCTAATGAAATTCTGTTTTCAGATTTCTAGGTGAATAATTCATTGTTGTACTCAGCATCCCAAATTGTGACAAGCTAAAACTTTACTCAAAAAGGACAACGAAGGAGACAGTACACATTCTTATCTATCATACTGGTCTAGTGGGAAATGGAAAGAGCTGACATCAGAGGTCTTTATGGCCCCAGATAGGTATATACAGAGTTCTCATCGCTTATATAGAAGATTGAAATGGAAATAGTTGGAAAACAGCCGTTTTATCTTGTCAGATCCTTTCAGAGGACTTACAGTTCACACTAGCATAACCTGAGCGATATTTGCAAGGAATTGCTAAGTAATGAAAATGTCCCCTTTAGTGCCAACCAGAAATGAAAGTATCATGTCAGCACAATATCCATCAGATGGTCTTTAGATAAAGATTCTGGGCTTTTAACTTCATTTAATGAAAAAAACCTGGGTAATCAGTCTTGTAGTGTAATGGAACTTTTATCTCACTGTGTAAGTAAATTATGGATGGAGTTACACACTTAGGAGATGATCTACAATAGTATATTCAAAAGACAAAATTAAGAATGGTATTCAACCTTGAAATAAATTTTGTACCTTTTCTGAAAATTAGGGGGATGGGCTTGATTAAGTACTGAATGCAGACATATCAAAAATAGTCATTGTATTTTATTCCCAGGAGACACTCCTTAAATGAGTACAGAGTAAATCTGAAACTGCTTGAAATATCTTAGTCTATACCTGTGGTTGATCCCATGACTTCCAAGGTCAGCAAGACAATGGTTCAAATAGTAGCTTAGACATTTACTTTCTTTGAGACCTCAGGTGCTTTCCCTAAGTTTTCTGAGCCTCAGTTATCTTGTCTATAAAATATTACTAGTGCTTGCCTAGTAGAGTTAATTTGATGAATCAGTAAAATAATTAAAAAGAAACAGTATCCTTGTGCTTGACACATTTTGAGTATTGAAAGGTAGAGCTGTACAGATGATATTCATTGTAGCTGAGTGAACTTAAGTTATTAAACTCATGTTCCCTGTTTCCCAACTTTAAAGGAAGGATATAAAGTTGTAAGAATTGGGGCACCTGGGTGGCTCAGTCCATTAAGCATCTGCCTTTGGCTCAGGTCAGTATCCTGAGGTCCTGAGATCAAGCCCTACCTCAGACTCCTTGCTCAGGGTGGAGTCTGCTTATCCCTCTCCCTCTGCCCATCCCCTCAGGTCATGCTCTCCTTTCTCTCTTTCTCTCTCTCATACTCTCTTTCTCTCTCTCATAAATAAATGCAATCTTTAAAAAAATAAAGTTTTAAGAATTAATCACATTGCATACAAATGTATGCATAATGAGGGAAACACTGACTATCACACTGTGAGTGTTCCATAACCGTTATCTTTTATTTGAAGTGAGAGTATTAGATAGTATTTAAGAACTCATGCTCTAGAAAATTTACAGAAGCAATATGAACACCAGTTCCACGACTTACTTAATCTCTTTCTACTTCAGTTTCCTCATCTCTAAAATTTGTGTTTGAATAATAGCATCTGTCACACATAGTGCTTATAAGGACTAAATGGCAATACATGAAATGACCTTAGAATAGTGGTTGGCATTAGTAAATGCATAATAAATGGTTTGTGTGTGTGCGTGCATGGGCCTTTAAATACAGAAAATTATTAAGATTCATATAACAAGTGTCCATATACTCGGTACCAAAAAGTAATAAGTACTAACAATGTTGTATCTTTCTGAGAAAATAAAATATTTCAGAACCCTTTTTATATTAAGTAAATTTTTGTAAAGTTTTTTTTTTTTTTCATTTTTTTTTCTTTTTGGTAATGCTGTGGCACTGAATTTTAAAATGTGACAGTACTAGATATTGTTAAAGAACATGTGTCCTTAGAATCAGATTTCTTATTCTCCAGGTCTCCTGACCACTATTTGTTCCTGGCTAAATTTCTTAACCTTCCTATACCACAATTTCCTCATTGGTAAAATGCTGCTAATAATATTTACTTACAAGTCTTTCACAAAGGAAAAAGAAATGTGGAAAAAATGATGAGCATAGATCTTGCCATACAGCAAATGTTCAATTTACTGAAAAACAATTTCCTGAAATATTTTCTTAACATCATTGGGGGTAGGATGGGATTGGAAAAGTCGGTTAATCTACTTCCCTTCCAATGCAACCTTAGTGTCTTGAATTTAGGTTCTAGAAGGGCAGAATTTTTGTCAGTTTAGATTATTTTGTATATATTTGTATATCTCCAATGCCATATAATAAGGATTCAGTAAATATTTATTGAGTGCTAAGTGAATTGAAAAAGGATTACATCAGAAAAACAAACCGTTACGTTTTTAACAACATAATTTTAGTTATTTCATGACTAACTTTTCCTTCTGACCTCAGTCCCACCCACACAGATTTCTGTAAATAGATTAGAATAGCTAACATTTATTTTGCTTTTAGTATGTGTTAATTACTCTTCTAAGCCCTTTGCCTATATTAGCTCATTTATTCCTCATTCCAATTCTATAAAGAGGGTATTATTATCTCATTTTAAAAATGGAAGCTGAGGTACAAAGAACGAAGTCATTCCCCCAGGCTCATGTAGCCAATAAATATCAGAGTCAATACCCAAATTTAAACTCAATCTCTGAATAAAACTCTTGCTTCTGACCAGAGTCCATGTCAGCCTTAGTTTGTTTTTATTTTGAAGTTTTATTTATTTACTTATTTATTTTTGAGAGAGAGAGAGAGAGAGAGAGAACACTAGTGGCAGGGAGGGGCAGAGTGAAAAAGAGAATCCTCAAGCAGACTCGCCACTGAGTGTGGAGCCCACTATGTCTCTCAATCCCAGAATACTGGATCGTGACCTGGGCTGAAATCAAGAGCCTTCTAGGGCTGAAATCAAGAGCCTGCTGCTTAACCGACTGAGTTACCAGGTGCCTCTGTTTTTGTTTTAAAGATAAAAAAAGGTACTTTAAAAAATCGGTCATCCTTGTGAGAGAAAAAGAGAAAATCGTGGCAGATCTATTTCTTCTAAAATTTGGCCAGCTCACATATCTTTTTCATCATTGAATCCCGTACCTCTGAGAGGACAAAAGAAGGGATATACCCTTCCCTATTCAGGATAGAAAAATAGAAGCATCACTTGAGATAGTCTTTTTTTTTTTTAACTGAAGTTTTTATTTTATATTAGACTGATTTTTTAAAAATATTTTATTTATTTATTTGACAGAGAGAGAGATCACAAGTAGTCAGAGAGGCAGGCAGAGAGAGAAGGGGAAGCAGGCTCCCTGGTGAGCAGAAAGCGCGATGTGGGGTTCGATCCCAGGACCCTGAGATCATGACCTGAGCCGAAGGCAGAGGCCTTAAACCACTGAGCCACTCAGGCGCCCCTGGACTGATTTCTTTTAGTTAACAAGTTTTTCCAGACTTATTGAGATATAATTGTGCACTAGGCTATTTTATTTATTTTATATTATTTTATTTTATTTTTTGACAGTTCATCACTTTCTTTCCTTTTTTTTTGTTTCTTTTTCAAATTTTTATTTAAATTCTAGTTAGTGTAATACTATTTTCAGGAGTAGACTTTAGTGATTCATCATTTACATATAACACCTAATGCTCAACGTAAGTGCCCTCCTTAATACCTATCCCCCATATAGCCCATTCCCCATCCACCTCCCTCCATCAACTCTCAATTTGTTCTCTATCCTTAAGAGTCTCTTATGGTATGTTTCCCTCTCTCTCTATTTCCCCCACCTTCCCAAATGTTCATTTGTTTGTTTCTTAAACTCCATATATGAGTGAAATCATGTGATATTGGTCTTTCTCTGACTGACTTATTTCACTTAGCATAATACACTCTTGTTCCACCTACATCATTGCAAATGATTAGATTTCATTCTTTTTGGTGGCTGAGTAATATTGTGCATATATGTACCACATATTTGTCCATTCATCAGTCGATGGGCCTTTGGGCTCTTTCCATAGTTTGGCTATCGTTGATAATGCTGCTATATATATTGGTGTGCACGTACCCCTTTGAATCTGTATTTTTGTATCCTTTGGGAAATACCTAATAGTACAAGTGCTGGAATGTAGGGTAGTTCTATTTTGACTTTTTGAAGAACCCTCATACTGTTTTCCAGAGTGCCTGCACCAGTTTGCATTCCCACCAATGGTGCAAGAGGGTTCCTCTTTCTTCACGTCCTCACCAACACCTGTTGTTTCTTGTGGTGTTAATTTTAGCCATTCTGACAGGTGTGAGGTGGTCCCATCTCACCATGGTTTTGATTTGTCTTTTCCTGTTGATGCATGATATAGAGCATCTTTTCATGGCTTCTTTGGAAAAAAAAGTCTGTTCATGTCTTCTGCCCATTTCTTAACTAGATGTTTTTTATTTGGTTGTTGAGTTTGATAATTTATTTATAGATTTTGGATACTAACCCTTATCTGATATGTCATTTGCAAATATCTTCTCCCATTATGTTGGCTGCCTTTTAGTTTTGTTGATTACTTCCTTTGCTGTGTAGAAGCTTTTTATCTAGATGAAGTCCCAGTAGTTCATTTTTACTTTTGTTTCCCTTGCCTCCAGAGACGTGTCTAGTAAGAATTTGCTATGGCTGAGGTTAAAGAGTTTGCTGCTGTATTGTCCTCTAGGATTTTGATGGCTTCCGGTCTCACATTATGTCTTCATTCATCTTGAATTTATTTTTGTTGTAAACAAAAGTGGTCCGATTTTATTCTTCTGCGTGTTGCTGCCCAGTTTTCCCAACACCATTTGTTGAAGAGACTGTCTTTTTGCCTTGGATCTTCTCTCTTGCTTTGTTGAAGATTAGTTGACCATATAGTTATGGGTCTGTTTCTGAGTTTTCTTTCTGTTCCATTGATCTTTGTGTCTATATTTGTGCCAGTACCATACTATCTTGATGACTACAGCTAGATTTTAAACCAAAGAGTGTAATAAGAGATGAAGAAGCACATTGCATCATAATTAAGGGGTCCATCCATCAAGAAGATCTAACATTTGTAAATATTTATCCCCCTAACAGGAGCACCTGAAAATATAAATCAATTAATAACAAATATAAAGAAACTCATTGATAATAATACAGTGATAGCAGGGGACTTTAACACCACTTACAGCAATGATGGACAGATCATCTAAGCAGAAAATCAGTAAGGAAACAATGACTTTGAATGATACACTGGACCAGATGGACTTAACAGATACATTCAGAACATTTCATCCTAAAGCAGCAGAATATACATTCTTTTCCAGTGCACATGGAACATTCTCTAGAATAGAGAATATTCTACTGGGACACATATCAGCCTTCAACAAGTACAGAAAGATTGAGATCATGCCATGCATATTTTCAGGCCATAATACTATGAAATTTGAAGTCACCCACAAGAAAACATTTGGAAAGACCATAAATACATGGAGGTTAAAAAAAATCCTACTAAAGAATGAATGAGTTAACCAGGAAATTAAAGAAGAAATTAAAAAATACATGGAAGCAATTGAAAATGGAAACATGACAGTTCAAAACCTTTAAGGTACAGCAAAGGCAGTCCTCAGAGGGACGTATATTGCAATACAGGCCTAACCTCAAGAAGCAAGAAAAGTCTCAAATACCTAACCTAACCTAACACCTAAGAGAGCTACAAATGGAACAGCAAATAAAGCCTAATGCCAGTAGAAAAAGGGATATAATAAAGTTTAGAGCAATAATAAATGATATGGAAACAAAAAACCCAGAGAACAGATCAAGGAAACTAAGAGCTGATTTTTTGTAAGAATTAATAAATTTGGAAAACCCTCACCAGACTTATCAAAAAGAAAAGAGAAAGGACCTAAATAAATAAAATCGTGATGAAAGAGGAGAGATCACAGCCAACACCACAGAAATAGAAATAATTATAAGAGAATATTACGAAGAATTATATGCCAAAAAACTGAGCAATCTAGAAGACATGGACAAATTGCTAGAAACATGAAAACTACCAAAACTGAAACAGGAAGAAATAGATAATTTTAACAGGCCCATATCCAGCAAAGAATTTAAATCAGTAATCAAAAATCTCACAACAAACAAAAGTCCAGGGACAGATGGCTTCCCAGGGGAATTCTATCAGACCTTTAAAGAAGAATTAGTACCTATTCTTCTCAAACTGTTCCAAAAAGTAGAAATGGAAGGAAAACTTCCAAACTTGTTCTATGAGGCGAACATTACCTTGATTCAAAAAAAGACAAAGACCCCACTAAAAAGAAGAATTACAGGCCAATATCCCTGATGAGCATGGATGCAGAAATTTTCAACAAAGTACTTGTAAATCAAATCTAACAGTACATTAGAATTATTCACGATCAAGTGGGATTTATTCCTGGGCTGCAAGGGTGACCACATTAATAAAACAAAGGATAAGAACCATATGATCTTCTCAGTGGATACAAAAAAAGCAAGTGACAAATTACAGCATCCATTCTTGATGGATATAAACCCTCAGCAAAGTAGGGATAGAAGCAACATACCTCAAAATCATAAAGGCCATATACAAAAGACCCACAGCTAATATCATCTTCAATGGGGAAAAACTGAGAGCTTTTCCTCTACAAATCAGGAACAAGACAGGGATGTCCACTCTTACCATTACTATTTAACATAGTACTGAAAATCTTAGCCTCAGCAATCAGACAACCAAAGAAATAAAATGCATCCAATCAGCAATGAAGAAGTCAAACTTTCACTATTCACAGACAACGTGATAGTCTCTGCAGAAAACCCCAAAGACTCCACTAAAAAAGGGAGTGCCTTGGTGGCTCAGTGGGTTAAAGCGTCTTCCTATGGCTCAGGTCATGATCTCAGGGTCCTGGGATCGAGCCCCACATTGGGCTCTCTGCTCAGAGGAGAGCCTGCTTCCCCCTCTCTCTCTGCCTGCCTCTCTGCCTACTTGTGATTTCTCTGTCAAATAAATTTAAAAAAAAAACCTAAGAAAAAAAAAGACTCCATTAAAAAATTGCTAGAACTAATAAGTGAATTCAGCAAAGTCAAAGGATATAAAATTAACATATAGAAATCTGTTTAATTTCTGTATACGAAATGAAGCAGCAGCAAAAGAAAGCAAGGAATCAATCCCATTTACACTTGCTCCAAAAACCATAAGATACCTAGGAGTAAACCTAACCAAAGAGGTAAAAGCTCTGTACCCTGAAAAACTATAGGAAACTTATGAAGGAGATTGAACAGGACATAAAGAAATGGAAAAACATTCCATGCTCATGTTTAGAAGAACAAACATTATTAAAATATCTATATTACCCAAAGCAGTCTACACATTTAATGCAATCCTTATCAAAATGTCCCCACCATTTTTCACAAAACTAGAACAGACAATCCCAAAATTTGTGTGGAACCACAAAAGACACCAAATAGCCATAGTAATCCTGAAAAAAGAAAAGGAAATCTGGAGGCATCACAATTATAAGTTATATTACGAAGATAGTCTTTATTTATTTGGAACACAGGATTTAAAAAAGCACTGTATGTGAGATAGTAGTTTGGCTCTCAGTGCTATTGGATAACCACAAGTAGATAGAAGAGCCCAACTGGGGCCTGATTTGTTTTTCCTGAAAGTCTTTCCTTACATATAAAACTGTCCCTGGACCTGCGACCATCTTAACACCTTAAACATGTTACCTAATCTGGGGTGATCTTCTGTTCCTACTTAGTAATAGTGATGTTTTATAGATAGAGGTCTGCCTTTTCCACTGTTTTCATGAAATTCTCTAGAGTGGGTTCTTTTCTCAATCACTTTTATATCCTAGCACTTAGCATAGTACAACACTTCATAGACATTGAATAAGTATTTGTTTAACCATTGAATGAAAGATGAGAACGATTTTAAGAGGCAGAAACTTTCTACAGTCTCACGAGGCATTTTACTATTCTCCATCTGCTGAGGTAGGCCGACAATGAGAGGAAATTGTGTTCTTTTTAAACCACAGGTTTAAGCTCTTAAATGAATAACAAGTAAAGACCTTTACCCACATTAAAAGAGGCTATTTCATTATTATTATTAAGACGCATTAACACATTGTAGCACTTGATTGAGGTATTCTTTACTGAGATGGCCACTGAAGCCTTTAAGCTTGGAACTGCTAAATTGTGAAAGGAAACAAAAGATAAAGGTTTGTATTTTCTTTGATCTGCTCAGGGTGTCTGATTGAGTTTTCGCTTTCTTTAAAAATTGTATCAGATTGAACCTTAGAAAAGAGCAATAGGAGACTGCAGTGTTTCAGAGGTTTTCATGTTACTTTACAGAGGTAAGGTGATGATAGGGCCCTGCATACTAAACTAAAATGTGTTTACATTCAGTTTTGAATTTAAATTACTTGGGATACCAATTCTTCACTGCAGCATCACACACACATACATACGTGAACATATACAGAGAAACATACACCCTCTCTCTTTCTCCCACTTCCTCATTTTATGTTCCTTTTAGCATGCTGTATTTACAGTTCACTAATATGTTGTTACCTTACCAAAGAACAGTGATACAATCAAGGAGTTAAGTCTCCCAAGGGTGAAAAATGTTTTCTTTCTTTTTTTTTTT
>CM053603.1:34653187-34709283 GCA_028646535.1 Procyon lotor
AAAGAAGACATAAAAATGGCTAACCGACACATGAAAAAATGTTTATCATCTTTAGCCATCAGGGAGATTCAAATCAAAACCACACTGAGATACCATCTTACACCAGTTAGAATGGCCAAAATCAACAGGACAGTAAACAACAAATATTTAAGAGGGTGTGGAGAAAGGGGAACCCTCTTACACTGTTGGTGGGATTGCAAGCTGGTGGAAAAACAGTGTGGATATTCCTCAAGAAATTAAAAATAGAGCTACCCTATGACCCTGCAATTGCACTACTGGGTATTTACCCCAAAGAAGCAGATGCAGTACAAAGAAGAGACACGTGTACCTCAATGTTCATAGCAGCAATGGCCACAATCGCCAAACTGTGGAAAGAACCAAAATGCCCTTCAACAGATGAATGGAAAAAGAAGATATGGTCCATATATACAATGGAATATTATGTGTCTATTAGAAAGGATGAATATCCAATTTTTTATCAACATGGACAGGACTGGAAGACATTATGCGGAGTGAAATAGGTCAAGCGGAGAGAGCCAATTATCTTATGGTCTCACATGTGGAGTATAAAGAAAAACAAGGAGGGCATTGTGAGAAGGAAGGGAAGGGTAAATGGGGGGAAATCAGAGGGGGCGATGAACCATGAGAGACTGTGGACTCTGAGCAACAAACTGAGGGTTTTGGAGTGGAGGGGGTGGAGTGTTGGGTGAGCCTGGTGGTGGGTATTGAGGAAGGCACATAGTGCATGGAGCACTGGGTGTGGTGCATGAACAATTAATCTTGTAACACTGAAAAAATAAAATAAACATATTTGGGAAAAAAATAAAATTTTAAAAGAAGAAAAAAAGAAATAAACTGCTTATGCCAAGTGTCTTCTATAATATGTTGAGAATTAAGTTTAATAATCATCATGTCTACTTTCTGAAGAATTTGCCAACAAATCTACTAGAGAAGTGGTTTATCAGTGACCAAGAAGATCTTGTGGTTTCAGTTAGATCTTTAAGTTAAATCTTATGAGTTTTAGTGTAATATATATCCTCTATAATTAGTGAAAAAATAATCTTACAGAATTTGTCTAAAGTATCAGTTATTAAATATAAAAATGGAAGAAACAGATCAGCAACTATAAATCTCTCTTATTGTACAGTAAGAACAAAATAACCATCAAACATCCCATATAGTTATATCTGTTTATCTGTAGAAACATTATTCCTAGAAAAATTATATGATATTTAATTGCTCAACATATCCAATACTATTTTATTATCTTAGATAGTTAAGTCCATGTGGTCATTTAGACAAATATGAGTTAGAATTTACTCTAGAGGTGCCTGGGTGGTTCAGCCTGTTAAGTATCTGCCTTTGGCTCAGTTCATGATCCTAGGGTCCTGGGATAGAGCCTCACATCTGGCTCCCTGCTCAGCAGGAAGCCTGCTTTTCTCTCTCCTCCACACTTGTGCTCATTGTAGCTATCTATCTCTCTCTCAAATAAATAAATAAAATCTTAAAAAAAAAAAAAAAAAGAATTTATTCTGAAGGAAAAATGCAAATTACTTCAAGGTAGTTATCTAAATTAGTAGCTCACACTGGTGGGATTCATTAGACAATTATTCGATATTTACTTTATCAGTTATGATACTATTTAATTAATGATAAAACCTGAAAATTTCAAATTAACCTCTTAGCAAATAAAAAAATTAAATCAAGTTAACACGATTGATAGAAAATAAACAAACTGATTTGAAACCTGAAGTTCAAAGAAAAGTCCACCAATAATAAAATGTTTGAGTTAAGGTCTCAAGAATAGGTAAGAATTAACTGCAGAAAAATGTGACCAACAAATGGGACTGGTCGGTACAAAGGTCCTGTATCAGAAGGAAAGCAATGAATATGCAAAACATTAAAAGAAGGCAAGGCTGACTGAGAGGCAGCAAGGTGGGGAGAGGTGGGCAGATGAGGCTGGAATGGCTTTCCACATTTGGTATCCTCATAGGATGCCAAATAAGTACATAATAATTAGTCTCAGTTTATCATCTACTCATACACTTCATCCACATTGTTTCAGCAATTCATTGTGATATAGATTTCTGAGGATAAGGAGACAATAAAAAGGAATTTTTGTTTATATGTTTGTTTGTTTTACCCTGAGGAGCTCACATTAAATCTTTTCTACAACAAACTCATTAATCTGCATGCTACAAATTAGGCACTTTGAATTCTATCTTGTATAATGTCCTTCCTACTAACTGCCACAATGTCAACAGAGTTCTCTAAGGCTACTCTAAGGCTACAGACCTTGCTTTGTAACCACTTTCCATGTGTCTCTACCGAACACTTACTGTGTCTCAGAGTTGTGTTCATTGCTCACACTTTGGTATATCCTTCCCTATTGGATCAGCATAGGCCTAGACGACACAAAGATGTCCAGTGAAGTAGAAATTTAGTAAACCATTTTGTACATTCATCAGCCTTTCTGTGGAGTCACATCTTTTCTGCTGTGCAGCAACAGATTTGAACATTTTTAGCCCCACCATGATATCTCAGGCCAAGGAAATAAAAGGTACAAATCAATATTTGGAGCTTATCTTTAATGGAATTGCAAGCTCTTTAACAAGACAACTCACTGGCAGGACTGATGTGAAATTATTCGACATGTATGGGGAAAATGGGGGAAAGGTTTTACTCTGAAGTCATTTAAGCAACCTATGATTTTCTGGAGAGCTTCAGATAAATAATCATGTGTAACTTATAACCCATCATGCAACTGTACCATCTATTTATTTATTTACTTACTTACTTATGTTTAATTTTTTTTATTTTTTATTTTTTTAATGCAACTGTACCATCTTAAGCTGTCCTTGATATTTTTATAGAAGCTTTGTAACTAGTCAGTTTCCAATTATTCACAGCATGTATTTCACAACTTTTTCTTTTAATAATCTATATACTAGAACAAATTGTTTTCTAAAATCCAGATTTGTGTGTGTGTATGGTTGCTGTTGTTACTGCAACTTCACTGACTCTAGTAGCAGGTAAGTTGGTTACGTCTTAAAATGACTTTTTAAGGGAGAAAAACCTAAAAAAGGAAAAGAAAAGAAAACTAAAATGGCAATGGGTTTGCAATGTTGTCCTTCTTAAGTCTGCAAAATGATGACTAAAACTATTTCTTTCTGAACACTGCAGGATAGAGAGGTCTGTCAAAACATAAATCCACCAGGGGTGTCTGAGTAGCTCAGTCGATTAAGCATCTGACTCTTGATTTTGGTTCAGCTCATGATCTCAGAGTTGTGAGATTGAGCCTCATGTGGGGCTCTGAGCTGGGTGTGAAGCCTGCTTAAGATTCTCTCTCTCCCTCTCTGCCCCACCCCCAGTTAAAAAAAAAAAAACAAATATCCACCAATAAATCAGTAGTCGTGGGTATTACTTAATAGGGAATACCATTAATGCAAATATCACTCAATACTCATTCAACTATCATTATCTGAATTTGATATGTTTCAGGTATTGGGCTAGGTAGGTAGTTGGAATATAGAGATACTGCTTTAATTTGGTTCCTGAGCAGAAAGTGTGAGATGGGAAGGAATTCTTGTTCAAGTAATTTATAAGCTAATTGCTCTGGATAAAGAGAGGGAGGAAAGTAGGATATGGCAGGAGAAAACAGCTGAGGAGCTTAAATAAACTAACTTCAGCCTGTCCCAGTGGAAACCTCAAGCATGGACTGCACCACAGAGTTGATTCGACTTTACACAAGAAAAACAGCCGATATCTCATCAAGCTAGTCCCTTTGGCTGTGGGCTTTCGAAAGAGGTTGGGTGAGGGGCAGCATTCTCTCTCAGGCACAATAGCTCCAGTTTAACTGAGGGCACTTATCTGGAAAAAAAGCAACAATAAGCCTTTAGCAGCCAAGTCTCACAGTGGCTGGAGGGCACATGCACTGGCCTGGAAAAGCAATCTGCATAGGGTAACAACACAATCCACCACGGAAGCTTCTGTTCTGACCACCATAGGACAGCAGGAGACTTTAACTTAACCACACTGAATAATTACTCAGCATTATGAGGTGGAAGAATACCCTATACAAACAAGAAAACAAATACATATGTAAAAGAAAACAAAAAGCTACCATTAGCATTTTTCAAAGATTCTCTTAAAAAAAAGTCCTTTGAACTCTCATAACCAATATCAAATTTTGGCTACTGGCTTGTTGTTTTGGTATTTAAATTGTTTATTTTTTATCTGGCCATGGGATAAGTTTGAAAACCCATTTTCTCTCTGCACTACCAGAAAAACAAAACATAAAAGTATATGCAGAAATACACATTTGCTTTCCTTTAAAATGTGCTAGTAAATATATACATTTTACCAATTTATTCCCTAATTTTTACTGTCTGACTTCCATTAATAATTTAGCAAACACAAATGAACTCTAAAACTCCAATTTATCTCAATGGAGATTAAGATATATCTTAATCTTAAAGGAGAAATCATAACTAGTTTTTCCTCTCACATACTTTCCAACTTTTTCATGTTTTATTAGCATGTTTTTGATCCCAATATTGAATAATATCACTTTTCACTTTGACATATCTGTACCACTGAGACAGCTAGCTCCAAGAAGGAGCAGTTTCTGATTCTTCATGTTTTCTGAATGGACTGGTGCTTTGAATACAGGAGATGCTCAATAGATGTGTGTTGAATTGATGAACAGACAGTGACGTTACATTTTATGAGGTGGTCAGTTCATCAAGACAGCAAGAAAAGCAACAATTCCATAAAATTAAAATTATCCTTGAAAAGCTTATAAAACTCCTATTAAGAAATATTTATGTTTTGTGTATATATTCCTGTGTCAGCTCTTCTAATTCCATTTCTCAATATTTTTTACGCTTCTCAATTATTCTTCAATTTCTTTCCCCCCGGATTGTGCTGTCACGACCTACTTAAAGATCACTTACACAATGCACTTAACTCTGTCTAATGGTCAGGAAACCCTGAAACAATCTTTATATGTACTTGCTGTAAATTTTTTTTTTAAGGATTTTATTTATTTATTTGACACAGAGAGAGATCACAAGTAGGCAGAGGCAGGCAGAGAGAGAGGAGGAAGCAGGCTCCCTGCTGAGCAGAGAGCCCGATGTGGGGCTTGATCCCAGGACGCTGGGATCATGACATGAGCCGAAGGCAGAAGCTTTAACCCACTGAGCCACCCAGGTGCCCCTACTTGCTGTAAATTTTGATAGTTTGCATTGGTTGTTTTAGTGTGACTACATCCACTGCCCATTTAATAGGACTAAGGAAATAGGGGCATATCCCATGCATAAAAATAAATTTGCGTAAGATAAATACATTAATTATACAATTTCATTGTATTGCTTCTCAAGTGAACTTAATTAGCTCATCAACTTAAAAAAAGGGGCCCATCTCCCATTGGCTTTATTAAAACTTCCAAACTCCCTCATATCTTATTTTTTTCACATTTATCCACATCTTAAAAAGCAATGAATAAGTGGTTCTCTCAGACCTTTACACTACAGACACATCCAAGAGCCACAGCATAGTAGCCAAATTAGCATGTACCCATTAGCTCCCTTAACGGCGATTTGCTTTTCTATATGCACACTATCACACTGTTGTGTTTACAGGATTGCTTCCAGCAGCTAATTATTGTAAACAACATAATGCTATATGGTACTGACAAGAGTAAATATGATAATGACCATGCATACTCATCATAGCTTCATCTTTGGAAAACTATTTCAGAAAGTAAGCAATTGATGATAGTTGGAATACAAAGCAAGGGAGAGGGGGATATTTGATTACTAGGTTTTAGAGGTTTCAATTTGCTGAAAAAGTAAATCTCTAACATAATGACATGCAAGAATGTGGAAGAAAAGGCTCCATTACCACTTGGACAGCTGTTTACATTTTCTTCCATCTGGAGCACAAGTGAAAAGAATAAAATTTTGTTTGATTGGATAGACCCGGGTCAGGGAATTAAAAATGCAACAAAATTCCCCCTAAAGCAGCAGGGTCCACAAACTGATTTCCCCTAAGCCAACACAAATTTCTCTCTTCCCCAAAGCAATCAGCAATGTGGACATTGAATAAGATGGAGATTTTCCAGCAGTTGTTTTCCCCTCGCCCAACCTTCATTGTCATGTAATGTTTCCTTCTGAAGTACCATTTTTTTTTTCCTGAGGTACCATTTCAACCAAAAGTCCCACTTCCATGTTGTAGGATCAAACAAGAGGGTATTCTCAACCATAGGGAGAAAATGATATAAGTTTTAGGAAATTTTAACAGATATTCTTTGTCCAATCCTATATAGTAAGATAGACACTGATTTCTGGTAAGTAGCTGAAAACAAAATTGCATTAGTAGAGAAATACAAACCACACAAAGAGAAACTGCTCCATGGCAAAACCAATTTTACGATGATATGGGACAGAGACTGAGGTTTCTCTAAGGCTTACCTACCATGCTAACCATAAAGACATTAACATCTACAATTAATTCCAAAATAATAAACATATAAAATAAAGAGTTAACTTATGAATGATCTGAAAATTTGACCTGAGAAGACAGACTTTAGTTATAAACAAAATGACAAAGAAGCTTCTAGCTGGGGAATAAAGTATCTCTATGATGTTTCCATATTTTATTACAAATGTCTCAGAGTATTTGTATACACATTACTCTAGTCTCATTTCATTCTACAGTAAAATGAATTAAATACAGTTTGAAATTTATACAGTAATTCCATATATATAAAAATTTAAGTGCATTACTTTTGTAGTGAAAAATAGAAATATTTAATACTTTTTGGCTTTTCAAGTTTACTTTTTTTTAAAAAAAGATTTATTTATTTAATTTAGATGTGGGGGAGGGACTGAGGGGGAAAAGAGGAGAGAGAGAATGTCAAACAGACTTCCTACTGAACACAGAGCCTGGCCTGGGGCTCAATCCCACAACCTTGAGATCATGACCCCAGCCAAAATCAAGACTTGGACACTTAAAGACTGAGCCTCTGAGGTGCCCCTGTATTCTTTGATTTTTAATTCAATTATTCTGTCATTTTCAGTCTTCTTCTTTTACATAAACATACTTGGGTATATTTAGATCTCTATTAGTTTTCTATTGCTGCTATAACAAACTGCCACAAACTCCATGGCTTAAAATACCATGAATTTAGTAACTTATCGTTCTAGAGGCCAAAAGTCCAAAATCAAATTTTGTTGGGAAGGCTGCATTGTCTTTGGAAGTTTTGAGAAAGAACACATTTCTATGCCTTTTTCAGCTTCTTGCATTCTTTGACTCTTGACTCTTGCCCTGTCTTCTTTCTCCAACTTTTTGTTTTCAGGGTCACAACTCCCACTGCCAGCTCTGATCTTCCCGCCTCATTCTCATAAGGGCACTTGTCTTTAAGAGGACCCTTTAAGAGTTCACTCACGTAATATAAGAAAATCTTCCCATCCATCTCAAGATTCTTTACCTAATCACATCTGAAAGTCCCTTTTAGCAAGCAAGCCAACATACTGACAGGTTTGGGGGATTATGACATGGACATTTCTTGGTGGGAGGCATTATTTAGCCTATTGTAACACCTTATAATTTAAGTATGAACTGATTATTTCCCATATCATATAATGCCATGTAAATATCACATTGTTTTTCGCTTATTACTCATCTTTCATATTTAAAGTGCTTAACAATTTTATATTAAAGTATTTTATTTCTACGCTGTAATAATAAAACCTCAAGCAGGTTTGCCAGTCCATTTTATAGAATTGTCATTTAAAATTATTTTTCTTTCACAAAAATAGTAAGTCATTTTATAATGCTTTTTCACATAGAATATATACAATACTTATATGTATATTTATTATTATCTTTATCATTTACCTTAAAAAAGCAAGTTTTCTCTTAAAGATTTTTTTTTCAAGTGTGGATGACCGATTTGAAGTTTAGAGAAAAATTAAATCGCTACATGCTAGAAATTAAAGCTCTGTAATTTTAAATCATCAGAATAAAACTCTAAAGGTAGGTATTCTTATGTCCAGTTAAAGAATGACAAAACTGAGACTCAGAATGAACTGGTAAATTCCCTAAGGCTAAGCAGGTAATGGATTATGGGCTTACTCTCTAAATCCAGAAACTGGTCAAAAGGTAGACTACTTCAGTAGAAAATAGAAAATTCCATTCTGCAGGTAATATCACTGATATAGTTTTAGATAATGGTTATTTTAAAATATCTTATTGTATGTAGTCTAGTCTGGCTTCTGTTATTAAAACAAGAGCATATAATAAGTGAAAAGCATCATAACATAAAGTAAACTTCAAGTTCTCATGGACATCTGAGAAGTTAGCTACTCTTTTGTCATTTTTCTTTTCTCTGTCTTCACAGATTGTTTTCATATGTTACTTTCTTTAGGAGGCTGTCCCATACCTACTCATCCTTGCACAAAGTTAGTTGTCATTGATTCTGTGCACTTTTTTTTTTTTTTGGCCTTAATAGATATTTCAGAATGTTCTATCCTAAAACAGCAGAATACACAATTACACATTCTTTCCAAGTGCACACAGAACATTCTCCATAACAGATCACAGGTTAGGTCACAAAACAGGCCTCAATAAATACAAAAAATCTGAAATCATGCTATGTACCATTTCTGGCCACAATGCTATGAAACCAGAAATCAACCATAGGAAAAAATTTGGAAAGACATGGGGTCTTATTTATTTTTTATTATTATTATTTTGTATCCAGTTTTGATTTAAATTCTAATTAATCATAGCTCTACCCTCCATCACCTTCCCACTGAGCAGTCAGTGTGGTTCTTCCTCTTTATCCCTCTGCTATCAGCTCAGGGAAAGAAGAGCCTTGCCTATCTGGTTTAAAGGCTGCATCACCATACCTAGGGCTTGAGTACTAGAATACATCTCATACGCACTAAATTCTGGTAGGTACTAGATATATAACTGGTAACAGAATGAACGAACAAATAGGTTAATGAAATGTGAGTTTTACAGGAATTTTGAGAATGACTGCTAGAGCTTTATGTTTGATTAATTTTTGATGGTGTCTAATTTTTCTTGTCATTTTCAATATATATTCAACATACTCCTCATATGATGCTGCATTGTATTTAAACCTGTTCAGTTGGATTAACACTCCTAAAAACTTAGACTGAGAAAACAACAACAACAACAAAAAGTCTTACCTTTGGCAGTATTTCTTACAAGAATGATAACAGTGTAGAGATGAAAAGCACATCTGTCGGACCTGTTCAACAGATACAGCAAGGATGTAAAACATGCACTTTAACAACTCTATATACTCAGAGGAAGATAAGTAGCAATTTTTGTTGGAAAAGAAGACTATTTTATGAAAGTGATCGATTAATTGATTTTAGTTCTTCTAATTTTTAAATTAATATTTATGCATCTCCCAAAATAGAAGCAATCACACTATGTAAAGTTACCATCATTTGTACCTTTACAGGAATCTTTCCTTCACTAACTTTGATAAAGTTACAAATTCTTACTCTAAAGCAAACACTAAGCCAAAATTAACCTTTTTTTTTTTTATTAATCCATGTTTTCACATATAGAATTTGCTCAAGGCAAGGTATAACTGCAGAGGCAAAAGCCATTTTAATTTTAAAGAAGAAAGATAAATAAAAGGCATTGTTTTTTTTAGGAGATGGAAAATTACAGATCATTCACAATTGAGTGACTACAATGCAAACAACCTGCTAGGTTTCTTGCCCCCTGAGGAGATCAGTGGTATTCTTCTTCCCATTAGAAAAACCCACTTGTCAGAAGAGAATTAAAACTAAATCTAGTAGAAACTCCATGCCCACATGTTTTTATGTAACAAAATCTCAGTATCCTTAAAATAAATTGATGGTTTTTCCTTTATCAAGCTTTTATTTCAAGAAACTTGGTTAAAATTTTATCTGAATTTGCACTCAAACCAAATGATGGTCCAGGATTTCTGAACCTCATACTGTTGACATTTGAGTGGTAGAGGAGCATCCTTGGTCTCCACTCATTAGAAGCCAGGTGTAATCAAAAGTGTCTCCAAGTGCTGCCAGATGTCCCCTGAGGATGAGGGGAGCAGCAAATTCACACCTTGTCAAGAACTACTGGCCTAGACAAATGGAAGAACCGAACAGAATCAATGCTGTGTCAGTTAAAACAGAGAGACATATTCTCTGATATTTCTGTATGATACAGAGTGAAGCACCTCATTCGGTAATGATCAGGGTCACTGCTTGTGTCTTAAACTGTGGATTTTATGCCTGACTTTGAAAACCCAAGGTATACATTATACTTGGAAACTGGGCAGAGGGCACATACAGAACGTGCCCTGAAACAGAACTCATCCATTTGATTATTTCTACTGCTGAGATTTATGAGTTGAGAGTCAAAACCTCCCCCTCTTCATTCCAACCCTTACTTATGATGGCCACACTGGTTACCCCAGTGAAAGCATGAGGTGAATTCAGCCATTTTGACTCTACAGCATATAGTCCTCAACAAATTCCAAAGGCTGATGAGATGCAACTGCTGGAATATCAGTCAGAAACTTAGAGAAGGAACAAAAGCAACAGGAATACACACTTAAAACTGAATTAAAAAGTATATAATATATGCCTCTCTCCTTTAATGTTACATAACCTACACACACACACACACACACACACACACACACGCACGCACGCACTGTGACTTGAACTTTCTTTCTCCCTCTGATTCTATTAAATTGAGTTGTTTATTAATGCTGGGGCCTAGTGTACCCATTGAATTGAAGGAATGGATTTCTCCTTTTGTGTCTAGTTCTTGCATTTAGGCTGGTGCTTAAATGCTGGCAAATATGTTAGCCTTTCAAATCACCTGTCTCCTAGGTGTGGGGCTGCTTATTCTTCAGTGACTATTTCCACCAGAAAGGAGAGCTCTGAAAGGAAAAACATTGCAAAGCTTCTGGCTTTTGTTTCGTTTCCTTTGTAAGAAAACATGATTTGGAAGGCAATCTTTACCAAAGGGATTTCAAGTAGGATCTCAAGAAATAAGATTCTCTCGATCTTCTTAACCTTGTTCAAGGTAAGACAGTGCATATGTGTGCAAAATATTGCCAAAAGTTACCAGAAGGAAGTAGTCTGCAATTGTTAACTAATTTGCTAAAATAGAGGGATAACTAGATTATGGATTAATTATGCATAGAGCCTGGATTATGAGTTTTTGGTCTGATTTGTCACGTTTAGCTGGTTCTCTCAATTTAATAAAGCAAAACATGTCTACTGCTCCCTTGTAGTAGCCTGGTAGGGTACATTTTTTTGGGTACAGTGAGAATGAGGCCAAAATTCTGCCAAAACACTTTAGAGGGCAAATTAAGTTCAAACAAAAGAATTAGTAGTATTCTAGTCACCTCCTTAAATCTCCTATTTTGCCCATGAAAGTGTAGAGTATCAATTTCTTTTTTCTTGAGGGTCGACAAAAATACATAATATTCAATTGAGATCTTTACGATTTATCTGTTTCTGGATACATGTTGCTTCACAAACTTATTTCAAACTCTATAATGGCTTCACCCTCAACGTGTGGGTTACACTGATCCCCTAAACACTACGCAATGGCAATTATCTGACACTTTGAGGTTATCTTGTGAAATAAAGTGTGTATTCAATATTACAAAGGAGTTTCAGTCTAGCTAATAATGCACATTAGCATATCATTTCCAATTTTAAAGAAATCAGTGGCTTACTTACATCACCTCATTTATTCCTCACAGCAACTAAATGGGGTAAATGCTGTTAACCCGATTGCAGCATGGATGAGGAAACTGAGTCTTAGTTTCATAAACTGCACATGGCATGGAACTGGCCCTGGTTTACATAGCTTCAATATGTAGAACTGAGACTCAGAACTATGTTTATCTGAAATCAAAAGCACACTCTCATCTATGAATCCCTTCCTTTCTTTTCAAATTATTTATCTTTTTATTCCATTTGGAAATTAGGTTTTAGGAAATTAGGAAAGTAGGTCAGTGTGACTAGTATTTAAAAAAAAAAACTTTCACAGTCATTAATAGAAGAGTTCTATATTCAAGTATTAATTTTCACCTAAAAATGATTTTATAAAGAAAATCAGTTAATTAAATTTGCATATAAGAGTTTCATACTTGCATTAGACATGTTCTTGTAGATAGCTGAAAAGACCAATGTTTGTAATTTATTCCCACTGAACAAAAATTTATTGAATGAATGCTAGGGACAAGGCAACAAACATCATTAGGCTATAAAAATGCAGTTTATAATCTATCAGGGAACAGAGGGAAGGGAGAATGAGATAATTCTGTTATAAGAAATCAAAACATTACTATGAGATTTTTCATGAAAATATTAGACAACACAAAAGTTTAGTTTTACTTTGCTTCTCAGGAATCTTAGAGTGGGAAAATCATCTAATTATGATACCAAATATAAAATCCATAAAAGAAAAACTGATACGTTTAGCTACATAAAAATAAATTCTGTATAATCAAGAAAAATTCAAAAGCAGATTACATACTTGGATAGAACCATTTAGTATTTACAGGTAAGAATCTAATATAAGGAGTCTTAAAACTCAGTAAGAAGAAGACATATGATATTTGTACAATGTTATTCATTACAGTATTGTTTACAATAGCAAAAGTGTTGGAAATATGTGCTCACCACTGGTTACATATATATTTTACACGTATACTATATCATTATCCATCCATTTAAAAAACAACTTTTTAAAGGGACATAAAAACATTCTTGAAGATATTGTAAAGTATTTAAGGGAGGGCCCAAAATAGAATTTATATTAAGCTAACAAAAGTATGTGTTCTTGTGTATGTACATTCCTTCTTTATTGGGTTCGCATACCAGGAACTCAAAGCAGTTTTTGCCTGTACTAGGACTGAGGGAACTAGGAGACAGAGATGAGAGGGATACTTTACACAGTTACAAGTGAACTCGTTATCTAGTCAAATTTTAAATTAAAAAGTTTTTTTTGGAAAGGAATATCTTGTAGAAGACTACGGAGAGGCTCCCAAGCAATAACCATAAAGATCTGAATAGAAAATTGGGAGATAAATGACCGGCAAGAGAATCAGTTCAGCCTGGGATACAACGAACACACTGAGTTTCAGAATAGATAAATTCGTCATGCTGAGGCATAAGTACAAAGAGTACTGTAGCACAGAGTTAGCGATGTGGGTCTAAGATTTTGAGAATGTTTAGCTTCTCATTGTTTCAAACCTATAGCACTAAGCTACTTACAGCCCTTTCTAATACCCAACCTAGGTCTTGAGTACCTTGGCCTAAACCATAAACCCTACCTCGTTCTGCTGTCTGAGACAGGAATTCTGATGAGGATGCTGGAGTCAAGCGACCACCAAAGAACTGTGTAAGCTAGAGTGCCTGGGTGGCTCAGTTGGTTAAACATCTGAATTTTGGTTTTTGCTCAATCATGATCTCAAGGTCAGGGATCTAGCTCAGCAGTAGGCTCCCTGCTCAGTGGGGAGTCTGCCTGACATTGTCTCTTTCCCTCTCCCTCTGTCCCTCCCCCTGCTCGCTCTCTCCAATCAATCAATCAATCAATCAATCAATCAATCTCCTTAAAAAAATTGTGTGAGTTTCATAGACCTCAAAACTGAATAATAAGGAAGACCATAAGCCAGGTGTAATGTCACACTGTATAATGTTCCTTTTATTTTTTTTCACTACTGTGTTTCTTAGTATCTGTGGACATTGGCTGCGTTGGCTCCTATTAAATTTTTTGTCCTTCCTCTGGAATCAGTACATTGTTGTGTCAGCCCAATTCTTCTCCATGGGCCAAAGTTAGAGAGAATAAGTGAGTTAAAAGAAAGTATCTCAATTCTGGGACCATTTTGTTATTCAAAACAGAGATGATCTCTTTCACTAGGGGTACTGTCTAAGATAAAAATGTGTAAGCCTATAAATTGGGGGTCAACTATATAGAGGGAGTAAGCTGCTGTAGAATCAAGTCAACACCAAGTGTGTGAGCATCTATGTACAAGAGAAAGGGAAAAAAATCCAGGTTACGTCATCTGAGTTCCTGAATCAAAGCCAAGGTCCCTCAAAAATTTTATTTCTTAAGCCAAACGTCTGTCAGTCTATATCCATCGTCACCACTCTATCCCTTAAGCGTTCTCAGTTGAAGTTTTATTATTTAAAAGAAATCTCACTTGCACATTATACTTGCCAATATGGTAGGTATAATTATAAAACTCCATGATCCAAACTCTTTCTCTATTTCAGGTAAGACCCAATCTCATAAAATATGTGAACATTGAGCATATAGTTTTTTGTCAAATAGTTCTAATGGGCTCAATAAACACTTGTTGACTCAAGGGTCTAATGGCTCTTTACTTCAATATACAATTGACCCTTGAATAACAGCTCTGAACTGTGCAGGTCCCCTCGCATGTGGATTTTTAAAATGTAAATACAGCACAGTACTATAAATGAATTTTCTCTTTCTTATGATTTTCTTAATAACGTTTTATTTTCTCTAGCTTATGGTAAAAATACAGTATATAAGACATACAACATTAAAAAGTATGTGTTAGTCCAATGTTTATGTTATCCATAAAGCTTCAGATCTACAGTAAGCTATTAGTAGTCTTGGGGGAAGAAACAAATTATATACAGTTTTTTGACTGTGTAGGGGGAAGTGGGTGCCCCTAACCTCCATGTTTTTCAAGAGTCAACTGCACTTCAACAAATGTGTTGAGTTACTACTATAATCATGGTTTTGCTTCACTGAAATGAGGATTCTGATATATGCAAAGCATAGAGTCAGTTCACAGGCTTTATAATGCTGAATACAAGTGTCCAGTGCTTTCATTTTGATATGAGACAGGAAATTTATTAATAAGAAGCCAAATTTCTTGTAACCTTATTTCACTAATAACCTATAGTTTTATCTTTCTGCAATATGTATTTTGAGTTTCTCTTTAGCTTTAGAAGAGAACAATCTGTAATCTTCTATAAACAAAGTATAAACAACATTTAAATTGAAGTGAAAATAACCATGTATTTTAGGACTCATGGATCAGATCTAAAAAGTTAACTTTTTAAAGCATATACCGAATATATTACAAATAACATATTGTTATGTTTGGCTTTTCCCAGAAAGCAATAAATAAAATCTATGCCTAAAGGCATTTACATATTAGTAGTGGCTGAAATTTTATAGATGCAGCTTTACTGCCAAAAGAAAAAGCAGTTATTTTGGGGTCTCTACAGCTATAAACCTGTACATAGATTTTTACAGTGCTGAGTAAGCTTGGATAAAATTAAAGCATAAAATTTCCCCACATGACTACTTTAGTTATCTTTGGGAATATTATTCATTTGAGGATTTTTATTTCAAATAGCAAATGTATGGAAGTACTTAATTTTTTTCTTTTGCTTGATGTGGACCAAATTAATGAAACTAATATAACGAGCAGACAGAAATTGTCAAAGACACTTGTGAGACATTTTGCATAGAAATGTCCTTGTGTTTTGACATTCTGATTTCTTGTTTTCTGACAGGGCTATAATTTGCTTTAAGAATTGTTTTAATCAGTTACCAAATGTTTCTTACGCTGTGCTGGGTGGAAGTAATTGAATTTTGTAAAGGAATAGTTGAGTAGCTGGGGTATGATTAAAAAAAATTTTTTCACTGACCCTTTTTGCTTTCAAACCCAGGGTCTAATTAAAAACAATGTTTCCTAAAAGAGGTTATCATCAAAGATAGTTTTAGTAAAGTGTTACGGTTTTGATAACACTGTTGTTGTCTTCAATGAGAGGCCTAACGTCATTGCTACAATGACCAAAATCAGTAATTAAACATCTCACAGCTAGCCCATGTTTAAGCTGCAGTTTCTGAGAGTTTATAAATCCATGAAAAAAAATGTCTCTGGGGTCATCTCAATGCCAGAAAGATAGCTTTAGATGAGCTATAGAACTGAACCTTGCTCTTACCCTGAAGTGTGTGGTGCTTTGCAGAATGCCTATTTATAGAACTACTTTAAATACGATTATGACCTCTTCTTTTAAAAAATATATGTATTTTTCACTATTTTTTTCCATTTAGCTTTGAGATGAAAGCCATCTTCCTTTAGTTCTGAGATTCTATTTACATAAGGCAGGGCTGTATGTTAAAGAAAACAGAGCACACCTGAAAAAAACTGTGAAACACCAAATCATAATCTAACTATTTCCAGAATTTTTAAAATGCAAACAAGACTTAGAAATTTAAAGAATAAGACAAACATTATTGGGGAGCAACTTTTTCTTTTGCCTGCCCAGTGTCCATGATCTTTTCTATTAGTGATAACTCAGTTCTCCTTTGCAAAATCATTCCTCCCCTGACCCTGACAGTACACAGTCCATTTTCTCTTAGTTCCTACCATCTAGTTTTCTGGAACTCATTGGTTATTTGCTCCTTCCAAAGCCTGGATTTCTAGCATCCCCTTCAAGTCTGTCAGGTACCCTGGGTCCTTTGAATTAAGTCATTTTTGGCTGGTGAAAACTCAAGTTGGTTTATGTAGCTTGTTCTCAAAGAATCCTTGCTGACTTTGGCTCATTCGATGAAAGCTCGGTTAGGACGAAAATGTGTCTATCATTGTTTCATGCACTAGGTCTGAAACACAGTGAGTGCTCAAGTAATATTTGTAGAATTAATGAATAAACCTTAGAGGAATGCAGTGACATGTTAGGTTTCACAGGCAGATTATTTCAGAACCTACATTAGAGATTAAATTCCCTTTGATATTTCCTTCCATTATTTCCTCCCAATAAACAGCCTTCTCTTAAACTATGCATGCTCTGCTCCAGCTTTTCAGAACGAAGAGCTGCTTACATTACTGGTTTTTAACATGTGTACCATTTCTGTAATATGGTCAATTTATACTATTCTGATATTTCTGGTCTTTTATCGGAACACAAACGTATTCCAGGAATACCACTGGATGACACATTAATTAAAGTTATAATCCTTTAAATCCTCTTAAAGTCATAAATTAAAAATCATGACAATGAAATTGAAGACAGATTGTGACCAATTATTTTCCCATTCATATTCATTGAACGCAGTGTACTGTACACCGGATAGAAAAAAAACCCCCAAAGATTATGCAGTTTAGATAAGAATACAGATAGAACATGAATAACTCCTTGGATTAAAGGGTTATTTTCTAAGGAGTAAAATCAAAGTTCTGAACATATTCTGTAAGATTGCCCACTCTCTAGTCTTATTTTTTCTTTTACACTTCAAGTCCCATCTGCTCTGAATAACCAGAGCTTTTGCCTACAATTCCATTTTACCATCCATTCTCTATGTACACTGAAATCTCAAAGAAATTTGAGATGTCATATGGCTTTCTTCACCTCTGAAGCCATCTCATGGGTTTTTTATTAACATCCTTTGAGGGGTGTCTGGGTGGCTCAGTTGGTTAAGGGGACTCTTGGTTTTGACTGAGGTCAAGACCTCATGGGTCATGATCTCATGGGTTGTGAGATGGAACCCTGGGTGGGGCTCCGCACACACTGGGAAGACTGCTTGAAGATCTTCTCTCTCCCCCCCAATCCAAAAGAATGCCCTCTCTCTCGAGTAAATAAATAAACCTTTAATATCATCCTTTGAGACCTAGAGAAAACATTAACTTCTTCATGAGCAATTTTTCAGACGATTCAGATATATTTATGTCTCCATTCTTATCTCTTAAAATATGTTCTATAAAAATCCATTCTAGTATTAAATACATTTGGTCATATTTATTTTTACATGTTTATCTCTCCCAATATTCTACAAGCTCTTCAATGATAAGAAATTAATCTTGTGGGCACCTGGGTGGCTCAGTGGGTTAAAGTCTCTGCCTTCATCATGATCTCAGGGTCCTGGGATCGAGCCCCACATCATGCTCTCTGCTCAGCAGGGAGCCTGCTTCCCCCTCTCCCTCTGCCTGCCTCTCTGCCTACTTGTGATCTCTTTCTCTCTGTCAAATAAATAAGTAAAATCTTTAAAAAAAAAAAAAAGAAATGGATCTTGTTCATTTAATTGTTTCTTTGTGTGCTGACACACTGTAAGTTCAACATATATTTGAAAAATAGGAGCATAAATGAATAAAGACAAGATTAAAAGTGGGAACACAATTCCCAGGCCAGCTTCTCTTTCCATTGCACCAAGCTGACTTTATCCATGACAGACAGGCCAACAGATACTATAATATGATCTAACCGTAAATTAAAGTGATATCCTCTAATTTCAAATTATGTCTATGAGTAAATTGTGTAAGACTAGAAAGGAGGACAAAGACAGTAATTATTCTGATGGTTTAGGCTACACATTTGTTAATTCAAATATCTATGTTTCAGACTTTTTCTTTTAGTTAGGGATACCCAATAATTTCACTTCTTCACTTCATTTTGGATACTCGTGAACCTTAAGCTCCTCTTAATATTCACTCACTTCCAAATGTAAATGTATTTCAAATTAAATAAATCTCAAACCTCAAGCTTTGCTTTGATTGGGTAATATGAAATAAAAATAGTTATTTTATACACACACACAGACACACACATATACATATATATTTTTGGAGCAAAGCCAGTTTTCTTTTTTAAAGTATACTTGATATATAATGTTACATTAGTTTATATGTACAACACAGTGATTTGACAAATTTATCTGTTATCCTATGCTCACCACAAGTATAGCTATCATCTGTCCCCATACAATGCTATTACAATACCACTATTTCCTATGCTGTACCTTTTATCCCTGGAAATAAACACAGCTTGTAACTCTGGTTGACTGGGTAATTGGTACTGTGTAGACTTGGTCTGTGTTTCTTTGCTAGTGTATCTTCATCCTCGAGCCATAGTTTCTATTAGACTTAATTATGCTCCCCTGCTACTTTAAATCGAGGGTATCCTCAAAATGAGGATTGTGTCTATTAAATTTAATTACTTCCCTCTGTGGATCAAGTGCCTAGGATGCTGCTATTAAAAGGAGGCTGTTCTTATGAGAGGCTGCTCCCAAACTGGAATATACATTTGTAAAACAACTCTCAATTTCATAGTGTCATGGTTCCAACCAGCTGTGTTCCTTGCATGAGTTCATTCTTTTTTAGTTAACATGCCTAATGGAATAAAATACCCCAAACAGATATACACATCTTCTTTCCCACCGCCCCCTGCATGTCCTCCAAACATTGATCATTTACATCTACTTGACTGGTATTTCTTCAGGGAAATGGCATATCTGTGCTACCACATCGTGGCTAATGGTTACTGTACATGAACCTTGAGGCTATATGTGCTTTTGCAATAATTAATTTATTAGCAATATCCCTAAGGGTGTTGTTATAGAAACAAAAAGGTGATGGAAAGAGGAAAAATACAATGAGAATTATGCCAGCTGTGTATGAAGATCTATTATTATAAACAGTTAACTCAGATAATAGAACTCTAGGGGATGTTATCACTTGAATTTTCATTTTAGATTTGTCCCAACTTAATTCCATGGATCTTCAGATTCATTTATGAGCAACGTTAATACTGATGATTTATCTAAGAACCTCAAGCAGAGCGCCTGGGTAGCTCAGTCGGTTAAGTGTCAGCCTTCTCTCAGGTCATGATCCCAGGGTCCCAGAGGTGCTTTTCCCTCTCCTCCCTGCTCCTGTTCTCTCTCGCTATCTCTGTCGTTGTCTCTCAAATAAATAATCTTTAAAAATTTTTAAAAAATAAAAATAAAGAACCTCAAGCAACATTAGAAAAATGGAACAAGTACATTAACTGTTTTCTATGAATAAGAACACTAACTTAGAGTTAGAATACCTATGTGCAAATCTCTGCTGCCATCTACTAGTTGGGTGACTTTGAGTAAATTGCTTTGATTAACAATAAGGTGATAAATATAATCCATGCCTTACTTACCTTCTGAGGTTGTAAGGATAATGAAATATGTATTTTCATATTAAATTTCCATGTTAAAATTAAGAAATGACTATTCATAGAAATATATAACTCAAAACAGAAATTAAAAAATAAACAGCAAAGAGAAGCCAAGATATTTGGCACATTCAGTGGAACATGCCCAGTCCATAAACAGACTTTGTCTACATGATTTTGAACTAGTTTGACTGAATTTTTGACCCAACGGATAGAATGCTTTGGCAACCTGAGGACCTCATTTAAAATAGCAATTATTTTCTCACCTTTTATTACCTTCTCCCAGACAATAGTATAGGCCAAAAACTAATTTTCAAAACCAGTTTTCATCATGTGAGAAATGGGTGACCAAATTACTTGGGTCAGTTCTTGAATAAGGATTTTTATATGATTTGGATATTTAATTGAACTGTGATCAATTATCCATTCCTAAAATCCAATCCATATGTCCATATTCTTCTGGTGCCTTCTGCCACCACTTTTAAAATTTTTGTTATATTGAGATAACTCTGAATTATAAATTATTCAAAGCACAGTCAAAAATGAAAAGGCCATTAATTTCTGACCTTGGACAGCTAGAAAGAAATATTCTGCACCCTATAAGGAAGTATTGAAGAACCTATTTACTAAACAATGAAAAACTATGGTAAAGTAGAAAGGGTATGAGAAAAAAGAAAAACCTGTCCCATGAAAGAGAGAGTCTTTAATTCTGGATAGCTCTTGAGAATACAACAAACAAACAGGTGTTGAAAATTTTTAAATAAGTAAATAAAGGAATAATGGCCACAATGACTAATATTTATTCAATACTTATAAGTCCTGGGCACTCTGCTATGTATTTTATATACATGTTTTAATTAAGTCCTTTGAACAACCTTACCAACTAGGACAATTAACATATCCTAACTTTACAAATGAGAAAACTGAGACAGAGAAATTGAGTAAATCGCACAATATCACATACCAAAACTCAAATTCAGGGCTACCTGATATCAGAATCCACTCTTTACTACATTGTAGAAAAGGCAAAATTCAACTCAATATAACTTTATCTGAGCTCTCCAACAAAAGAATGAGCCTGTCAGTAGTAATAATTTCTATTCACTGAAAATGAACTTGATAGAATAACAAGCTTGATATTATGCTATGGATGATGGAAATGAAGTCCGGAGCTGCAAAGTAGCTTTTTCACTATCGTAAAGTGGTTAGAAGCAGAGACAGGATGGGTGATCTCTTGTTCCCCATTCAAGTGACCTCTTCACTATGCACAACAGTTTTTCAGTGTGATGCTGGAAGAGCAACTTGAATGATGTTGTAGAGGTGTTTCAGCAAGAAATAGTTCCTTGGACTATGTTAACTACTTTTCTCCTGTCCAGCTAGCTTTCTTATCCTTATTGCTATAATTGACATTAGTTCCCTAGGTACAGGGATGAGCAATAGGACTTGGTAATTGCTATAACTTATTCCCCAGACAAATGTGATTGGCCCAAAGGATGGACAAATGAGAGACCTTCCTTGGTATTAATCCATGGATTATAGGGAGACTATGTGCTTTTCCAATAAAACTACTGATATGTGATTGTCGATTTATGTTCAAAAGGAACTTGCTCCAGCACATGAAAAGAAACACATGAGAGGTCAAAAAGAATCCTGAAGCCATTAAACCCTGGGTTCTAAGTTCTAAATCCATCAGTCTTTTGTTTCTTTTCAATTTTATGAATTACCCTATATCCTTCCTTGACTATATGAGTCAATTAATTTCTCTTTTGTTTAAGTTAGAGTTGGGTTTCATTTTCTTGCAATGGAAGACAGAAGCATAACTACTCAAGATGGGGAGGGTAAACTCTATTTCCTTTAAGGTGTCTTTTTGAATCAAGTTACTGTGAATCACTAATCCTTATGTTAGATACATTCATTCATTTAACACCACTGCCTATTTACCACCAATTCATGAAAGCACCCAGCAAGTCCATCTGAGCCCCTTTTGTGAAGTCAAGTGAAAACCTCTCCCACATATAATCCTGTTTCCAAATGCCAAAATGGAAAGTCTAAAAATGAATCCCAATTTTCATAAAATGTTTAGCTTTCCTTATGGGAATTAAAAACATTGTAGCTAGAAACCTTTCTTTAGCACTACTAAAAAGAGGCACTTGAATGAAACATTTTATGAGAAAAATCTTGTTTACTCACAGAGAAACTCCTCTGTGACCTTATGCACTAGGTTATTTCTTCCCAAGAACTTGTTTATTATCATGTAGTCATGGGAGCTGACATGAGTATTTGTTGTGCATGAAGTATAATTGTAATTCTCTTACTGTTTCTCAGAAACAAATCTTTGGAATTAGGAAGCCAATGGTCAATGCAGTCGAAAGAGATGAGCTCTTTCAAAATCATTGCAAAATTTCTTGCTCAGGACACTCAGTGACTTTGGGCAACAGTTTGTGGATAGGCTGATGATCAGAAACTCTTATAAAGGCGACAATGACCAAAACAAGGAATCACAGATTATCACTGCAGTGTTCTCATTAAATATAAAACTATTAAACTTCTAATGTTGTCTACCAATTAAAAAAACAAACATATGTTGCTAATTCTACATCATTTTTCACATTGAATTGAAAAGAGAGATGTGGTAGTGTGAAGGTTGTCATTAGGGTCAGGAAAAACCAGCAAATGTATTTGAGTCATGACAGATATTATATTATTATCTTTTATGTTGATTTGTGATCACTTTGTCACAATAAGTTTAAAATGAATTCAAAGTCTTTTTATCTCTAATCATTCTTACAAGCAAGGAAAACAGTAATTTCTAGGAGCTCTCAGATACTCAAGAAATGACCATCTTTAGACCACTTTCCAGTTGATGAAATGAAAATTTTTCAAGGTCAAAGTACTGAAGAAGCACCTAAGGAGATGCCTCTAATACATATGATGCGCTTACCCAACTGTCTGTAACTTTGAATCACCGACTTTACATCAAGACTTGCCAACACTGGAGTGACCTTATGGAGGTCAAGGTATAGCGGGAATTATTGAATGGATTGATTACGTATCAGGTTTATTGTGGGATAATGCCTAATTTTCTTAACTTCCACTTAGACAATAAATAGAGAGAAATTCACAACATACTAAACACTCGATATTTCTCTATTCAGTCTTTAAAATATAGGTAGTCATGTAAAGAATACTAAGTTATTTCACACTGTGACTTGGGAATAAAATTCTTTTTCTAGTTGGTTACCACACCAAAATGACTCTCCTCCATAAGTAATTAAAACTTAATTTTTAGTATATGTGCTGCCGAAGCGAGCACTAAAACTTAATTTTTAAAGAAAATTCTGTAAACTGTAAAGAAAATTAAAAACTATTCTATGCTTTTCACATTTCCCTCGGGATTTAGTAATTAAAAACAATATTCAGAACCAACACATCAGCTTCACTTTTTGTGTGAATTCACAGCCTGAAAATAGTGATGTCCTTTCAAGAAAACACTATTTAAAATGACAAGGGCAGGGCATCCCTAGGCAAAGAACCATTAACTTTCAACCTTTTGTCCCTTTTCTAATGTTTTGTGAAAAATATGGTAGTAACAGATAATTTATTTACCTCATTCTAAACTATTCCTCACCAAACAATCTACCCTTTTGGGCATCTTACTTTTCTTCAACTTCACACTTTTGCATATATTTTATGCATACAGCCTCCTTTGACTTTAAACGGAGATTCATATTTTTTTAAAACTGGAAAAGCCAAAGCAAGCAAAAAACTATGGACTTGGCTAAGAATAGAATTCAACGAAAATTGAGTCAAAGTTGGGGCGCCTGGGTGGCTCACTCTGTTAAGCATCTGCTTTCATCTTAGGTTGTGATCCCAGAGTGCTGGGATTGAGTCCTGCATCCTGGCTCCCTGCTCCATGGGGGGCCTGCTTCTCCCTCTCCCTCTGCCTGTCTTTCTCTCTCTGTCTCTCATGAATAAATAAATTCTTTAAAAAAATTGAGTCAAAATTAAGAAAAATGATGAAAATATACACACCTAAGCAACTTCAATTTGAATTATTAGGATGATTCAATTTTGTCCTTATGAGGTTGCTTCCCAACTTATCCATTTTGATGACTACAAACATGGTATTTTCTGGTATAATTTTATGAAATACCAAAGGCTAAAGTAGGTTATTGTACAGATTGGGAATTTTCTTCATCTTTGAGGAGGCTTAAGGGATAATGAATGTTTTTCTTGGTATACAGCTGTACCACCACCGTCATCTTTGTCCTCATTGTCATCATTGTCATTATCATCCGTTCATTAATTACTATATAGTACTATGCTCAACACTTTATATATACTATCTTCATAATCTAACACAAAATAGATCTAACACAAAATAGAAATAGGAAAAAGACGTAACAACTTCATAAGGTACATAGTAATGTCATCTGAACTTTGCGTATGAGGTAAAGAGAAGTAAGTAAATGCTCAGGCACATAGAAAGAACTAGTATAGAACCCAAGATCTGAACCCAAGCAGTTTGAGAGTCTTGCTTAATCCAATTTCTTAATTTAATTCCAGGAAGCTTTATGTGAAAATTTCTTTAGGTAACATTCTTCACTAGTATGTTAATTATATGCTACTCTAAGACTTAAGATTACTAAAACCTAAAAGATTCTCAACACTCTTGAAAGTTTCTTGAGTATAGGGCTTCATTCTTAGCATCATTTACAGTAACCAAGCACATGCAATGGTTCTAAGTAATTTTTTTTTAATGCTTTACAAGACCTTTCAGTCTTTTTTTTTTTTTTAAAGATTTTATTTATTTATTTGACAGAGAGAGAGAGATCACAAGCAGACAGAGAGGCAGACAGAGAGAGAGAGGGGGAAGCAGGCTCCCCGCTCAGCAGAGAGCCCGATGCGGGGCTCGATCCCAGGACCCTGAGATCTTGACCTGAGCCGAAGGCAGAGGCTTTAACCCACTGAGCCACCCAGGCGCCCCGGTTCTAAGTAATTTTTGATTAATATTTTATCAAAGTAAAACAACAATATGGTTTAAAGAATTAAATAGTTCTGTCTAGAATAACCATTATAATTTCCTATTATCTTCATGTCAATCTTGGAGGAAGAAACTTTCTTCTGGATCTTGCTTCTATCTTTCCAAATACCATGCTTATATTGCTTTCTCTAAATGGATATCTGAATATTGATATCTATAAAATTTTATATTTTGGCAGGTAAGGATTTTAGGTCTCCTACTTTATACCTTCCCTACTTCTATTCTCGAAATGTCATATCACAATCTTTGCTTAATGCCATATTGAGTGTTTTATCATAACCATGTGAAAATTGTTCACTATTGAGTCACAATATTCCATGATAACTTTTTCTTGTTATTCCTTTTGTTTTTCCTGGAATTAGGATTGCTCTTTTTTTTTGAAAACCCCAACTTTTATTTTTTATTTTTTTTAAAGGTTTTATTTATTTATTTGACAGAGAGGAGAGAGATCATGAGTCGGCAGAGAGGCAGGCAGAGAGAGAGGGGGGAAGCAGGCTCCCTGCTGAGCAGAGAGCCAGATGTGGGGCTAGATCCCAGGACCCTGAGATCATGACCTGAGCCAAAGGCAGAGGCTTTAACCTACTGAGCCACCCAGGTGCCCCCCCAACGTTTATTTTTTAAAAACAGCTGAATAAACTGGCAAAAGCCAGTCTGTCGAAATTTCAAGATGGTATAAAAATGCTTCCAGGACATAGTCAGCATTTGCACATTCACTTCATCTCCATTCAGATGAGTTTCAGCTTCTAAAAGTCACACTGCTCAAAAGCACTCGTTCATCATTTACAAACTTTGACCAGGAGTACTAAAACAATGGATGGAGTTCCTAAAAACTTACTTTAAAAGAATAGATGATGCTGAATTTCTGGACCTGAGGATCTCCAGTACTTGAACAAATCCACAGATGGAACTGAAGGTAGGTGAAGACTTCAGTTTTGGTTATTTCCAACTTTTCTGTGAGGATGTATATTCCATTAAAGCTTAGGCTTATAGCCACACTGTTCCTTTTGTATGTATTTTCAAGTTTTATGGTTGAAAATCTAGCCACCCAGTAGCCCAAACAGCTGAATTAGCCATAATTCAGAGGCTCACTTGGTGCAGCCACAGGAAACCTGGCTCTCACTCATCCCTAAGCCATCTCTCGGTAATGACTTCCATATCTAGAAACAGGGGAAGTTTCGTGAGCAGCAATTAATCCACTCATTAGTCCTCCTTGTGCTTGATGCTAGATTTTTTCCTATGCCTACCCAAGCAATTTCCAATGCAGAATCACTCTTACCTCAAAAAAAAAAAAAAAAAAAAAAAAGAGAGGCCAACTTCTAAAATCTTTTAGGCATTGCTCATTTTTATTGCTTAAGAGTCATTGAATCATTTGCCAAGACTTCCCACACCCTCCAATAGATCTGAACACCTTCTCTCAACATAGTATTCATATAATCAGAATTGTCAGAAAATGTTAATTTCTTTTTTAAAATCTTTTGTAGATATTTCTTCTGGAGTCACTTTCTAATTGCTCCAGATTATACTTGTATCTTTTATCAAAGCCTGAAGTACAGATATCACAGGTTTTTCTTTGACCTCATCTTGGGAATTATCTTCATAACTCCTTTGTAATATATCTTCTGTTCCCTAGATTCAAAGCCTACCCTTTCATACTTTCTCATTACTTTTGAAGAGCATCCTACACTAGATTCCCATAGAACAGTGATGAAAGAAAATTTTTTGAGACACTGAATATCTCAAAACATGATTATTCTACCTTCTTACTCAATTTATAAATCTAAATTTAGCCATACCATTTATTAGAATAAATGACTAAAAATGAATAAATAAAATATAATTTCTCTATGAATATTGAAGACACTGGATCCAATTATCCTCTAGCTTCAGTGTGAATGCTGAAGAGTTTCTTGCCAGGCTGACTTTCAATTCTTTATATGAAACTTTCTTATTATTAATATGTGGAAATTTTCAGAATCTTCTTTTTATAGTCAATATTTTGACAAAAAAATGACCCAAAAAAAGAAAAAAAAAAACCCAACATATGCCACAGAGTAGATCTTATTTATTTATTTATTTGTTTGTTTGTTTATTTTTGGTAGGCTCTTTCAAGATGGAGACTTATTTAATTCAGTTCTGTGATTTTTTTCCTATATTATTTCTTTGGTAATTTCCCATTTTTTTGTCTGTTGCCTCTTTTTGGAATAGCATTTAGAAGAATATTGGACTGCCTGACTCACTCAATTTTCTTACATGTTCTCCACTATTATCCATTCCTATCTCCCTAGTTTCCAAGAGAATTACAGAATTTATATCTTATAAATTGTACAGATGTTTTAAATTTTATCTAATCATTTAATTTCTAACATCCTTATCTTGTTCTCTAATTGTAATTTATACAGTTTTTTTTGTTTGTTTTTTGTTTTTTTTTTGTAATTTGTATTGTTTTTATAAAGCTTCCTCTGCTCTTATTCTGGGATTTCTTTGTGGTTACTAATTATATATATTATATATATATGTAATATATAATATATAATATATTATATTATATAACATATAATATATATTTATATATATATAAATTATATATATATTTTTTCCCTTTTTCCTTTTTGAGGTATTCTACTTTCTACCATCTTGTTCATCCTAACTTGGATTTTTGTTTGTTTGTGTTTTGGGTTTTTTTTAAGTTCATACATTTGATCATCTTCTACCCTGGAGAGGTTCCTGAACTGTGGCTATTTGTTTATATCTCATTTGGTACTTCCTAATATCAATATTTAGCTGTCTCTTCTCTGGAGTGATTCAGTTCACTCAAAAAAAGGATGCTCATACGTCTTTTATTGAAAATCACAAACCTCTATGCCAGCTTTATAAAAACTCTTTCTGGAAGAAAAAGAGAGCCCAAGCCCCATAGGTCATTAAGTACCATCCAAACTTCTGGAGATCTGCGTTGAAAGTAGCTAATTTAATTACTTCAGAGATTAGATCTCCTATCTCCTGGGATATAGGTTTACCCACTTGACTATGAATGGAAGTGGCAATCTTGGGTTCTTCTTGATCTATTTACAGACTTTACTCTGTATCGCTTTGAAACATATCCATCATCAACCTCAAGTAACCTTTTTTCAGTAATCAGTCTTCAAATTTACAATCTTCCAAGAGTTCTGTGGAGTATGTCAGCTTCCACCTTGTTAGCATTTCCCTCATCTACTATGGAGATTTAACATTTTCTTCTGCCCTGATTATTCTATTACCATGCTTTCAACTCTTTATCTTTTTATATTGTGTTTTAGAGATATTGATTTATCTTAGATTCATTAAAGCCAGAATATGGATCTCTGTTTCATGTACTTCTCTTAAAGTATAAGGGGGGAAAAGAGCCTCAAAATTTCTCTACCACCTTAAAACTAAAAGCTTGTTAGCTATAAGATGACTTCTATAAACGAATACACAGATTAATAAGCAATTAAAAATATCAGAACTGTTTGTCTGTTGGTCATTGTCTATGTGCCTCAGATACTGGTTGGAACTGAGTATAAAGCCACAATAAGATAATAGAATCAGCCTGATTATATTTTCCCTTTCCAATAAAGCTTCTCTCCTTTCTAATTTTATGGAAGATGCTGAAATTGACCAGCGGGTGTGGAAAACTCCAGTGGGAAATTTTAAATAAAGGAAATTGATGGCCAAGTAAACATAGTACTTAACTTTAAATATATCTAAAAGCTCAGCTATTATTCTTAAGTACCTCAGCCATCTCCCCTAAGTCTATCCATCTAATTATTCAGAAGGTAAGGAGATATCACTGCTTACTCCACTATCTTCAGTGGATAAATTATTATATCTATAAATACAAAAATGCTGCTTTACGATCCACATCACATTCTCAGGAATTTACTTGAAAAATTTAGGTGACTCAAGCAATGATATTTGCTAACTGACCACAATTGCTGATTAGCTGGCCCTTCATAACAGAATTTTGAGTTAAGTTTCTCAAAATTTGAGAAAGATAGGGCCATGATAATTTTATGTGGCATACTATGAAAACAGTCAAATATTATAAAAAGAAAAATATAATGAAAAAAGTAAAAGACCTTATAATTGATTATATAAAACAATCTGATTTTTATAGTTGAGAACATAAAATAATAATTAGCATATGAAAACTATAATATGAACATAATGTTAAGAACTACTCAGGTTTGGGGCGCCTGGGTGGCTCAGTCATTGAGCGTCTGCCTTCGGCTCAGGTCATGATCCCGGGGGCCTGGCATCGAGCCCCACATCGGACTCTCTGCTCTGCGGGAAGCCTGCTTCTTCCGCTACCATTCCCTCTGCTTGTGTTCCCTCTCTCGCTGTGTTTCTCTCTGTCAAATAAATAAAATCTTTAAAAAAAAAAAAAAGAACTACTCAGGTTTGGAGAGTCCAAATTAAGCATATGTTAAAACTTTATAGGCACATATAAAGCTCAAACATGCTCTTCAATGTTTTAAAACTTCAGTAACTTTTACCATAACGATTTAACATTGTAGTATACCTAATTGGTCGTTTAATGTTGAATTCTCTAAAATATCATCAGACCACCTGTTAATAAGTCAAAACCAACTTTTTAGAACACACAGTAAATGAGAATGCACTAACTTGACAGAATCTTATCAGTTTCTTAGAAGGGAAAGTCATAAGTTAAGTATTTACAAATATCTGGGGTCTAATTCAAATGTTATAAGACAGGTTCTTCACAGCAGGAAAATGATTGCGATAAGGCAAAATTTTAAGGTAATAGTTAAGACTTGATGGACGTAGCTAGGCAAGGTCCTTCAAATGATTCTTGCTAAGTAAACCTTTATTCAATAAGTAAACAGGTTGCTCAGGTAAATAAACTTTTGTTTCAGATAAACTGATTTTCAAGACCTTCCAGAATAAAATAATATTTGTATACAGTTTTACATTTCTTAGGCAAATTTTTCTGAAAAACACATTTAAGGCATCATAACTAGATGGTTTAAATAATTTACTCTCCTGGATAAATCTTCCTGAATACAAAACTAAGTAATGATGACATAGGTGGTTTCAGTTATACTTCTTAAAACAATGTGCTTTTGGACTGGATGGCCTTATCCCAAGCTCTAACAGATACATTCTGATTTTTCTCTATTACTATGATGCCCTTTGGACCAAAGAATAGAAAGGGAGTAGTGGCATCAGCAAAATGACACCTCAGGCCTCACTCCTCTAACTGGAATGCTGAAATCCAAGGAAAACTGTCAGAAGCAACTTTGTCAGAACCCTGCAAAGGAGTCAAAGGTTTATAGCACCCAAGCAAACAACTGCTGTTAAAATAGTAGAAGAGCTTTGTGGTATTTTTACTTGTACTTGTTCCATGCCCTCATGGACACGGCATCACTCTTTTAGAGGGAAACCTACACTTCCAGTGTGGAACTGATCCATCATCTGGCAAGAGTAGAGAAGCCCTTAATCACAAATTATCACATATGTCCACTCTAAGGTGTCTATGGGTTAACTGAATGAGGGATACAAGGCATTCATCTTTGTTTAATCTAGCTCAGAAGTCAGGCTGGAAAAGTAGTAGGGATTCATAAAAAACACTGAAAGGTGTACTAACAAACCACAGACATCTGGGACAAAGGATTATAGTCAAAGCACACAATAGCTTACCTAAAGTCCAGAAGAAAAAGCTGAGGAGAAGGTCTTTGAGAAATTAGGAAGTTGCACGCATGGGAAGTTAGAAAGTCAATTTTGAAAGTTTTCCCAGGGTAAGACGGATGCTCAGAAAGACTGGCAAAGACATTTAACTTTTATGTTAAGCTGGACCATAGGCTAAGTGCAACGCCAGCTAAGTGATGAGAGAGTGCCTTGACAGAGAACAAAGATGCAAACACTATAACTTATAATATATATAAGTCATATATAACTTATATATATAAAATATAAATATATATTTATATTTAAATACTTATAAATATAAGTATTTTGACCTTTTGTTTGTTTTGGCACTTAACACAATTTAAACAATATTTGTTTTAGCATTTAATACAACCACTGCCAAAACACCTGAACACAATCTAAGAAAAAGAGACTATAGTGATCACATACAACAAGGAATATAATCATTTCAAATATAGTTTGGGAAATTCAGTAAATGGACTACTAAAAACGTCAACAATTTTAAAAAAAACAAAGCAAAGTAAAACAGCCACTAGGCAATGAGGAGAATTTATGTATCTATAGTTATGGCATCATAACATTCAAATGTCTACAGAAAAGAAAAACAAACCAAAAAACTCATACATCTACGGTCAACTGATTTTCAAGAAGGATGTCAAGACCATTCAATGAAGAGAGAATAGTCTTTTAAAAAAAAATTATGCTGGAAAAACTACATTTTCATGCAAAAATGAAATTGGACCTTACACCATATATAAGAAAGAACACAAAATAGATCTAAATGCAGGCATTATACAACTCCTGGGGGATGAAAAGGCTAAATCTCTATAACCTCGGGTTTGGTAAAGGAGTCTTAGATATTACACCTAAAACATAAGCAACCAAAGGAGGACACTATATATAAATAGGAATTCATTAAAAATTCTTTTAAAAATGTTTGTGGTTCAAATAATCCTATAAACAGAACAGAACTTCCAAAAGTGAAAACAGAACTCCCAAAAGAAAATATTTGGAACTCTGTCTTAAAATTGGGACAGGATATTGTCGAAACCAGGAAAAACACAGTTTTAGAACTATCCTTTGCTACCTGCAAAGATTTATTCACTTTATTTTGTCTTTCTGGGTTACAGTTTCCTCAAAATTATTGCCCCTTTTAACCTAATATTTTATCACTTTGTAATTTTAAGTGACAAAATTTCCTATAGTTCTGTAACCTTTGACATGTATATTTAAAATATTATTTTGATGCTTTTCTGCCTGTCACTTTTGGGATGGTGATGCTAAATCTCTTCTTTATTCTGCTAATTATATCTCATAACGGATCACAATTTTGGTTGTAATTTTCACAGTAAGCTCATCTTTAGTAGGTTCTTACCCACCCACCCTCATGGGAGTACCAGAGTATCAGCAACATTTTACCACTTAGATCTGTTGCTAGATCTTGAGATTGTCTTTCTTCCTTTCCTTGTTCCTTTTCTTATTGCCTCCCTATCTTTTCTCTACTCTTCCCTTCTCTTCTCCCCTTCCCTTCCCTTCCTTCTCCTTTTTAGATGGGGAATACCATCTAAATTATCTGCTTTTGTTATATTTTATCAAGAATTTCTAAATACTGTTGGGGGAGGGAGGATCATTTCACATCAGTTCAGCTTCCATATTACTAAAAGCTCATTTGTATCTATATATTATTATGGGAACTTAGGTTTGCATTTGTACTGGGGAATAGATGTGTTTACAGCTAAATTAATTTTTTTTTTCATCATAACTAGATTACATTATAAAATTTAATCTATTCTATTTAAATTAGAAGATTTTAAAATAAGCAGGGAAAGCTATTTTTCATGGTACTTGGACTATCTTTAGTCACTTATAATTCAGCATGTAATTTTTTAAAAGATTTTATTCATTTATTTGAGAGAGAGCTAGTGGGAGAGAGAGAGAGAGCACACAGGCTGGGGAGAAGGGAATGAAAGAGGGAGAAGCAGACTCTCCAATGAGCAGGGAACCCAATGTGGGGCTCAATCCCAGGACCCTGGGATCATGACCTGAGCTGAAGTAGACACTTAACTGACTGAGCCACCTAGTTGCCCTCATATGTAACTTTTTATTAAAATCCAAACATTTAAAAATATCTAAATATTGTTAAGAAAATTCACAATCCCAGAACACATGATGTAACGAGCACTGGGTATTATGTAAGACTGATGAATCACTGACCTCTGCCTCTGAAACTAATAATACATTATATGGTCATTATTTGAATTTAAATTCAAAATATCTTTTAGAAAGTAAGAAAAAAAAGAAAGAAAATTCACAATCCTGTTTTAAGGGTATATATTTTCATTTAGTAATGTAATACATTTTCTTGTCAATGTGATTTTTCATATAATTAAAAGAGATTTTCATTTCAACATAAAGCATTTTCTGAAAATCATCCACATGTGTAAATGGCAACAGTTCCCCTTAAGGTTTGAAAACAATTACGCTAAAGGAGCAATTCTGACTGACTTTCAGAAGTTCAAGAGTTCAGAAAATAAAGTAGGTCAAGTGTTAGTCATATTTTTGCACTTGGCAAATGGGAGTGGCACATGAACATACTAATATTTCACTGAGTTCTATGTTCTCAATTATATTCAGTCATTATCTTTTGGTTTGTAATTAATAAACATTTGTCATTTGTCCTTCAGAACTTACCTTAAACATTACTTCATATTGGGAAACTTCTATGACCCCTTAAATTGGGTTATGACACATATTTATACCTGATCATACTATATATTACACTTTATTGGAATTACATTTAACATCTTTTTTTCCACCATCCTGTAAAGTTTTCTGACAGTAGTTACTGTGTAATCTAGTTTCCGTCTGTATCTTCAACTCTTAAACTCTTTAAATCTGGAAGATGTTCAAGAAATAGGTACTGAATGTAGGAATGGATAAATAAACAGATACATATTCAGAACTATTCCTACACATAATTCCAAGATACATTATGTTAAAAGTTTAAAAAAAACACCCATGCAATTAAATCAGAATAACTGCAACTTTCAAATGTTGATCAAATGTATTCTCTGAAACCATGAATCTGACTGACAGCAAAGACCATAACTATTTTTAAATGCTCTAATCTACCTTTTATTGTTCCAAGGTTGCTCATCTTCTTTTGTATCAGCCTTTATGCTTGGATCTCAATTTCCTTTTATATAAAGTGAGGACAATGCATTGGAATGCTGATCTCTAGGAACATTTTGAACTTAATATACTAATCCAGGCTTTTTATGTTTGAGTTTCCTGTTTTCTACAAGGAATTTTGTTACTTTCCTCCTAATATTGCAGCAGGAACTTTAGTACTTCTTTAGGAATTCCTGCATTCCAAATAAATACCTTAAAAAAAGGTAATAGCAGTAGGTTTTAATCTTATGTTTCTCTTATTCCAGGAAAAAACATTTGATTGATTTGATTGAAAAAACTTGATTGATTCAGCTTCTTTGCATACCCCTAAAGGACCTGCTATGTAGGCAGCAGAAAAGGATATCCTGATACTTTTAATACTTATTTTATAAGCTAGAACCCTAAATCTCCTTTTGGCTATGAAATCTTACTACTCTGTCAAAGTTTCTCAGAAAGACATTAATTCTGTTCAATTTTGTAGACCTTATTTTGCCCCATCTTACAACATTTATATGGTTTCTGAATCTGTTTTCTATTATTTCCATTGTTGCAAGTTTTCAGCAATTTTCTATTCTATTTATTTAAACACCCTTTTTGAATATAGCCAAAAGAAATATGATGTAGTAACCTATAAATTAGAATTTACTTAAGAAATATAACAATTTCCAGCCAGGATTTTACTGGTATATTAATTTCTGTTGTAGCCGCAGATAATTGGGTTATAAATATGCACATGTCATTCAACTCCACCCCCCCCTTCCATGTTTAGTAATACTTTAAATAGCTTTTTCAGGGCCTGGTTTATTCATTCGATTAAATAAATCTGTAAGGTACAGTTGCAAACCACCAATGAATCTATAATATTACATTAAAAGAGAAAGAGCAGAAAATTTCTGTTTATACACTCCTGGGAACCAATGTATTACTTCTGTAATATTCTTTGTAGCTAAAATTAATACCTGGACACTTTAGAGTTATTTAGTGCTATATAAATCAGCATTTGAATCTTATTAGTAATTCTATCCCTATTTTTTTTAATTAGAGTTGTTTCAGTATGGTACAAAATACTTCAAGTTTAATTTGAATATTAAAAGAGTTTTATGGCAGCATTTTGGCTGCTTCTTGGAGAGAGTTCCATTTGGAATTGCAGTCTTAAGTTTCATAGGGCTTTTTAAGAAAGTGATTAACTATTTTGCTGTGGTGCTATATAATGTATGACTCCCATTATTTCAGTGTTACATGGGCTCTAGTGTTGGATTATTTTTCATTTAGTTCCAAGGCTCTTATTACTATGCTGTTTCTTCATCTAAAAGAATAAAAATTAAAACAAACTAGTTTTGGATCATATATGAAGTGTATAACCATATATGGATTGAAGAACTAAAAGCTGGAATGTTTAACTCTAAAATTTAGAGAGGTATAAAGAATCTTAACATTTTAAAGTTTAAAGGGACTTTAAAAATCATCTTGTTCAGGGGCGCCTGGGTGGCTAAGTGGGTAAAAGCCTCTGCCTTTGACTCAGGTCATGATCTCAGGGTCCTGGGATCGATCCCTGCATCAGGCTCTCTGCTCAACGGGGAGCCTGCTTCCCCCTCTCTCTCTGCTTGCCTCTCTGCCTACTTGTGATCTCTCTCTGTCAAATAAATAAATAAAATCTTTAAAAAAAAATCTTTTTCAATCATAATTCAATTCCACTTTTGGTCTTGTGTTTTGATATATCTTGTCAACCATACAAACTATAATTTATGAACTAATTAATATTTATTATTTTATATTCTAGATATATTATTAATATTTATTAATACACTTCCAATATTTTATTCATTGAACTTGTGTATACTTAAAATTCAGAAATTGTGATTAGTATGTAATAATTATTGGAACAAAGAATTTTATCCCAAAGCACATGAAACTTGATAATTTAGGTAAAGTTTGTGCTTCATTATTAAAAAAGTAATTTTTTTAATAACAAACAATCCTGCACCTTTAACAACTGTCAAGAATTTCATTTCAGGGGCGCCTGGGTGGTTCAGTGGGTTAAAGCCTCTGCCTTTGGCCCAGGTCATGATCTCAGGGTCCTGGGATTGAGCCCCACATCGGGCTCTCTGCTCAGCGGGGAGCCTGCTTCCCCCTCTCTCTCTGCCTGCCTCTCTGCCTACTGATCTCTCTCTGTCAAATAAATAAATAAAATCTTAAAAGAAAAAAAGAATTTCATTTCATAAAGAACAAAGGGCTAGAGTAAGTAGTCTTCATTACCATGGGTTTGTCATCCAGATAATTGCTACCTTAGGGAACTCAGTCAAGGAGCCTGCATAAAACAAGGAACATCATAGAGATTCAAAGCTTGGGTTATTAATAGTATTGGTGTTCTGATATTGGTACTAGTATTAAGTTCTGAATATTGTAGACTATTGTTTTATCCTCCAAATTTTGTGCAATTCTTGGCATATGATAGGCATCCAGTGCAGGTTTCTTGAAAAACTGAATTAAACCATCAAAATAAAGCAAAAAAGGGGTGCCTGGGTGGCTCAATCATTAGGCATCTGCCTTCGGCTCAGGTAATGACACTGGGCTCCCTGTTTGGTGGAAGCCTGCTTCTCCCTCTCCCACTCCCCCTGCTTGTGTTTCCTCCCTTGCTGTGTCTCTCTCTGTCAAATAAATAAATAAAATCTTTAAGAAAAAAAAATAATAAAACAAAAAGAACTTTTGTATTGTGTTCTGAGTGGAAATTTGAGATATCTGTGTTTCCACATTGGGAGTGGTAAAGAACAATCTTAGAAACCTAGATCAAAGGGAATTTTAAAATAATTTAGTCTGACTTCCTCCTTTTTCAAGGAGGAACTTTCAAGGAGTTCCAAGGTATTGATGTCATATGATCAAGATCAAAGAGCTGGCTAACCAATGACATTGTAAGATCTTGAACTCAAGACTTCCATTCTTTAGCTACAGTCAAGGAAGACTGCTATATTCATACAAAAAGAAGGTGGAATCCCCTACCTAAGCGTCGATGCCTAAAGATCCTTGTTTTTTACATTTTGCTTCTATCCAGCTCAGCTTCAAGCCATGAGAAAGTTTGTTAGCAATCCTGATAAAAAAAGGTTACAGCTGAATTGCTTGATCATGGTATTTTTAATGCTTCAAGTAATGTCATTCAGCAGGCAGCTGAGGTGATATTGATTTTACTAAAGAGAAAAAATTCTCCATATGGCATTTCTGAATCATTTGGTGGCAGACAGACTGTTAGTTATGTCTGTATCTATTAGATCTAACTCTGGTCAAGTGGCAATGTAAGTGCAGCAGTTGAATCCTATCTATCAAGGATGATGTGGGACATTTTTTAATGTAACAGAAATTACCTAGTTTGAGCCACAAAACCGAAAATTGGGTATCTATGCACTGGATCTTCTAGTTATGAGGAGGTATCTTTGGTGGGGATTTGAAGTTATGAACACAAAATGGTAGATCATTCTGCTAACTGCTAGTTGGTACCACTTATGCTATTGTTGCCCAAAGACAAAGGAACTGTAAATAGCTATTTTTAACCACTAACAGGGGAGGTCCTACTCAATCAAGCTCAATTAGTCAGAAATGGAAAATTTCAGGTATCCTGCATCTTTGTGGTTCATTTCTCATGTGTCTAGAAACATGTTTTATACCACATATGTATACGATAAGAGATGTTTCTCTAAAACTGTAATCTTTTTTTCTCCAATCTCCTTGGTAAGAAAGAATAAGAAAACCCACATTGACTATCAACCATTCCACAACATTCCAGAAATTTGATTCTGGATAAGTCGTGTATTACTTCATTTGTCACGTCAGAGGGGTGAAATATATAATCATAGGTACCTTAGCATCAATATCTATATGTCAGATTCAGTAAAGCATCTTTAACCTAGGTGACCTCACTTAACTGTTATAAAACCTTAAATAAGTTATCTTCATTTCGTTGATATGGAAACTAAAGCTCAGTTAGAATTTGTTACTTATCTAAATTATGACAGAGTCGCATAATCTCTTCTAGTCCCATCCATGTTGATATACAAAAGTTGGATATTGCAGAGTGAAATAAGTCAAGCAGAGAGAGCCATTTACCTTATGGTTTCACTTACATGCTGAGCATAAAGAAAAACATGGAGGGCATTGTGAGAAGGAAGGGAAAGGTGAATGGGGGGAAATCAGAGGGGGAGATGAACCATGAGAGACTGTGGACTCTGAGCAACAAACTGAGGGTTTAGGAGGGGTGGGGGTGGTGGCTGGGCGAGCCTGGTGGTGAGTATTGAGGAGGGCACGTATTGCATGGAGCACTGGGTGTGGTGTATGAACAATAAATCTTGTAACACTGAAAAAATAAAATAAATATTTTTGAGGAAAAAAAAATAAATTATGACAGAGCCACACTGTGAATGCTGGTAGTTGTGCTTCCAAAGACCATACTACTTTTACTATATAATACTGATGTCCTGTGATAAAGGAGACTTGTGTTTTATTATGTTTTTGAATGTATACTGTGGAGTGGTATCCTTGGATATCTATGCCAGAGTAAGCTAAATAGCTCAGTGATTTTGTCTAATTTACAAATGGAAAATAGGATCCAAAAGCAAATAGTATTTGCAAGGTTAAATATTTAACAGAATATAATGTCTATTATGCTCTGTAATCTTAGAGTTGTTTTCAAAATGACGATGGGAGTGTGTGTGTTTGGGGGCTCTGAAGGTTTCTATGAGATAATCCTTGTTTCAAATAAGATTTCTCTGATTTCTAATTGCAAAATTATCGTGCTTTGGTAGGCTTCCTTAAGTTTTCCCTATGATCTCCATCACACAATGTCTCCTCAAAGAAATTACGTTAGAAAAATTTGGCTCACAATAATAGATAATGTTAGTTAATACCAACAGTTCCATTTTGTTTTTAAATCAGCATCAATTTTCCTTTTGTTTAAAGTTAAAAGAAAATAATATTTATGTAGTGTAAGTAGTGTTTAAAGCTTCCAAATCCAGGCTTTTAATTATTAATGTCCCAATGGTCTTTTCAATTGACTTGAAGTTGTACAATTACCTAGAATTTATTTATGTATAATTAAGATTGTCAATTTTTAGTTTATTTTGTAACTAGATGATCTCTGATTGCACAAATGTATGCATGCAGACACACATTACTATGGAATCCAAGTTAGATCTGTAGTTTCAAAGGAATAATTTTAAGTTATTCACAAATGCTACTGGCCTAAACTTTAGCGAGCCAGACCTACAAAACAGTCCTAGAATTAGGGAGATTCTCAATCATAAAGAGAGTCTCAGAACTAATCAGATTCTTACTGACATACAAATCAGATATATATTTCTTTTATATGATCCAAGAGAAAGAAATATTAGATTCACTGATTAGGTTGCAAGATGATGAATCTTTTGATTGATCTGACTGAAAGATAAAGCTGAAAAGTATTTTCAGAATCATGCAAAATGTTGGCATATCTGGAACTTAGGTTCCTTTGAACATTCTCTTTCTAAGCAATATTTCTTACTTTGTTTAGACATACAAGTAAGAACAAAGTGTGATTCCACACCCACGCTATCATCCCTGAAAGATCCCTTTAAGTGCAACTGTGAACGTGCAAAGAGGGTGAGAGTCTTGCAGTCATATTATTCAAAGAAACCTGTATGACATTCAGAACACAACAAATTGAAAGAAAAAACACCGAATTTAAGACAACATTAAAAATGAACAAGACACATTGGTCCTTCCAACAGGGTTATTGGAAACCTCTCTTTCCAAAATAAATGCACAGATAAAAGTAAAAAATATCTTAAAGAATACTGTTTTAATCTAAATGGAGACTGCAAAGCATGCAATTATAAGTGTGTAAAAAGTCAGGAAGTGAAAAAGCCAAAATAATGAGAGATTCTTGTAATACCTAGTGTCACAAAGTTGCAGTTCTGTCAGAAGTTTTAGTCTCAAGAGGTATCTTGGAAAGGAAAAAAAAAGCCTCAGGAAATAATAACTAGAACTTGGCAAAGAAAGCTTCTTTATGAGAAGTGCCTTCAGGGCAGAAGTAATTGGAAGCAGAGGTTTCCTTTACTCTGACAGGTGCCCCTTGGTTCCACCAGGATTGGACTCCCTAAAAGACCCAAAATAGAGTATAATAAAAAATCATTTGGGGATGATCTCAGTATTGTATTTGGACAGAGGGAAAATTGAGGAGAGATAGTAATGTAAAATGGACATTCAAATCATGTCCACCGTGGAGCTAGGAGACAATTATTGGGGTAGTTCAGGCCAAAACATGCTTTAGCCTGAAGCATCCAGTGGGTACTTCCTTGGAACTGAGATAATTGTTTCCATGTCCCCATCCATTCTTTGGGTGCTGAGCTGGTTTGAGAAACGTTAGTGTTTAGTGGAAGGTAACTTCTTTGTTGGTGGCGTGCAAACAGTGCCTTTGAGAATTCATTTCATCTACTGCAAAGGTCAACTCATAAGAGCATAACTAAAAATACAGAAAAATCAAGTGGAAAAGAATGTATATCAGCTACTATCCTTCCAGGACAAAGGCTGTTTGCTGCCAAGACAGAACCAAAACTTTGAATCAAGTAAAACAAAAGTCTGAATACTTTTATAATTTATTTTTTAAAAAAAAAAGTATGAAAACTTTAATATCTTATTATATATTGAAGAAGTTTGAAATTGTCTAATTATTTATCCATCTATCCACTCATCCATCCCAGGTGGATAGCTATGGGAAGAAAAACAGAGAATGATCCAAATAGTTGTTTTATGAACACATTCACAGTAAGGAGCATTTCCTATTTTTAAAAGTTAAGGTTGATGTGAGATGTTGAAGAAAGCAACTGAGGTTCACTCTGTTCCTCATTCATGAGCAACTGTGGCTCATAACAATCTTATAACATGGAAATTACAAGAAAAATTATTTTACACTATGCGTCTTAGAACTTTACTGCTCTGAAACTAAGTAGAGTAATGCTTGAAAAATTTTACATTTAGGGTGGGTCAAAGGAAAATTTGGAGAGGCTTTACTGTGAGACAGCACAGCTATGTTTGAAACTCTATTTCCCAGAATCCCCTTCGCTAGATGGACACAGGTTAAATTTGGCTAAATGAGGAACTCATGTGAGATTTTGATGGTATACACGAAATTGTGACTATAGAAAGTAATAGCTTTCTATAGCTTATCCTACTCTGATGCAGTTCCTAGGTAAGTTCTTTCTCATCATCCACCCTGAGTCTACTACTTTTCCCAACTAAAGGTCTGTTGACCACAGTGGCCCCAGGTCTATCACCAGATGCTTGACTGCATAACCAGAGAAGCCACAGCTTTCCACTGCTCTCCCTGCCTTGCTTTCATTACATGCTGTAGAGAAAAAAGTACTGGATTAGGAAGTCAGCAGGACTCCATTCTTATCCAGGATTTGCTATAGTTTCATGACCTTGGGTAATCACTTATTTTCTTTGTGCCTCAGTTTCCTCAATTACACAATAAAGAGATTAGACTAGAGATACTCTCCGGCCTTTTACAGGTCTAAAAATTGATTTGTGTCTTTACTAGCCTTTTATTACAATTTCCCTTGTGCAGGAGGTGAAACAAGTAAATGACTTCATTACCTCCTTGGGTATGCACACATGCTTGGGCGCAAAAAGCCTGTGCCTCTTGAAATCAATTTAACGTTCCATGTTTCACTTCTACTCTGATAGACAAAACATGCGAAATTCTGCTTTAAGAAACTTATTTTACTGTTCTTGTATTTTTTTAATGTATGAAAATGAAATGAATACGAGCAAATTCTTCCAAATAGGAAGGAAATAATTACATTCTGAGCATAGGGAAACATTTATGTGGTGGTTTTCTATATTTTTAGTTACTTTCAAACAAATACAAATTATGCCACAGTTCAATCTGTATGTTCTGAGTTAAAATAGCAAAAAAAAAGAGTTCTAAGGAGAGATTTACAATAAGGACAGACTGGACTATTTTCTCATTTGGAGTAAAGTTGACAGATAAAAGTAAAAAAGAGATTCCAAAGTGTTCTTAAGAGTCAGGAAAGAAAGAAATCAATTGGAAAGTTATTAATTATCAATTATTACAATAAACAAAACACTAAAATAATCTCTCAAAAGTACTTCTAAAGAGATCTTGTATATTTTACTTTGTAATCGTTGAATAATATCAAGGCCATTGTACATCAGTTTGACTGTAATAAGCTCACCAGATCTGCAATCAAATAGTGCTCAGGCAAGTGATCCTTAGTTCTACTCAGAGCTTAGTACCGTGCTCTTTCATCTTTCTATAATCTTATTTACCTTATCAGTTATTTCAAATCATTTAGGAAAAAATGAATTATCTAACCACTCATTCATTCATTTGATAGTTAATGTGGAATAACTATGTACTAAACATGTGCGAGGGATTCACTTAATGCTTTTTCCCATTTAATCTTTATAGGAACTAAACTAGGTAATATTATCTACATTCTGCAGATGAAGAAATTAAGACTGAGAAAACTCAAGGAATTGCCAGGGAGCACAAACCTAGAGCAACAAAGATTTCTTGAAGGCCAATGGGGCTGACCGCAAAATCCACACTGAACATTTATAGTATATTAGGTCTTATCTATAAGCACAAATAGCATTGAATTTTAACAGTTTATAAGTCTCCTACTCATGGAAGTAGAAAATGAGTCCAATGAAGTTAAGTGACTTGCCCTTGTAGTCAGAGGCTATGACACATTCAAAAGACTGGAGATACTTGTGTGTAGATACAAATAGAGTTCAACTGGGAAGGGCAGCATCAATTGTACTCTCTCAAGGTCTCTTCTTTTAACCTCTATTATTTCAAATGACTAGCTTCTTGCTGTTTTGTATACATAGTCTAAAAGTGTTGCTAAATATAGAACTCTAAGGAAAGGAATATTCCATCTAAAATCAGAAAAAGTAACCAGATGGCCCTTCATATTCTTTCAAAACAGCCAAATGATCTCTATATTTTCCCAAGTTTATAGAATAATTCTAAGTACAAGTTCATGGCCATTTGTTTTTATTTTGTATTGATATCATTATCAGTCATTTTTGTTATTATATATTAGGATGCTAACAACTTCTATTACTGTTCAAGTTTTTTAGCAAGAAAAAAATTGAACAAGTGGTTGCATTGACAATTACTATTTTTTTAAAAGTACAATAGACTATAGTATGATAATATATTCTGTTACATTCCTAGTTGTGTCTGACACTTGTAAGACCTTTCAGGTTGAATCTACATTTGAATCCTTCGGGCTCAGTTTTAGTTAAATATGGAAATTTTACAAACAGAAGATAAACATTAAAATTACTTTTTAAACTTAAATCATTTAGTAAGTATAACTTACTCCTTACCTCATTTTTTCCAATCATTAACATCTACTATAAATTAAAATCAGGATATTTTTCTTTATAAAATATAAAGCTTCAATTACTTACAATATTAGCACTATCCCTTCATTTCCACGTCTCAAACCATTCATTTTTTTTAGAATTGTTGCACATATAGCATTTATCTAACTCATAAATCAACTGTGAACTTTTTTGAGCGATTTTTTCTGATACCTTGAAAACATTCTAATTTCTGCTCTGGTAGTCTATTAAAAATATGGCCTCAATTGTTTAGAGGGAACTTAATAAAATAAAGGACATATATGACAAGCCCTCAGCTAACATCATACTTAATGGTGAAAACCTGAAAGCTCTTTCTCTAAGATCATGAATAAGATAAGGACATCCACTCTTATCCACTGTTTTATTTGTTATAGTACTGTTAGTCCTAGCCACAGGCATCAGATAAGAAAAAAGAAATAAAAGGCACTGAAGTTGGTAAAAGAGAACTAAAATCATCACTATTTGCAAATAACATGATGCTACCTATAGAAAACCCTAAAGACTTAACCAAAAACTGTTTGAATAAATGAATTCAGTAAGGCTGCAGGATACAAAATAATACACATAAATCTATTGTGTTTCTATATACCAAAACAAAGTAGCAGAAAGAGAACTTGAAAAAACAATCTCATTTACAATTATATAAAAATAAAATAAAATAAAATACAGGCACCTGGGTGGCTCAGTCAGTTAAGCACCAGACTCTTGATTTTGGCTCAGGTCATGACCTCAAGGTTACCTCTTACAGTGGTGCACAGGGCTCTACACTCAGTGGGGAGTCTGTTTCAGGATTCCCTCTCTCCCCCTGCCATTCCCCCAACTTGTGCATGCATGCCCTCTCTCTCTCTGTCTCTCTCTCTCTCTCTTTCTAAAATGAATAAATCTTAAAAATAAATATAATACCTAGGAATAAATTTAGCCAAGGAGATGAAAGATCTGTACACTGAAAATTATAAGACATGATGAAAGAAACTGAAAAGGACATAAACAGATGGAGAGATATTCCATGCTCATGAACTTGAAGAATTAATACTGTTAAAATGTACTCAAAAGCAAACTACATACTCAAAGCAAACTACAGGCTGAATGCAATCCCTATTAAAATGCCAACAGCATTTTTCACAGATCAGGTCAATTAATATATTACAAAGAGGTAAGTGTATACATTGGGAAAAAGATAATTCCTTCAAAAATATGATGAGAAAATTAGACAACGACATGCAAAATGGTGAAACTGGACCACTTTCTTACACCACACACAAAAAGAAACTCAAAGTGGGTTAAAGACCTAAATGTAGTGCCTGAAATGATACAACTCTTAAAAGGAAACATAGGCAATAATCTCTCAGACATTAACCTTAGAAAATTTTTCTGGATATCACCTCAGGCAAGGAAAACAAAAGCAAAAGTAAACTATTGAAACTACTTCAAACTAAAAAAAATCAGCACAGTGAAGGATATCATCAACAAAATGAAAAGGCAATCTACTGAACAGAAGAAAACAGTTGCAAATGATGTATCTGATAACGTGCTAATATCCAAAATATATAAAGAATCCATACAACTCATCAACAAAAACATAATCTGATTTAAAAATGGGCTGAATATAAGTTTTTCCAATGGATACATAAAGATAGCCAACAAGCATTTGAAGAGGTACTCAACACCACGAATCACCAGCGACATGCAAATCAAAACTATAATGAGTTATCACCTCACACCAGTCAGAATGGCTAGTAAGAAATGACAAGTTTTGGTGAGGATGTGGAGAAAAGGGAACCCTCATACACTGTTGGTGGGAATATAAATTGGTTAGGCCAGTATGGAACACAATGTAGAAGTTCTTCAAAATATTAAAAATAGAAATACCATTCAATCCAGTAATTTGATTTTGGGAACTTACCCCCAAAAGTGAAAATGCTAATTCAAAAAGATATATGGACCCCTATGTTTATTGCAGTACTATTGACAATAGCCAAGATATAGAAGCAACCTAATAGATGAATGGTTAAAGAAGATGTGGTATACATCAATGGAGTACTACAATGGAGTACTACTCAGCCATAAAAATGACTGAAATCTTGCCATTTGCAACAACATAATGGACCTAGAGTGTTTCATGCTAACTGAAGTGTCACGCAGAGAAAGACAAATATCATATGATTTCACTTATAATTGTAGAATCTTTACAAATGAACAAACAAAAACAGATTCACAAATACAGAAGACAAACTGGTGGTTGCCAGAATGGACAGGGGTATGGAGAGGGGCAAAATAAAGGGTATTAAGATGTACAAACTTACAGTAAGAGAATAAATAAATCACAGGGATGAAAAGTATTTAGTTCAGAATGTAGTCAATAAAACTATAATAACATTTCATGGTGACTGATGGTAACTACATTCATCATGGTGAGCCATATGCAATGTAAAGAATTGTAGATTCACTATGTTGTACACCTGAAACTAATATGACATTGTATGTCAACTATACTTCAATTAAAAAAAAAAGTCCCCAATTCATCATCTCTTTCTATATCCAAGCCCTCTGCAGTGTGACTTTATAGCTCTTCTCAACATGAGTAGAATGTTTTTCTACTCCTTGGATGCAGGATGGTGTGTGAATTGTTTTGTCAAATACATGCAATGTATATGAAACTGTGCCAATTCCAAGGCCCTGCATGCTACTGCTTGCTCTCTTGATATGCTGCTATTACCATGAAAACAAGCTCTGGATAATCTGCTGGATAATGAAAGACACAAGGCCTAGTCATTGTGCCAGATGACTGCCAGCCAAACATCAGACATGAATGAGGTCCATCCTAGGACACCTAGCACCCAGTTCATATGCCAGCTGAGCACAGATGCATGAGTGGACCCTGCCAAGATGATCCCAGCCTGGCCCAGATCAGTAGAACCACCCAGCTTACCCACAGATGTAAGAGCAATGATATATACATATTAATTCGAACTATTAACATTAAGGACAGTTTCTTACAAAACAATGTATGAGAGACTTTCCTTTGTTGATGCCAAGCACACATTCCTCCTTCCTTTGCAATTAATATTCCTTACATGTGATTTTAATTTCTAATCATTTCAGCATATCTTGAATACTCAAACTATTTTAAACACAATATAAATATATTTTAAAGATTATTTATTTATTTATTTATTTATTTATTTGACAGAGAGAGAGAGAGAGTGATCACAAGTAGGCAGAGAGGCAGGCAGAGAGAGGAGGGGGAAGCAGGCTCCCCGCTGAGCAGAGAGCCCGATGCGGGGCTCGATACCAGGACCCTGAGATCATGACCTGAGCCAAAGGCAGAGGCTTTAACCCACTGAGCCACCCAGGCGCCCCTAAACACAATATAAGAAGAGCCATGTGTAGATCCAGCAGCAAGAGGAGAGCGAGGAGGAGGAGAAAAAAAAGAGCAGAGCCATGTTGTAGTTCTTGTTAACCAGTTTACTTTTTGATATTATCAATTCCACAAAGTACCTATAAGAGATTTCACAGGGTAAAGAATTGTGGAAAAAGCATTCATCAGGCTAACTGATAGTACAGGTTGTTTCACATAAGTGACCTTGAGAAAGCTTCTTAACCTCTCTGAACCTTCTAAAATTTGAAGCCCAGTGTGTTAGCCCCTACACCATGTTTTAGAGAGAACAGCATCTGGACACAGACATCCTTCTGCTCTGATGACAAAGCCAGGGAACGTGCACTTTTATTTTCCATTTTACATCATGGGCCCAGATTTGAAAGGCTTACTCACTCCAAAATCTCTTGGACAACTCTATCACTTTGTACCACATTAGCATTTCAAATTGTTTTTCCTTTCAGCAGCTCTTGCCTTTGCCAATATGCTGAACAGAATAAAATGTAAATAAATAGATTTTTTGGTAAGAAATGTAAATAATATTAATATATAACTTGCACACCTGGGCAAATGGTAAACCAATTGTCTCCTCTTGTGTTAAAGATGTGCTTATATACCTGGGTAATTTTACTCACTACTTCAATCCAAAGGCTTACAAATATGATAGACTTTAATTGAAAGAAACATACTATTCTGAGGACATCTAAAATATGCATATGTTGATACCAAAAGTACTGATATAAAATAAGCAGCAAAAAATCACCTGATAACTAATCAGTAGTGATTATACTCGGTTTTGAGAGAAATTTACAGGTATCACAAATCTCATCATGCTTTTGCTTGGCTTCATTTAATTATAACTATTTGCAGATTGCAAATAATCATATACATACAGTTGGATCTAAATAGCAGATTTTGGGTACAAATGATATATTTCATAAACAATGAGTTATCAGTAGAGCTGGATTATAAATCTCTTAGCAAGAAAAATACTTTCATGCCCTAATATTAGCTAAACAAAAATTTTAAAGCAAATGTTTGGCTCTCATAATTCTGGAGTACTTGGTTTTTGGAACCTTGCAATTGGTTTGAAACTAGGGTAATTAGCCAGGTTTGAAGAAGTGTCTGTGAATAGAGTACATGCTTGTGGTCATTTGGAATACATAGGGACCTATCATTCTATGGGAGCTCTTGTGTTTATTCTTCGGGAAATATGGACTCTAGATATACAAAGGAACTTACAATATTACTAGAAACCTATGAATGATACTTAATAGTTACTAGACTTGTTTGATTCCATCAATTCAGCTTCTTGAACACAGATATGTATTAAAACTTTATGCATTCCTCGTACTGCATGGCTTTCCAAAGCTGTATTGACATTAAAAGTATTGGCATGGTATAAATTTTCATTCATATTATTTAGGGCTTAGGCAACAAGAGTAACCGACTAGTCTGGTTTGTGATTCTCACTGAATTCATTCATTCCAGGTAGGCAGGGTCTAATTCTTACATTTAGAGACTCTAACATGACTTAGAGATTGCCTTAGGTATGAGAAAAATCTAATTGACTTGTAGTGCTCTACTGGATATAAGTCTTGCATCTTATTTGGGAAACCAAAATGTACTTACTAAATTACTCTGGCTCTACAATATATGTTGATAACTGAGATACAGTTTTAACAGTAACAGCATTTTTCATTGATTCTAGTATGCATATTTTTCATAACTTAACATCTCTGAAAGAGAGATGCATCAGAATCAGAAATATCTTAAAATTACCGTTGGCCAGACAGCATTCATGAGATGGTTGCTTGAACACATGCAATTTTTTTGGTTTGTTTTTTGGTGGTATCCTTGGATACCAGAAACCCTCTGACACCTAAATTATTATTTTTTTTAATTTTTTTTCTTTTTAAAGATTTTATTTATTTGACAGAGAGAAACACAGCGAGAGAGGGAACACAAGCAGAGGGAATGGTAGCGGGAGAAGCAGGCTTCCTGCCGAGCTGGGAGCCCGATGCGGGGCTCAATCCCAGGACCCTGGGATCATGACCTGAGCTGAAGGCAGACGCTTAACGACTAAGCCACCCAGGCACCCCTGACACCTAAATTATTAAACTATTCCAGATCAATAGAGAAGAACTATGAATTCTAGACATTGTCTGAAAATCTTCTATTGCTATCACCTGCTAAAGTCAGGAAAGCAATAGAACTTGGAAAACCAGTATCATAGCTTATAAAAGAATGCTGGAGGTAGCAGTGAAGTAGTATTTTAAGAAATACTGTCACCTATCCCAATGCCTTGGATAGTACAGAGGACAGTATGGTATGGAAAACCACTGACATTAACAACTCGTGAGTTGAAAAGTGATTAAAAAGTATTGAATTTTAATGTTAAGACATTTTAGGAGCAACTTAAGTGTGTTCAAAGTTGTTTCCCTTTTTGCATACATACAAGAGTTGTTATTATTTTTTTTAATTATCTGAAGAGCTTCTAAATGATCTTATTAGGGCACCTGGGTGGCTCAGATGGTTAAGCAACTGCCTTCATCTCAGGTCATGATCTCCAGGTCCTGGGCTAGAGCCCGGCATTGGGCTCCCAGCTTAGCAGTTATTGTGCTTCTGCCTCTCCCCCTGCTTGTGCTCTCTCTCTCAAATGAATAAATAAAAAATTTAAAAACTAAATCTTAAAAAAATAAAAGTAAATGATCTTAATAAGTACAGATTTTAGTGAGATCTAATGAAAAAATAGAGCATTGTGTCATAGTTGATTCTGAAGCAGTTTTTCTTTTTAAAATGTATCCAAAAAATGTGTCTTTTTTTTTTTTAAGATTTTAATTATTTATTTGAGAGAGAAAGAAAAAAAAAAATAAGCCAGGGAGGGGCAAAGAAGCAGGCTCCCAGGGAGCCTCATGTGGGACTTGATCCCGGGACTCTGGGATTGTGACCTGAACCAAAGGCAGACACTTAACTAACTGAGCCACCCAGGTGCCCAAGTTATATGTCTTTTAATGACATCTTACATTAATAATTAGGGTGCTATCTACTTGAGAAATCATATTAACATTTATACTTTAGGAATATAAGTTTGTGTTAACCTGACCATAAAATGGACATGGAAGATGCAAGCATGCTGTAATAAATCAAATGATATATTCTTGAAAAGAAAATTATTAGTCAAAGCCATTATTGGACATGGGAAAAATACTGTTTATGACAGTAAGAGTCTACTATAGAATTTTACTTGGTTATTTTTTAGATATGTATCATTATATTTTATGGTTTCCTCTTCACTAGAAATTTACCAAATTACCTGTTTTTTAAAAATAGGCTTTATTTTTTAAAGCAGGTATAGGTTCACAGAAAAGTTGAATGGAAGGGACACATATTTTCCAAATATGCTGCTCCCACACATGCATAGCCTCTCTGTTATTTATCACCCACTAGAGTGGTACAGTTGTTACAGTTGAAATACAGTGACACATATTATTACTTAAAGTTCATTGTTTACAGTTCATTCTGGTGTTGTACATTCTAAGTGTATTCTATTCCATCACTTGTTGGACAAGTGTATAATAACATATATCTACCAGTACTGTGTCACAAGGAGTAGTTTCACTGTCCTAAAAGTCCTCTGTGCCTATTTATCCCCCCTTCCTCCCAACCTCTAGCTACCAATGACCAATGTCTACTATCTCTATAGTTTTGCTTTTCCAGATGCTATATAGTTGAAATCACACAGTATTTATAGTGCTGAATAAAATTCCATTTTTTGGATGTCCTAGAGTTTATTTATACCTTCATCTGCTGAAGGGCATCTTGGATGCTTTCAATTTTGTCAGTTGTGAATAAAGCGTCTATAAACATTCATGTACAGGTTTTGGTATAGACAAAGTTTTTAAACCCTTTAGGTAAATAATAAGGAGCATAATTGCTGAGTGATATGGTACGATTAGTTTGGTAAGAAAACACCAAATTATCTTCCAAGGTGGTGGTACCATTTTGCATTCCCACTAGCAATGGACTAGAGTTCTTGCTGCTCCATATCCTCGCCAGTATTGGGTGCTGTCAGCATTCTAGGTTTTGGCCATTCTCATGGGTGTATACTGATACCTTGTTATTGCTTTAATTTACATATCCCTAATGAGATGTATGGTGTGGAGCATGCCTTTGTCCCATTTCTTTTCTGTTAAGTTTTAAGAGTTCTTTGTATATTTTAGGAAATAGTTTTTTTTATCATATATATCTCTTACCAATATTTTCTTCCAATCCATGCCTAGTCCTTTCATTCTCTTGACTATATCCTATATCTGTTATTATTACTATTTTTTTTTTAAATTTCCAATATCTAGAGTACTCATGCTTTGGTTTCTTCTGTTATGTTACCAGTTTCTTTATCTATCTGGTATCTTTCATTCTGCACTGGAATGTACTTGAAATAATATTTGTAAAAATTATTTGTGAACTTAGATGATGTTATCTTCTTCCAGAGAAAATTTTTATTTGCTTCTGTTAGGCACCAGAGCACTATCAATCCTGGGTCTTAGTAAGAAAAAACAAAATCTAGGGGCGCCTGGGTGGCTCAGTCGTTAAGCGTCTGCCTTCGGCCCAGGTCAGATCCCAGGGGCCTGGGATCGAGCCCCGCATCGGGCTCTCTGCTCTGCAGGGGGCCTGCTTCTCCCGCTACCATTCCCTCTGCTTGTGTTCCCTCTCTCGCTGTGTTTCTGTCAAATAAATAAAATCTTAAAAAAAAAAAAACAAAATCTAGAAAGTAGTTATTATATGCCAACCATTCTTCTGGATGATGGAATGTGGTATTAAAGTGAGTAGACAGAGTCCTCATCCTCATGAAATTATATTCTACTTCAAATTTATTAAACTTGGAATATAGGGAAAACTTGTTCCATTTTTGCTATTTATGCCAATAGTCACATTATTCTGGCATAAAAATCTTCAATTCCCATTAAGTGACTACTTTGACATATTATAAATATTTCTTATGGAACTATAAATTATGAGTACCTTCTTATAGCCCCTATATAGCAAAGGTGTTTTGTGGACATATGTGAGAGGAAAATTAGAATAAATGAAGATATGAGTTGCTTCAAAAATAACTTATTCCCTAATGAAAATATGGTAGGTAACCAATTACTTTTATATGACTAATGCCTTGAATTGACCCTCTAGATTTAATATTGTTACATAATATGTATATTTATAGAGAGACTATACTGTTCTTTCTTTGAAATATGCACTTGATTTTTTTTCTAGTACATAACTCAAAGAGGAAAAACAGTAAATGTCTCCGTTGCCTTTAATATATCAACCCGACCTTTTTTTTTGTGGTTATGTTTACAAATATACAGAATTTGGTAATTTTTCAACTAGCTTCTTTCCAAGAGTAATATATTTACAAAAAAATAACAAATCCAAAATACTCTGGCACTAGAGAAATAATTTTGAAATGCATATCATAATAGCAAGTCTTTTGAATAAAACTGCTTTATTGTCTAAGACATAATTGGCTAGACATATTATAATTTTTAAAAAAGATTTTATGTATTTATTTGACAGACAGAGAGCACAACCAGGGGGAGTGGCAGAGGGAGAAGCAGGCTCCCTCCCCAATGAGCAGGGAGTTCAATGCCAGACTCCATCCCAGGACCCTGGGATCATGTCCAGAGCCAAAGGCAGATGCTTAACCAAGTGAGCGACCCAAGTGCCCGACATTACCATTTTTATTCTAAAAAGTTTAGCTGAAACTACATTCTTTGTGTATCTATTCAAATCTTTTTTTAAAATTTTATTTATTTACTTGAGAGAGACAGACAGAGATAGCATCAGAGAGCACAAGCGGGAAGGAGAGAGAGAAGTAGGCTCCCCCTGAGCAGTGAGCCCCATGATGCATGCGAGGGTTCAATCTCGGGATCCTGGGATCATGACGGGAGCCAAAGGCAGATGCTTAACCTACTGAGCCACGCAGGTGTCCTGTATCTATTGAAATCTATCCGTTTAACTATGATTAAAAACTTACAGTGTAATAAACATACTTTATATTTAAACAGTGCCTAACTTTCTGCAAAGCATTTTATATTATAATCCCATCTGATGCATATATAATTTTTAAGCAGGCCATGCTGGTGTTATGCATGCCATTTTATAGATGAAGAAACAGAGGCTCAAAGAAGTTACTTGCTAGAGCTTATGCGGCATAGCAGTGTTGGAGTTAAAATCACCAAACTTGTGACTCCTAGTCTCATTTGTTTCTTATATTTCTTTACTGAATATATTCTGGAGATCACCATTCTGAGAGATGTACTACTGAATATATTTTAATGCCTATTTGATGAATATATTTGAAAAATGCCAATTACTGCAGATTCATAACGTATGTCAGCATATCAAAAATCCCTGAGAAGCCCACTGGTACTAGTTAACTTTGTTTACTGTACCCTTTCTCACATCTGTTTATGCGTGTGTTCTCCTTCATGAGACATATACTCATATTCTGTGTAAAAGTGTTCTGCAAAATATATTACCCACAAAGCAGTAATGCATTATACTCTATTGCTGGTCTCATCTTTTATCCATTGTGTTTTGGTAGACCAAAAGCACTTTATGGAATTCCAAGATAGCGCTATGCAGTTTCTACTCTCAAATTGTTTTCAACTTTCCGAAAAGGTAAATAACTTCACTTACCTGAAACGTTTCACAAATTACATTATGTCCTGATGGAGACAGCCAGTAAGTGATACGGTTTCTGAGAAAATGGGAAGATGGAGCGATCAACAGGGACTAAACGTTTGCGAGTATGGTCTCATGGAGAAGCCTGTGCTAAGAGTACTGAACTGATTTCTAATGGTGCCTCCACTTCTTTTGCAGAACTGCATTCATTTAACATCACCAAAGGTTTTTTCCCCCTCATTCTTCTATAAACTGCTATTTAACTAGTTCACTAGTTTTCAAATTGTACTTGACAAAGTTCTTGAGAGATTATGGCAGCAAAGACATTGGGAGAAGTTTTGTATCACTCAGTTCTCTTCAGATCCACCCAGAAACACTCCCCTGCTTTTGATATCGGTCTTTCTCACCAGATTTCACATGAACACTGGGCTTGAAGGACAAAACTGACTTTGGAAACAGTTCCTTTGGAAGACCAGTTTCTTTCTCTTTTGACATTAAAGAATCTTAATCTAGGGATAACTGAGAATGAAAAATCTGACCTATATTAAATTTTATAATAAATAACCAATCTGTACACAGAATTTATTTATAGTTTTCTTAAAATATTTATAAGAATGGTGTCATCAGCTGATAAATTTTCTTAACTAATCAGTTTAGAAGACCATCGGTCACTCAGAATTTGGATCTTGAAATCCATCACTATTTCTCAGTTATATGTGATTACTGACAAAGCAAAACTGCACAATATTCATTTATTGCTCAATATAACATCAAATGGTGAGGGGGTTCAGGACATGCCCTCCCTACTAATGTGCTACTTTGGCAGGTGAATTATTTTGAGCTGAAGGCACTTGAGACCATGGGGGCTTAAAAGAAACTTCTGTCCCTTCCTTAACTACAAAGAAGAATCTAAATTGGGATTTAGATTTAATTGGGGTTTAGAATAAGGATTTCCCACAATAAGAATTATTAATAGAGACAATATTATCTGAGTGACCCACCTGTACGATAAGACAAACATCTAATTACCGAATATCTGCTCTTCTTATTGCCTTGTCAAGTGTATTCAATTCCTCTGAAGTCCTAGACACCGAACCCCTTCTTCTTAGTTCAGAATGGCATGTAAAACTCCTTTTGCCTGACTATCTTGGAATTTCCATTTCTATGTCGATTCCCAGTACATATACCTATTAAATTTGGTTTTCTCCTGTTAATCTGTCTCATGTCAAATTGATTCTTAGTCCAGCTAGAACGACCTCTGAGGCAACAGGAATTCTTGCTTCCTGACAGTGCTAATTTAGAAAGCAGTCTTTCTATATTTAGGTTTCTGGAATTGTTGGTCAATCATTAGCAGAAAGTTTGAATATGAAGGGGAAATTAATTTGATTATTAATAAAGATTCATTGAAAGTACAGCATAAATTTCTCTTATGAACATGGATTTATAGCAGTGTCAGAAACAAAGACATTTGAGCTTTGGAAGAAGAGTCAAGATGGGCAGGGGTTTCATTTTTCAAAGACTATTTAGATCAATTGTCCTTCTCCTGGGATGACGAAGATTTCCAAAATGAGACTTTTTTTTTTAAAGATTTTATTCATTTATTTGATAGAGAGAGAGATCACAAGTAGGCAGAGAGGCAGGCAGAGAGAGAGGGGGAAGCAGGATCCCTGCTGAGAAGAGATCCCAGGACCCTGAGATCATGACCTAAGCCAAAGGCAGAGGCTTTAACCCACTAAGCCACCCAAGTGCCCCCAAAAGGGGACATTTTAAGATGAAATAAGATGTGTTCATTCCTTTCCATTTCAACAATGACTCTGACAAAAATTAAAACTAAACTGTTTTTCCTGAAATAAACCAGACTCCAACCATCACATTCTGTGGGATTTATCAGGCAGGTCAATAAAGCTAAGTAGGAGTAGATTGCCTTTTAGAGATATATTAACGGGCTTCTACCACATAATGGTTGTCTAATTACTCGCCTGAATGTACCTTCAAAAATTAAACAATTTATCCCCTATCTCCTTAGTGACTTCAATATTGGGGATTTTTCATTCCCATATCCAACGTGTTTAGGATGAACTTTCTTTTAATAAAGTGATGGTGGATAAAAAGTATACAAACTTACTGCTTAAAAATGCTGTCATTAAAAACAAATTGTCAAGTCCTTAAAGTACCATGAATAAGATATTTGGTCTGTAGATATATAAAGCAATAGAAATAATGATAACAGCTTTTAGTTAGGTCTCCTTAAAACTAATTTATTTAGTTTTATTTATTGCTGTTCCCATCACAATTTTTCCTTAGTCAATACACACGGGGAGTATTTTTAAAAGTAAAATTATCCCACCACAAGATGTATCTTCCCTTTTTGATTTCACAACTATATGGATTTATCAATAGTCAATTGAAACCAACACTAAATGGGTTTGATAGGTGCACTGTTAGACACAGACTAATTCTATACATGTCAGCAGGTTTAAAATGAACTATTCCCATTTTACACAGATAGCAAACTGTATGACAGTTAACTTTATGGTTCTAGCATTGAAACTTATGACGTGTGCATCTTTGAATCAATTCACATAGTTTGTCTGAAATTCAATTGCTTAATCTACAGAAAGGCTTATATTAGAAAACCCAAGTGAAAACTCTGGGGAGAGGAATGGCAGATACGTAAAGAAAACATTTTTCAGACCCAAGGCAAGATGGC
>CM053603.1:34709783-34740767 GCA_028646535.1 Procyon lotor
TTTTTTTTAAATTCCAGTTAGTTAACAGATGGTATAATATTGATTTCAAGAATAGAATTTAGTGATTCATCACTTACTTATAGCATCCAGTACTCATCACAAGTGCCCTCCTTAATATCCACTTAGCCCATTCCTGCCCACCTCCCCTCCATCAACCCTCAGTTTATTTTCTGTACTTTGGTCTCTTATGGTTTGCCTCTATCTCTTTTTTTCCCCTTCCCCCTATGTGCATCTGATTCCTTCCTTCCTTCCTTCCTTCCTTCCTTCCTTCCTTCCTTCCTTCCTTCCTTCCCTCCTTCCTTCCTTTTCTTTCTTTCTTTAAGAATTTATTTATTTACTTGACAGAGGGAGACACAGCAAGAGAGGGAACACAACCAGGAGAGTAAGAGAGGGAGAAGCAGACTTCCTGCTGAGCAGGGAGCCCGATGTGGGTCTCGATCCCAGGACCCTGGGATCATGACCTGAGCTGAAGGCAGATGCTTAACAACTGAGCCACCCGGGCACCCCTCTTTTGTTTCTTTTTCTTTTTTTTTTAATTTAAATTTTTTAAATTAACATATAATGTATTATTTGCCCCAGGGTACATGTCTGTGAATCATCAGGCTTATACATTTCACAGCCCTTACCATAGCACATACCCTCCCCAATGTCCATAACCCAGCCACCCAATCCCTAACCCCCCCTACCCCCTAGCTACCCTCAGTTTCTTTCATGAGTTTAAGAGTCTCTTACAGTTTGTCTCCTTCTTGATCCCATCTTGTTTCATTCCCCTCCACAACCCTCCATGACCCCCCACTCTGCCTCTCAAATTCTTCATAGAAGAGAGATCATATGATAATTGTCTTTCTTTGGTTGACTTATTTCGCTTAGCATATTACCCTCTAGTTCCATCCATGTCATTGCAAATGGGAAGATATCATTTCTCTTGATGGTTGCACAGTATTCCATTGTGTGTGTGTGTGTGTGTGTGTGTGTGTGTGTGTGTGTGTATATATATATGCCACATCTTCTTTATCCATTCATCTGTTGATAGACATCTAGGTTCTTTCCATAGTTTGGCTATTGTGGACATTGCTGCTATAAATATTTCAGTACATGTGCCCATTTGGATCACTACATTTGTAGTGTGATTGCTGGGTTGTAGGGTAGGATAGGGTAGCTCTACTTTCAACTTTTTGAGGAACCTCCATGTTTTCCAGAGTGGCTGTACCAGCTTGCATTCCCAACAACAGTGTAGGAGAGTTCTCCTTTTTATGCATCCTCGCCAACATCTGTCATTTCCTGTCTTGTTAATTTTAGCCATTCTGACTGGTGTGAGGTGGTATCTCACTGTCTTACCAGAATTCTAATGACATTTTTTACAGCAGTGGGAATTCTCATATATTGCTGGTAGAAATGTGATATGGCACAACTACTTCGGAAAATGTTTCATAAGTCAAACGTGCATATAATCCTTCAATTACAGACTTAGGTATTATTCAAGGCAAATGACAACATGTATCTACCCAAATAATTGCTAAAAAATGTTAATGGTAATGTTATTCATAATTGCTCTAAACTGGAAGCAACCCAGATATCTTTCAGTAGGTGAAAGGATAAATAAATAATGGTATATTCATATAATGGAATACTACTAAGCTATAAAAAAGAAAAAAGATAGTGATACATGTGATTATATGGATGAATCTCAAAAACATGCTGAGCTTTTCCCCACACCACCCAGAGGGAGGTCCATATGGCATTGTTATGAGTTCCCATTGTCACTTAAAGGGAAACTTTCACAGTGTCTGGAGCCCCTGATGTCCTGCAAAGGAAGGAGGAGGATGTCCTCAAATTCCTTGAAGCAGGCACCAACCTTGACTTCCAAATGGAATAGTACATCTACAAAAGGAGAAATGATGGCAACTATATTGTAAATCCCAAGAGAATCTGAGGGAAGCTTCTGCTGGCAGCTCATGTCTTTGAAAACCTGGCTGATGTCAGTGTCACATCATCCAGGAATAGTGGCCAGTGAGCTATGCTGAAGTGTGCTACTGCTACTGGAGTCACTCTTATTGCTGGTTCACTCCTGGATCCTTTACTAACCAGATCCAGGAAGGCTTCTGGGAGCCAAGACTTCTAGTGGTTACTGATCCTAGGGTGGACGACCAGCCTCTCATAGAAGCTTCTTGGTCTGAAGGTGTGCAGGTGCCCTCTGTGCCATTCAGCAGTTCCCTATTGAAGACTGGAGTGCTTAGCCAGCCACTGAACATGAAGATGCAGTCCCCATTGCTCAGGTCACTGAATGGGTGAGAGAAGACACTGAGAGGTCTCTTAAGCTACTGTTCCATAAACTCAAACAAAACGGAAATAAGGTTGATGGAATATGAAGTTTCTAAAAGTTGAAAAAAAACTAAATTCTTGGATAAATGTCAAGCATAAAAGAGTAACATACTATATGATTCCATTTAAACAAACCTCTAGAGTCACAAAAAAAACCCCAAAACTAATCTATAGTGATCAAAATCTGATCAGTGGTTATGGGTAGGAGATGTGGTAGAACTGATTCCAAAGAAATGAAGAAAGACCTTTTGTCCATGATAGAAATATTCCACATCCTCATAAGGGTGGGTAGTTACATGGGCATATGCATTTTTCATACTCAAATTTATAATGTGTATATGCAGTATATACGAATTTTATCTAGTAAAGTTGACTAAAAATAATATTCTGGGTAGAAGTAAGATGGAGTGAAGGAAATTCCTATGAAGAAAAGGGTAGGGGTTGGGTGCCTGGGTGGGCTCAGTCGTTAAGCATCTACCTTCCGCTCAGGTCATGATCCCATGACCTCATCCCATGCTGGGATCGTCCTGGGTCAGAGCCCCGCATCAGGCTCCCTGCTCAGCAGGGAGTCTGCTTCTCCCTCTCCAGCTCCCCCATGCTTGTGTTCCCTCTCTTGCTATCTCTCTCTGTCAAATAGATAAATAAAATCTTTAAAAAAATGAAAAGGGTAGGAAAATAAAGAGAAAAATATACTTATCTAATACTTGAATTTGTGTGTTGATTCACATTTGCAATTCTCTTTTAGGTTTGTTGTTGGTTTTTATTTTTTGCTACTAGCCTAACGTTTTTCAGTTGAACACTGAAAAATGTTAGGCTAGTAGATGTAGAACTCTGTTCTACCTACACTGTTTTTCAAAGTTTCTCAGAACCTAGTAAGGACATCTTAGTTTAACCATTTCTCAGACCTTTTAAGAAAGAACATATAAATATCTAAATATGTATAATTGTGATCATAGAGTTTTTAAGTTAAACGTGTTCTAAGAGCTGAGCTGTGCCAAGGGGACATTCTCTTTGGATTTTGCAGTTTCTACACACACACACACACACACACACACAGAGTTGTTCTAATGATACTCATTCTTTTTCTCAAATGTGCCTAGACATTAATGTTGTAAGGGTGAAATCAGACCACCAATAGATAAATAAAATGACAGTCATGTTATGATCTGTAGCCATAGACTTAAAAGTAACTTAAATCATCAGTTTACTAACAGTTTAGCCTCAAAATGTATAATTATTTGGAAGAGGGATCTGAAAAAGCCTATGACACATTCTCCAACATCTCCTTCTTTCACTTCTGCCACAGTGATTTCTTTTCAAAATCATTCCCTAAGTGGGTAGAAAGATGTGAAATGGATCAGTGAATTTTATCCTTTATGTATGCTCCTATAAAACACTAGCCACTCACCATTCTCACCTTATAAATTTATGGATCAGAGATCACATTTGTAAATAAAAGAAAACAGGGAAAGAGAAATGGCATTTTCTATAGAAGAACTGGAAAGCAGCCATCTTATTAACACGAAGGTCGTCAGTCTGGCAGAAAACGTTAATAACACAAATGCTAAATGTAACTCTCAGATGTCTCTTGGAGTTGCCAAATCATTTCCATTAAATAATGAATTAGAGAGACCTGACTATATGAAAGATAAAGTGGCCAGTACTTGAATTGAGGAAAACAACCTGAATTGGATTGGTTTGGGAAATAAATAAATGTTCATCTTTTCAGCAATTACGCTACCTATATTGACCACTTGTCCACCAACCACAACCTCAAGAAGAGAACAGAATAACAAATGAGAGAGTTGGGAAAATGATGATAAAATGTCACTTATCTAGAAGGTCTTATTTTCTGCATTTATGAAAGCAAGACTTTAAAGTTCGTGATCTCTTGGTTTGGGAATCTGTGTTGACCCTGACATCCAGTTTTTGACCAACTCTGATTTTTCTTCACTGAAACCTCTATCAAATAAATATTTAAATATCTCAAAAATAGGCTGCTTAGTACATTCCTTAAAACATTAACTTATTTTTAGGAGGGAATTTTATTTCAAATGAAACTACAATTTCTCCATTCCTCTTTTGGTTTATTGAGATGACTATTACATTATTCATACGAGTCAAATACTTGTGAGTCATTCAAAGCTCCAATCTTTCCCTCCTATCCCCCAACATATTCAGTTATTTTTACCCTTAGGATAATGCCTAAGCTGATAACTGAGGTGTTGAAGACTTTGCTCATATTCTGGCATTTATTAATAATGATAATAATGGATTAAAAATATTTAGCAAACATTGCTATGTGCCTGGAGCAGTGTCAGTGATTAGCTGTGCTGTATATGGATTATACCATTTAACCCTCCTGAAAACATGGGTTATACATTTCCTCAACCGCAGACCTTGAGACAAGGACTTTTTTACTTGGGAAGCGATTATAAGAAACATAGGTGCAAGTATGGGAAATGGGAGACAGAGACAGAAGAAAACCTAGTAATGTGTCACACTGTTTCTCTGCAGATCCTCTGAGGAACCATACAGGATGCACTTTAGGATTGTTCCATGAAGGGTATTCACCTACTCCTTTACTTCATTTGGGGACATTATATTCCTGGGACTTTTGGTTAGCACTTCCGGTTTGCTTTATGTGTTAATGAAAAAACTCCTAGAGGCTCTCAGAAGAAGCAGAGAGCAACACAGGAGCTTGAAAAAGGGAAGCTTGGGTTTCTCCAGTGCCATCTGTGGGGAAGCTTAGAGGCAGGCTGACAGGATGTGGATTAGTCTCCTATAGTACTAATTAATGTCTCGGATTTTCCTTTTCTCTCTCTCTCTCTTTTTCTTTCTTTTATTAGACAGAGAGATAGAGAGAGAGATGACAAGAGAGGGAGAGAGAGAATCTTAAGCAGGTTCCACACCCAGTGTGAACTGAATGCAGGGCTCTATCTCACAACCCAGAGATCATGAACTCAGCTGAAATCAAGAGTCAGACTCTTAACCAACTAAGCTGCCCAGGCACCCTCTCAATTTTCTGATATGGAAATCGACATAGAAACTTAGGTTAACAAACTTGACCAAGGACATACAGCAAGTTGTGTAGCCATAATACAAAAACAGGAAGATAGAGTCGAGGGCCTAAAACCTTAACCATTATGCCACATTGCATCCCTGCCTCTTAACTTTAGTCAGCTATAATGCAGCTCCATGGATAGGGCTTGTTATTTTCAATCTTTGCTTTTAATCTTCCTTTATCTCTCTGGCTCCCATGCTATGTCTTTGATAATCTTGAAAACACCAAATAGTATTCCAAATCTCTATCAGAAATCCTTTTTTTTTTCTATTCCTTCTATGCCAAGATTTGGGTCTTGGAATTCATTGTGTTGGACACTGGAATCCTTTGAATCTTGAGATAGATCTTGAGATCTATACCTTTTATGACTGGGTTATTTTTGTGATAATGTGTCTTATGTTATTTTTCCCTCCACTTTTTTTTCCCTTTATCTTGTCTATGTTTTAGAAATTTTCTAGGATGTTGAACTTCATGCATTAATTCTTTAACTTTCTTATCTTATTGCCACTCTTATCAACTTATTTTTATTTCTAGTTTCCTTTCTAGATAATTGCCTTAACTTTAGTCTCACAACTTACAAATTATAGCTTACATATTATTTCTAATTCTTGTATTGTTTGTGTCCTTCTATTTAAATTTCTTTTCTTGGATGAAAAAAATGCTTTTATAATCTTAATTAAGAAACTGGTGATCTTTTGAGTTTTTTATTTGTTTCTTTACAATGTTATTTTGATAGTTGTTATTTAGCTGTAGGCCTCACTCTCTTAGACTGAAGACTGCCTCAAATGTCTAGTAATCCTAGCTATTCACTCATTTATCTGTATTTATGGATGTAGTTTATTGGCTGGTGGTCTTAATTCCTAGGTTATCAAGGTTGACTGTATTATTCATTGGAAAATTCCTAAACATGGATATTTATGAGTTTATAATTGGAGTCTTTCCATTTCTCTAAAGAAGGATCAACTAAATTCTTAGTTTTCTATCTGAAGTTTCATGCTATTTTATTTTCTGTCTTAAAACTAAAAGTTTACAGCCTCCCCAGCTCAACCTCTCTGTAAATATTCTTTCAGTTTCCCAAAGGTTGTGTGTGGAGGTATATGTATGAGAGAAGAGAGAGACAGATAGATAGTTCACTGATGGGAGAAGGTGGACACCTGGAGCCCAAGTGGAAGACTTTCATGTAAGCCTTCTATTTTCAGTTTCAGCATCCCTCCTACTACTAACTTTCACATTACAAGGTGGCTCCTGCTTTTGATCCTTTTTGGGGAATCTGCAAGGTAATTCACTTACTTCTTGCAGCTTTCTTTCTGTCAGGGCACTTCGGTGTGACTTTTTTCCTCTCTGCATTTCCTTTCACCATGTATCCTTCTGCTTTGTGTCCCTGTATTTTGAGTTATTCTTGTCTCTGTTTCATAAACAATGGAATTTTTGTTTCTTCTGCTTGTTCTCCTCTTTTATGAGTCTTTCAAGGGAAAACAGAGGGAGAGAAATCTCTTTGCTTAATATCTTGAGACTAAAAATAACACTTTTGTGAAGTTTTCTTTCTTGACCATCAATAGCAATTATCCTTTACGTCTTCTGAGCTAACATTTTACTATGTCTATATTTATGTTCTTTTATTGATTACATTTATCATGATTCTTTACCAATTCCTGTGTTTCTGTTGACCTATGAGATAGGAAATTTGTCTTTTCTTAAATTTACATCCACATAATTTCACATAGGACCTACCACATGGAAGGTGCTTAATAACCATTGGTCAAAGTGAATTAATAAGGCAGGAAACAAGAGGATGTCATTACTTCTTTTTATCTCTCCCTTCCTGCAACACATAGAAACTCAGCTTTCACCATCTCCACGGCTTGATTTATCAGGTGAATAAAGCAACAGCTAATAACAAACTGCTTTCAAGTTATGTGATAGCTAGATAGGAAAGAGGCTCACACCGTGAATACAAATATAGAGCTCTTCAATTAGTGCTATCACTCATCCTGCCATTGCAATCATTCCTTTCCTCTCTTTTAGTTTACTTATATCCTCTTGTCCTGCCAAAGTCTGTGACTAGAATACTGAATACTCACGTACCCATACATAACTGAAAAGTCTATTCTTTAGTACATGGATTGTATGCCACTACCCTCTTGAACTCTTTCTGGGTTTTCCAGCTGGAAATCATCTGCTCTTTTGAAATCTGTAATATTTTTGCTATCATACTGGTGGGCTGTGAGCATTCAAATCTCCACTGAATGGACAAAAAAATGAATGGTGTTTGTATATGAAGAGAAAATTGTTCTAGTTGTGTGCCCATCCCATGGAGAGATATCCCAGAGAGATGATTCTCTTAGCCCACTGTGTACATGGGGCTTTTGACTAATGTGTTTTAGTAACATGATACCATTACATGTAATTATTCATGAATTGCTGGGTGCAACCTGAGACAATCTGCAACTTAATAGAGGTCTCCAGTAAACATTAGAGCACTATCTAGGATTAACTAGATGACAAAGGAGAGTTACCACTGCATCCTAACCACCTGAGCTAATCCTCTAGGACAAACAGGGCAATGCAGATTCAATTGTCTCACTGTGCCAGAGTTAGTGAATTTGTTTATTGAATTTGATTACTACATCCTGCAAATATTTTTAATTATCTCTTAATTTAATCCTTAAGATTTTTAATGTTATTATCTTTCTTCAGAAATCAAGCCCTTTTCCTAGAATTTACAATGAAGTTGTTCACATATTGAGCAATCTATTTTATTGCATTAATTACTCCCAGGCTCACATTTTTCATATCATAATTTGTTATTTACTTATCTTCTCAACCAATAATTAGACCATAAACTGAATAAGTCATGTTTCTGGAAAAATATACATATGCCTCTCATTTATTCAGCAGGAGGGTACAAAAGTTTGGCATCTTTTTTCAGTAAGATGAAACTAATTTGAATAATATCAATATTTGTGAATGCATTTGGTTACTAGTTAATCCAAAGTAATTAGGACCTCTATTATTATTCTAAACATCTCTTGCATCTATAGAAGTTAAAAGCAATACATTACATCCACCCCAATCCTGCCCTTCTAATCTCACCTTCTACCACTCACTTGAACTCAGTTTTCTTGTCAAGAACCCCAAGAGATATCAGAGCCTGAGGAAATGCACTCTTTCATCTTCACAACCCATTACCAAAAGTATTGCCTGGGAACTCATAAGTCTTTAATAAGTGATAGTGTAATTAGTAAATGCTCCATTATTACTATATTCATTATTCTATAAATGTTGTACATTTAGACCTCATTCATTTATCTCTTCTTACGGTTGCTTTTCCACCCAATGAAATTTCTTCCCATTTTTCAATGCCATGGTCACTCTAAATTTTTATATGACCTGCCTAGGAGGATCTGGTCCTTCTGACACTTAACGCCACACTCTCCTATAAACCTTTGTGTCTGTTTTCCCTATTTTACTGTGAGCTCCTTGAGAAAGGAATTTCTAAGTACCTGAGAAATTACAGGGGCATTAAGGTTTGACTGAACTGATCCCTAAATTTCAAAATAGAGTTTTGCTAGAGGTGCTGGACAATGCAGTGTACAGGTTCTGCAACTTTTTCTGATCATGTTGCTCTTACTGTTCCTGTAATTTTCTTATAGCATCCCTAGGCCAAAATAAATATCTAACAATTTCATTTATAAAGCAGTTTGGTTCAAACAACTTATGTTCTAACAATGTAGGGGGCTGTTCAAAAATCATAATATGTATACACTGGAAGAAAAAAATACTTTTATTCCACTCATAAATAACCAGTTTTACTTATGACAAGTGTGCTCCTGTTAGGCAAAACACAACTTCTCAAACCTTGGAATAAGGGTGCTGTGTGTTATTTCTTGTTCTATGCTGACTGTCATGCAGTATTTGCTTCCTATCAAAACAACTTCTGGAAACCCAGCTTCAACAAAGATATGATATTGAAAGGAAAGCAGTACCACATAATGCTGAAAGAAACCTCAAAGTAGTGGTTCATGTAGTAACTGACAAATGTCGAACATCAGCAGTGTTTCTCTGAAACATTTTGATTCTGCCCGGTGATGCCTATGAGTTCACTGGGATGCAGTGGGGTGCCTTGGTTTTCAGTTTAGGAGTATGGTGGTAAAACCCATTGATTTTGGCAAAAGACTCCCTGGTTTTGAATTCTGGTTCCACTGTTTAATGGCTGTTTGACATTAAATAATTTCTTTTACCCCGCTGGGTCTCATTTTACTTATCTATAAAATGTGGAATGATATCACTTATCTCTCAGGGTTTTATGAAAATTGTTAGTTTATGTAAAGAATGTGGAAAAGTACCTGGGACTATATAATATGGGTAGCTAGTCTTGTTACTATTACTAATTTGAACTGAGTATCACACATTTGCAAGAGAGATAAGTCTAATACTATATGGCATCCCTATATATACTCAGTTGGCTACCCCTTTCCTTATGCCATCTACAGCATTTTTTTATTCATAATGAATCTAATGAACCTATACCACTTGAAACATACCAAGTGATTACTATAATTACAATATGTCAGGCACTGTGCTAAACCTTTAGATTCATTAATACTAATTAATCCTCCGAATATCCATAAGAGATAGGGCTACTATTATTTCCTAGTTTTACAAGTAAGAACACTGGTGAGGCTAGAAAAGTCAAAATATATGTACCAGTATTCAAATCTAGATGTGTCTGACTGCCAGTGTGAATTCTTCACTACTCCCTCTTCGTTTGGACCAAAAAGGAAAGACAGATTCTATCTCTACACTAAGAATCTCAGATCTTCTCATGACTGAAGAAAGGAGAAGAGGTCATGAAACCACGTGTAGGTTTGGGCCAGGATCCAGGAGGCCTTATATTCACATCACTCACATTGTTAGCTTCATCTCAATCACAGTCCTGACAACTCTGTCAACCTGCTCATCATTTTTTTCCTGAAGTATTGATTTAGAGTAGAAGATAGAGAAATCCTCAGGGCTGCTGAATATTAAGTGAAAATCTTAGCGGAGTCTTCATAAGACATGTCACCTTACTGCAGGATTCATCTATAAAAGGAATTTATTTTTCCCAAATTTGCCATCTTTGAAAGAAACTATTTTAGAAATGTTCAGAAGCTGGAATGTGTGCATAGTCCACCCTCCAGGAAACAATGGATAGTATTGATTTCTTCCAGCCATTCACACCTCTATATGAGTTAATGGGATCCTAAATCAAGAAGCAATTTTTGTTTTTTGACAATGATATAGAAAGTACCTACTTTCCCCATGATAGTATACCTGTTTTATGTGTTTTTTTCAATTAAAAAAAAGGTTATTCTATTGTTGAGCAGAGCTGCATATGTTTTAAAGTCAAACTTTTAATAAAAGGGAATATTATATATCCTAAATCAAAAAGCAATTCTGCTTTCTTGACATTAATATTTAAAAAGATGATTCAAATGGAGAGTTTTAGAAGGGAGGGGGGTGGGGGGATGGGTGAGCCTGGTGACAGGTATTAAGGAGGGCATGGATTGCATGGAGCACTGGGTGTTATACACAAACAAGTGAATCATGGAACACTACATCAAAAACTAATGATGTACAGTATGTTGACTAAGATAACACAATAAAAATCTAAAAAAATAAATAAAAAGATGATTCTTCCATCTATTCTCATAAGACTCTGTTCACTGCTTTTTGAATGCCTGTGATGTAAACATCAGATGTAGAGAACATAAAGCACTTTTCCTGAAGAAGGAAATTGGTCTGATACATTTTTGGCCATGTAAAATATCCACGGGTGACATAACAGCTAAATATAAGTGCTCAAATATAATACAACAATTTTAAAATACTACCCATAGGTAGTTTAAAATTGACCTACCCTTAAAAATAGCTATAAAGGAACTGTGTGGAGAAGAAATATATGAAAATAATTTAACATGTAAAAAATTATACTAAAGGGGAAGAGTGAGAAGAGGTATTGACAATTTTTGAATCTGTTTGTAGTTCCTTTGTCAAAAAGTTGATACAGCGTTATACAAATACAAAGTATGTGTGTACATATGAATAGAAATAAAAGTCTATTTGCTTTCCATTTAGATTTAGATCACAGGATCATCATCAAAATTGGTAAAAGGAAGAGAGTAAAAGATACCATTTTTGTAGATATTACTCAGATTCTCTTTGTTCAAGAGTCAATAAATAATGTACAATGATTTATCATACATTCTAAATAAGAATATAGTGTGAATATAGACTCAAATTCGTTATGCTGTTTTAAAAGTCAACAGCATCAGAATTGCTGGTTCTGTTTAGAGTTAAAAATCATATCCAGGAAGATAAACTTCTTTTTTAACCAGGAAGAGAAAAACGATGTCAGATAATATCTTACAGTATTATGACTTCTTTTAATGTAATGTAGGTTTATTTTCTTTTGGCTTTAATAGGTTTTAAATAAGAAAATTAACAATAAAAGATTACAGATTGTTTCAGGACATTACATTATTTTACTCTAAAATTTTGTCCACGTGTATAAAAAGCTAACTTTTTTTGATGATGAATATGGAAACCCCAGCCACTTGATTTGCATATTAAAATCCGAGTCTTAGTGTCTGCTCTGTAGTCGTGGGCAAGTCTCCTTACTTCCATAGAACTCAAGGTCTCAATGCTCAGCGAGGACTTTAAATTAATACCTACTTTACTTGAGTTTCATGTAATGCTGTTTTCTTCTTAAAATGTTAAGCTTAATTTATATGGCTATACTTTTTGTTATGTTAGTCAAACAAGAAAAACTTCACTTTGCCATGATTAATATTCAATTATTTCAAATTGAATAGATGAAATATAAACAACCAGGCTCACTGACAACTTAGTTTGTTACAATTTCTTTAATATTTTGAATGTTATTTATAAAGTTGAAATACTCTGTTCTCCTGACTGTTTTAAATGCCTGACCAATCAACTTTAGGCCTCTAACAAGGAAAATACTTCTAAGTATTTAAATCTTGTATATTATCTTCATAAAATAGTAAATCTTAATTTCTAAATATTTCTAAACTTTTAAAAATAAAAATTAGTAATTTTTTTTACACTTTTTGATTTAAACTTTTAGGTTTTAGTCAGTTATTTAATTACAAAGTCTAACTGGGCAGAGGTTCCTTCAGAATTTTAAGCATTATAAGCATTTTATACATACCCACAGGAATGGTGCTCACTAGCACCAACTTAATTCTAAAACTTAAATCCTAAGTTTAACTCAAAAGTATGAATACTATGGGTTTTATTTATGTCACTGTCTATTTCATTCTAAAATTTCCCATACAGAAAGACTTTTATCCTCTAAGGAGTTTTACCACATCAAATGGATTAAAACTTTTGGGGTGGGGTCAGAAACTTGAGGACAAAATGGCAGCCAACTATGTCTTGGGTGATTTTCTGTATAACACTCACGCAGACACACTGAACCTTAATTATATCTATTATAACAACTGGAGACTTCAAGTTTAAACCCTTCAGATGTAGGTGGACTTTTGTGGGTCCTAGTTACACTTAAATAGCTTCTTGTGATTCAATTTTGCAGCCCCTGACCCAGGGAGCCGCTAACTTTCTTCAGCAAACTCTTTACAGCTCAATTAATCCCATATCCATTTTATATTATTCTCACATGGCTAGACCACAACTCTTATAAACACATCTCTGCCTTAGGGGTCACAACTCTGAAATCAGGCTAATTATACACATTAGCACCTAATAAAAACTGAAAGACTATAGAACAGAGAAGTGCACCATCTTCAGAAATTCACCAACACACCTGGAGCATGGTCAAACATTACTAAACTACTCAGTGTTTATCACTCGGGAAAATTTAAAATTCTGGGCCATTTCATTTTGATCTTTTAAAGTCTAAAATATGATTAATGACATATTTAAAAAGCAATCTAATTTTAAGCAGGAAAGGTTATTTATTTTGCCCTCTCACAATATGCACAATAAAAAGTGGCATTTTTGACATCTACATGAATGGCAACTGCAAATGAATGTTCTTGAATTTGGTATGAATAAATACGCAGTCACATCATAATTATATAGAGAAATCAATTTAACATTTAGTTTTCCAATGAACAATGGGACTTTTAGGGAAATAGAAATGCCACAAATATAATTCTAGAGCAACAAAGACATATGATAGTCATTTCTCTACCTTCCATCTGTAAAGTACCTGTTTATTAACGAGGTCAACTGAGTTTCTCTTATCTACTGATAACACTTGAGGAAATCATTGTAGTTTTATTATCATCATTAGTGACCACGATGATATATATTAGCGAAACAAAATAATCATGCTACAAAACAAAAAATCCATGTGGTAATACGCATTGTAACAATAAAATTATGCTCAAAAATATTAATTTTCTGGTTATATTTTTACCTCTAAATTGTCCTACAAGCCCAGAGAAATAATATGATGCTCATTAGACAGAATTCTAAAAATAATATTTATAAACTTATATAAAAATAACACTGAAGTACACAGTATATTAAAGAAATCACTTAAGAAAATTATAAAGGTTTTCAAGAACGAAAAAAAAGTTCTCCACATTCTTGACCTAAGTGTATGGGTATCTGTGAAACTGCTTTATTGTTCTTCCTCCCAACACACCTCAAAGACCACAAACAGCATATATATCTTGTATTTTGGTCTTGGTTGAAGTTCTACCTAACTCTGCACATATAACACACATCATGGTGAAAATGAATCTAACAGAGATTTCTTGTCTATTTTTTCGTTTCCCCGGTCTGATATAGTAGTTTATAATTTCAAAGATTTGAAAGTCCAAAATTAAAGATTTTATTTATTTATTTGACAGAGAGAGAGAGAGAGACATCATTAGCAGGCAGGGAGAGGGGGGGAAGCAGACTCCCTGCTGAGCAGAGAGCCTGATGAGGGGCTTGATCCCAGGACCCTGAGAGCATGACCAGAGCCGAAAGCAGAGGCTTTAACCCCCTGAGCCACCCATGTGCCCCGAAAGTCCAAATTTAACTACATACAGCTTTCAGAGCCAAATTTTTGTCATGGAATTCTTGGCATATATTTTTAAAGATTTTATTTATTTAAGAGAGAGAGAGACAGAACTAGTAGGGAGGAGGGGTAGGGGAGGTGGGGAGAGAGAGAGAGAGTGAGAGGGAGAGAGAGAGGCACAGACTCCTTGCTGAGCAAGGAGCCTGACACAGGGCTCGAACCATGGACCTGGGGATCATGACCCAAGCCAAAGGCAGATATTTAACCAACTGAGCCAGCCAAGTGCCCCAACTCTTGGCATATTTTTTTTTAATAAAGATGTATAAATTAGGGATCTGCAATTGTACAAAATAGGAAACTTGAAGATACTCCATAGCATTTTATTTTCCTTGTAAAAATTAACTAAGTGATTATAACTGTTTCACTTATTTAATGCTCCATAACAAACTATCTCAAAAATTGATGGTTAAAACAATTCATTATTTCTCAAAATTCTGTGGGTTCACTAGATAGTTCTCTGGATTGATGTAGTGTTACCTGGAGTCACTGAAACTGCAACCGGACTGAAAGATCCAAGAAAAGCTCTCTAAGCCTCAGCACAGGTTCTTAGCTGGGGAGCATATGTTTCTCTCCCAAGCAGCCCCTCTCTATGTATAGTTTTTCCTTATTTAGGGATTCTATCAACTGCTCTTTCTTGCAGACACCATGACTTCATACACCACCATGTTCAGATACAAGTAGAAACTGTCTGGTCACTCAAGGACTAAGAATTGGCATGGTTTCACTTCTACTTTTGGTCAGAGTAAGTCAAGAGTTTGAAGCAAAGTCAAGGGAAAAAGACACACCTCTTAAAAGGAGGGATAGCATATACATACATGGTGAACAACCTGAAAGATTATCTACCACAGTGAGAATCTTACATGTCTAGGAAATGTTAATACCGTTTTAGCTTAGAATGAAAACACTCCAACTCTTGTTATCCGTAAAACATGAAGGTTTAGGAAAATACTCTGGAGTAATTTTCAGAAGACGTATTTTTCTTCCATAGTTATTTTATATATTTTATGAAATTCCCACTTTGAACCTATATTTAAAAAATTAGTAAACTTGGAGCACCTGGGTGGTTCAGTCAATTGGACATCTGACTCTTGATCTCAGCTCAGGTCTTGATCTCAGGATTGTGAGTTTGGGCCCCACACTGGGCTCCACACTAGGTGTGGAGCCTGTTGAAAAAAAAATTTAAAAATTAGTAAACTGTCATTTCCTTTTCTTTTTCAAATGTTATAATTGACAGTTGTGTGAAAAAGTTAACATGTAGAACAAACAAATTTCTGAATTTGTGAAATTGAAAACAAGGTTTGCTTTATTGTCAAAGGAGAAGAAAACTAGGTGGCCATTCTCTTCCTTGCCCACGTCATTCCTTCTTGATTTCCATATCTACCTGATGCCAAATATTTGAACAAAAGATCAAGTCTCTCACATTGTAGACAGGATGATTATTTCAATATCTAAATCTGATGATATTACTTCCTTCTCAATAGTTTTCAATAGTTCCTCTATAATCTTAGGAAGAATATTCAAAGTCTTTACACGAGGTACAAAACCTCTTGGTTAGTTTCTAGTCTGTTTCTCCAGCTTCCTCCAGCACCTGGACCTTTGATCCACCTAAACCTCAACCCACATTTTTCTGTCTCTCATCCTCGTCATGCCTCTTCCACTTGTCTGCTCTTTCTTCTACATGAACTTTTTCCCCTCACATCCACATAGTTAACACCTAGTCAGCACTCACCCGTGGAAGTTTTTGCTGGCTTTCCTTACTTGATCAATTTAGGTTCTTATAGTACCGTGTAGCTGTTCTTCTGGAGAGCAGACACAGATGATATTTTATCTGATGATTTAATTTAAATATATCTCCCTGAAACACTCTATGATTCAGGAGTACAAGGCATGTTTCTCTAAGCCATGATACTCCAAACAAAGTCTTGGACATGGTGGATAGATGATGCAGATAGTTACCAACTGAATGAATCAATGAGTGAAAATGCAATGAATGAGATGGCTGATTAGTGCATAGCAGAGAAAGAAAAGTTGACCACAAACTATACTCATTCCTCAGTATGTACAAAAAGTAAAACTGCATCTCAATAAAACAAAATGAAAAAGTTACCTGAAGTATTGAGTGAGACTGCTTAGCACAACTGAAGTTAGTGAAAGAGCAAAAGGGCCAGGCAGAGAATTTCTTGAAGCAAATTCAAAGTGGGAAGTATTGCTGCTACTCACCAACGTTTCTTACTGTCCTTTTTTAAAGTATGTAAACAATTTCAGTTCTTCATTCTCCTGAGTGATTTGCTTCAGCCAATTAAATGTGATTCAAGTAATATGTATCACCTGGGTGGAAGCATTTAACCGCCACTGCAAGACACTAGAATTCTCTTTTCTGTAATTGTGGAAGAGCATATTTATATGAAATTTAAGACTGAACTTCCTTAGACATGTACACTGAGAAATCTTTGTGGATTCAAACTCCTAAGATTTAGGGGTTGTTTCCTTCTGTACACTGTTGGTGGGATTGTAAACATTCCTCAAAAAATTAAAAACAGGGCTTCCACATAATCCAGCCATTCCAGTTTTGAGTATATATCTGGAGGAAGTGAAATCACTGTCTTAAAGAGGCATCTGTTTCCCAATATTCACTGTAACATTATTTATGATAGCCAAGATGTGGAAACAATCTATATTCAACAATGGGTTAATGTATAGAGAAAATGTGGTATGTGTTTAGACATACACACACATACACGCACACAATACACAGAAACACTGGAATATCTTCCAGCCATAAAAAGAAAGAAATTCTGCCATTTGTGACAATATGAATGAACTTCGAGGGCCTTATACTAAGTGAACTAAAACAGAGAGGGAAAGACAAATACTGTATAATCTCACTTATGGAATTAAAAACCTAACACACAGAGACAGAAAGCAGATGAGTGGTGCCAGGGAAGGGTGTGAGGGTGGATGTGGGGGATATGACAGAAAGTGGTCAAAAGGGACCAGCTCCCAGTTATAGAATAAGTAAGTTCTAGGATGTAAAGCTCTGTGTGGTGACTATAGTTAACGATACTGTATTGCATATATGAAAGTTGTCACAAAAGTAGATCTTACAAGTTCTCACTTTAAAAAAAAGAAAAAAGTGATTATGTGAAGTGATGGATGTGTTCACTAACTTCATTATGGTAATCATTTTTCAAAATATACATTTATCAAATTACTATGTTCTATACCTTAAAATAACATGTTATATGTCAATTATATCTAAATAAGTCTGGAAGACCAAAAACAATGTGTAAAAACAGCACTCAGTAACATGCATACAGTAATATTTGATTTTGTATTTCTTGTCTGTGCTCTCTCTGCTTAAAGTAGATTATATTGACATTTCCTGAATATAAGTCATTGAGTAAAATGAGCAAAGGGTCTTGTTTAAAAAAAAAGAAAGAAAAGAAAGATTAAGAGGTTATTTTGTACTGCAGTATAGCCTGATTTATAAATGTCATGGTTCTAAATAGAAATAAAACAAGTTTATTTGATGGCTTTTATCTTATTATTGAATATGCCAAACAAATGAATATATTCAAGTTCAAATCAAACAAAAATTTATTCCTAAGATGCTGTTTGGCAAAGCCAAACATCTCATTATTTTTCTCCAAAACAAAATAGCATCATATATGAACATAATAAGTTATACTAAGGTAAATGCAGGTTAACACAAAAATAAGTTCTTCAGCATCTGGAGAAGCCAATTATGAATCTCACATTCTTTGAGATATCTCAAAGAGAAATTATCACACACCTCACATATACAGTCTGTCTCTCTGTAAATTTATAAATTGTTGCCAGATCCAGAGATATTTACAATTACAGGTTAAACCTCAAAACTATTTTCTAGTACCTATATGCACTTCTGAATTGTTCTAACAGACCAAATCCCTGAAGACCACAATATATATCAACTCCAAAGTTGGGTCAAATACAATTTGCAGTTATACAATAAGTAACTACTTAAATTTTCTGATTGCTTCATCGTGGACTAGATTATAGTCGTTGTCAAGGGCAGAGACATAAATTTAACATTATCATTTTAATATGTCTTATTTTTGATGACATTAGATTTAGATGACACTGTAACAGCACTGTTTGGAATAAGCACAAATATATTTCATTTAATGTTTCTTAGTATATTTAGAATCTACATTCATTACAGCAATTTGTTGAGTACCCACCACATGCCAGACACTGTAAGGTGCTAGAACTATAAAGTTGAAAACAATCCTTCTCCTTAGTAACTTCAAATTTATTCACTTAGATTTTATGACTTAAAACACAATCCATATTAAATTCTGATTTAATTTAATAAGGACAGAAAACAGTAATTGTATATCAATAGTTGTATATCACAGTTACAAAAACATATTTGGAAACATTAACTCATTCAGCTTTCATGTAGTTCTTTGACTTTGTGGAAGTCAGGCTACTATAAACACATAGAAACTGAGGTTCAGATATTATTTCACACATTTTACAAGGTTTCATTCCTAAAATTCAATTACATTATAAACTTAGAAAAAAGTTTGAAATGTGTGAAAAATAAGTGTGATCTTCTAAATGTATGATGAACTTCCTGAGCAAAAGAAAAAAAAATGTGCAATATCAATGGAAAAATGAACAAAGGATATGGGCTGACCTTAATAAAAGGAGCAGATACGAGTGCTTCATGAACAGTCATGAAATATTCAGACCATATTTGTGGAAAAAGGGTGATTTAGAGCAATATTGGGATGGAGTTTATTTGTGTGTTTGTTTTGCCAATCCAATTGGAGAGTACTCACAATATACACATGTACTGTTTACAAGTATGTGGCGATGGGAATTCAGCTGCCTGGAAGTACAGATGGAACTGTCTTCCCAAAGGACAATTTAGTAATATACACACTGTCACCTTTAAAATAATACATACCATTTAACACTGAAATTTTAATACTATGGATTTCTTTTTTAAATATAACCAGAGATGTATATAAAATATTTAAGTACAGGGATATAGGTAGGCATCATATTTTCATAAGAGTAAATAATTCTAAAAAACTAAATATCTGATGATACATTATTGGTTTGAGAAAATTTATGGCACTCCCATCTGGTGAATATCCCGCAGATTTTAGAGCATATCTATGAAATTTGAAAATGTTCATAGTATGTTAATTAATAAGTTATAAAACACAACATATAGATTCTCCCCAAAGCTATATTCTACACACACACTCACAAAGATGCCAAAGCTTGAGTGGCATGAAAATCAGTAATTTTTCTGCACTTTCCAAATTTTGCATAATAAAGGCAAATAACTCTCATAATCTGAAAGAAGGATTAAAGTAAGTGATATTCTTGATCAGGTTAGTTCCACTACTAGGTATTTACCCAAAGAAAACAAAAACACTAATTTGAAAAGATACATTCACCCCTATTTTTATAGCAGCACTATTTACAATGGCTAAGATAAGAAGGAACCCAACTGTCTATCATTAGTTAAATGGATAAAGATGTGATACAAACACACACACTTTGAAATATTACTCAGCCATGAAAGAAGAATCAGATCTTGCCATTTGTGACAACATGGGTGGACCTAGAGGGTATTATGCTAAGTGAAGTCAGTAAGAGAGAGAAAGACAAATACCATATGATTTCACTTTTATGTGGGATCTAAAAAAACAAATGAACAAAGAAACAAACCACAAAACAAACTTTTAAATACAGAGAACAATCTGGTAGTTGCTTAAGGGGAGATAGGTAGAGGGATGGGTGAAATAGAAAAAGAGGATTAAGAAGGACAAACTTCCAGTTATACAACAACATACTCATAGAGATGAAAAAGACAGCTTAGAGAATATAGTCAATAATATTGTAATGACATTGTGTGGTGACAGATGGTGACCATACTTATTGTGATGAGCACTGAGTAATGTATATAATTATTAAATCAATATGTTGTATACCTGAAACTAATAGAACACTGTATGTTAATTCTTCAATAAAACTAATTAAAATAAATAAATAAATAAATGGCATTTGTTTTTTATTTTCTTTACTTGGTATATAATTTTCCAAAGTTACTTAAGAATTTGATGTAGTTTGCAAATTTTGAACATATTTCGACTCAGTAAGTCCATAAGTATTACTTACTTGATGAAAATGAATAACATTCAGACAAAGGAGACAGGATATGTGATTAGAAAATTATGTGAACATATATATAACACGAGACGCTACTTTTTGCTAATCCACTCTTTTTTAGGCAGATTATAACATTACTCTCTATCACAATTGAGGGAAAATTATTATTCCAAGCAATACATGTACCTTTTAATGTAGTCCTTTGCTATTTCTCACTATGTCACAGTATTTTATTTTTAAAAAATTATCTTGGAATTAGATAATTTATTAACTTCTAATGATCATTTCCTAAGTAAGATATAAAATTAACAATGTTAGCCACCCAACTGCTAGAGATGAATGCTCAACGGAGTTCAAGAACACATATTAAAATTTTAACTTCACAATAGCAGAACTCTGGGGTGCCTGGGTGGCTCAGCGGGTTAAAGCCTCTGCCTTTGGTTCAGGTCATGATCTCAGGGTCCTGAGATGGAGCCCCACATAGGGCTCTCTGCTCTGCGGGGAACCTGCTTCCCCGCTCTCTGCCTGCCTATCTGCCTACTTGTGATCTCTCTCTCTGTCAAATAAATAAAATCTTAAAAAAAAAATTAATTAAAAATAAAACTGTGTTTATAAGAGTGGCAATAATACTATGTATCACATTTTTCAATCATCTATAAAGATGAAATTAATGAATTTTGGTGCTCTGAGATGCTATTTAATTAAACCTTAAAATTACTTTTACTATTGCTTTATTAGTAGTACATTTTATTTAGTTATAATATTAATACTGGTAATTAAGTATGTTAAATTATTCACCTAAATTAACTGGACTTTTGGATAAACTGAGGTGATTTCATGTACAAATGAAAGCCTAAAAAAAATAACATCCAGGGTGAAAACTCTGAGAATGGAAAAAAAAATATTTTAGGATCCAAAGATATATTGATGAATCTTGAAATTTCAACGACATAAAATGATTTGTTGTTGTTCCATGCTTCTTTGTGAAAAATGACTTTTACCTATTAAGTAAAGGAGCCACTAATGGTAAAAGGAATTGTCTCAAGTATTGTGCAGGTAAGGGATGTGTGTGTTGTGTCAATGTATGAAAACTTGTATCTGGCTTTCTATTTTGAACTACACATGGCAAAGAGCTGATTTTTCTCTTGAATTCTAGTCTCTCTTTTCCTATAATAAAGTTGTTTCTGTCACTGCATAATAATTCTGAATATCTTATGACAAAAGATGGAACTAGAATGAAGGCAACAAACAGAAAGCTTTCCACACCAAAGTATCTTGACAGGAAGACGCAGATAAGGCCCTCATTCTCCTGTCTACAAATCACACAGACACAGTTTGCACAAAATATCAACTTAAAATAAAGTAGGCACCTCTGAAAAATACATATATTATAACCACTATGCTAATTTAAAGAGAATCCTTGAATACATACTTCTGTGTTAACTTATAAATAGGAATGTCAGAATTAGCTTATCTGTTAGTGCCACAAATTCACAATTAAGCATGTTTAAGAATTTGCTGACTAACATTAAGTACCTAGAAAACATCTTCATGTTATACTAAATTACCTTCAAAAAATTTACTTTCTATCAACACTTGAGTAATCGTAACCTTTTCATCCAAAAAAAACTTTAAGGACTTTCTTTAATTTACTCTTATATCCTCTGATAGAAAATTAGCAGCATGTCTGATTTCTGACCTTCTCTTTCATTTATTGCTCTTTACTCATTGGAAGATTTTGACAGGTGGTAGAAAGGAAAATTATGTTCTTCTGCTAAGAGCTCTATTCCAACAAGTATATTATACTCCTGATATTTACAAAGATACTACAGAAGTCTCCTTCCATAACCCCTTTATCATACAAATGTTAAGAGAAGCCAGATCAATTAAACTTTGATATAATGGACAAATAAAATCATTGAAAATAAAATGTCCATATTGGCCTCTTACAAACCAGGGTGATAAATTACTAGGAACTTAAAGAATGTCTTATTTGAGTTTCTCCTCCCACCCTTAAAAGAACACTTATTAAAAAAAATCCATCCAAAATTCTCACTTTTAATCAATAGAAGTCATCTAAAGGAAGAGTGGTCTGTTTAAGCACTCTGTTTAATGTGTTATTAGGAATTACTGTGCTTATAAAATCCTTAAAAAAAAAAAAAAAAAAAGGGCGCCTGAGTGGCTCAGTTTGCCTTCGGCTCAGGTCATGATCCTAGGGTCCTGGGATGGAGCCCCTCATGGAGCCCTGCATCAGGCTCCCTGCTCCGTGGGAAGCCTGCTTCGCCCTCTCCCCTGCCCCTGCCCCCCCCCCATTTGTGTTACCTCCCTCCCTGTGTCTCTGTCAAAAAAAAAAAAATCTTAAAAAAGAAAAAAGAATTACTGACCTGACAAACATTTTGAATAATTTCCTCTACATTTTAAGAATTTGTACACCACTGGGGCGCCTGGGTGGCTCAGTGGGTTAAACCCTCTGCCTTCAGCTCAGGTCATGATCTCAGGGTCCTGGGATGGAGCCCCGCATCGGGCTCTCTGCTTGGCGGGGAGCCTGCTCCCCCATCTCTCTCTGCCTGCCTCTCTGCCTACTTGTGATCTCTCTCTCTCTCTCTCTCTGTCAAATAAATAAATGAAATCTTGAAAAAAAAAAGAATTTGTACACCATTAAATATAGGAATTAATATAGCTACCATTCCTAGAGAATATGTAAACACCACCAATTGGCCAGCTTTTCTAACTACATCTGGAGTGTTTCCTAGCATACGGCCTGAATGAATGACAGACCTTTCAGACTAAATCAGCACTTTAGCACTTTGGTAAATTAAATTGTTTGAAGAATTAATGGAAAGACATATACAATTGACTTCACCCATGTCTTATAAGCTAATGTGATGATCTAGTGAATAACTAAAAAATCATGGTGAATAATAAATAATGATGATGATCATCATCATAATAATTATTATCTATATATTATATATAATATTTATATTATATACATAATAATTATATTATAAATAATAATGAATAATAATGATGATCATAGTGAATAACTAAAAAATCACATCTTTGATTTCTGTGAAAAATCTTATTTTAACCCCATAATTAACTTGTGGTTCAAGATTTTGGAGTGAGTTTATGCCTTGACCCCTAAAGCACCACTAAATTGACAGAAAACACACCAAAGGAAATATATGAAATAGTAAGAATGCCAGGAAAAAAATAAAGTATCAGCAAACCAGAAAATTTGACGACCTTCTTTTTGGTGGGAAGCAGATAAGGAAAACTGTAGTGAACATGGCAGTATATGGTACTATGCAATATGATGCAGAAAGGTTCTACCATAGAAACACAGAATGCTATATAAGAGTACTTTAAAATATGCATAATCTAGGTTGTAAACAAGAAAGAAATTGTCAGGGACCCAAAATGAAAAGGAAACTCAAAGTTAGATTGGTGAAGACCCAACATGAAGAGGAAACTCGAAGGGAGCTGGAATAAACCAAGGAAAAGAGGACCCTCCACAGAACATGGGACTTTAAAGGATTCTGCTTATCTGCTGGAAAGAAAGGGTCTTCCAGAGATAGGCTGAAAATCAAGTTTTTGCCAAGTTTGATTGTAGGGACTAAATTTATTCTTTCTGCATGTTAAGATGATTTTAGGCCAAAAAGTACCATAGAAGCTAGTACAAAACAGGGAAATTACAGAGCAAATCTAGAGGCAAAAGTGAAACAATGCTGTAGAGAAGCATCTTCAGCTGTGATAATGCTGGTCTCTCACGGGAATCAACAACTGCTAAAGGTGGATATGTCATAAAAGAAGATTACAAACATCAAAAGGAATAAACCGCCATGAGGAAGACTTCAGCAAACACAAATAATGAAGTAATTTTTCCCTGAAAAAACTAAAACTAATTGAATAATCAAAAATCAACTTCAAAATAAGATAATTTTTTAAATAAGCAATAGAAATTACAGAAATAAAAAAATATTTTCTGAAAAAAATAAATTTATAAAATACAAATGGCAGGAAATCACACAGAGTGAAACACAAAAAGGGAGATATAAAATTATATAAAATAAGGCAAAGAAGAACAGAAGAAGGTTTAAATACTTAATGAGCATCTTAGAGAAAATAAAGATGGAAAAGGGATAAAAGTAAATATATAGTAGCTGAGAATTTTTTAAATTGAAGTTAGACAGATTTAGAAGCTTGTAGAGGCCAGAGTCGTATAAATTTAAAACAAATTCACACCTACACACATTGTAATGAACCCAAAGACATCATTGCAAAGAGAAATTTTTAAAATCTACCAGAATGAAAGACAAATATATCTTCAAAGATGTTATAGTTAGACTATGAGCAGTCTTCTCATGAGCAAAATTATATTCCAGAAGAGCAATGAACAAAATATGCAAAAAATGTTGAGAAAAAAATTATTGGTCATCATGGAGTTCTGTAACCAACTGTATTATTATTTTAAAATGTGAGAAAAGTAAGTAATTTTTAGAAAGACAAACTGAGAGGCACCTGGGTGGCTCAGTCATTAAGCATCTGCCTTCGGCTCAGGTCATGATCCCAGAGACCTGGGATCGAGTCCCACATCGGGCTCCCTGCTCCACAGGAAGCCTGCTTCTCCCGCTACCATTCACTCTGCTTGTGTTCCCTCTCTGTGTTTCTCTCTGTCAAATAAATAAAATCTTTAAAAAAAAAAAAAAAGAAAGATAAACTGAAAGAGAGTTTAAAACTGTTTCTATAAAGATCTTCAAATGGTCTTCAGTACACAGGAAATGAACCCACAAGATGTATGTCTGTAGTAAGAAGAAATGGTTAATAAATAACTCAGAAAAACATGTCATAAATCTAAATAAATATTGATATATATTAGGAGAATTTTAAAAACAAAGTAAAAATAAAATAATAGAATAATGGACATCGGCAGAAATATCTTGGAGGAAATTTAAACAAGCCATTGTCCTGTTTGTGAAAAGGATATATATATTATCTTTTGCTTTTTTTTTAAATATAAAGATTTACTTTATGTTAAAATAGTTAGGTTTACTGAAATGTAACAGATTATTTTTTAAGAGAGTAAAGGTTGGAAGAAATGAATATAGAATGCTTAGTAAATCCAATAAAAGATATAGAATGCTTAGTAAATCCAATAAAAGACAGTAAACAATAAATAGAATAAAATAAACTATTGAAAATGTCTCTGGGAAGTGGGATTAGAAATATGTGGGAAGATATTAATTTTTTATTTTATTATTTTTCCTATAGGTTCAAATTTTATTGTTGTTTCTAGGTTCACACAGTACTTTTTTAGGACATTAAAATTTTAATTAAAAAAAAAAGAAAGAACCATATACAACGGAAGAGAAACTCACAGGTATTTTGTGGTTTTCTTTGGTGAAAGGAATTATGGCTTATTCTTTTATTCTTTTCTTCTGTTTTATTCTTATGTATATTGTTTTTATGTGTATTGTTTTTATAGTCAGAAAATTAAATAAACTATTTTTCTTGATCAACTCTGATTGTTTGGTGCATGCGGAACTATCATTTCTATTTTTAGGCTACGTGAATCTGAGGACCAGCATTTCTGAATCTTCTCAAGATTCCCTAAGCTCCATTTTCATATCTAACTATAATTTACACCTCCAAATTTAATTCTCTACTAAATACTCATTATACTTGATTAGATGATGATTATAATTTTTATTTTTTCATTGTTTTATATTGTTTTTTCCCAGTCAATCCCAAGGCACATAGATAAAATGTTGCAATAGTAACACTAATATAAAATGATCAAATAACTAACATAAAGAATGCTTATTAATTTCAAGGCTTTCTTGAAGATATTTTTCACATGTTGACCTACTTATTTCTCTTGCTATTGGTATGAAATCAGTTCTACTATTAGTCTCATTGTGGATGGGAAATGGAGGTGCAGAAAGGCTAAGTAACTTGCTTTAGACTACAAAGCTATTCCGTGCCAAATGTAGAGAAGAGCAAGTATATAGCTGGTATACAGCCCTTCATCACAAGAGGCTTCCAGGATCTTGGTGTCACTTTATACACACTCGAGAGAATGAAACTTCTTTTACTATTAAGATTATTTGTTTTGTATTTCATAGGATATATGACTCTTTCATGGCTTCTTTAAAAAATCTCAATATCTAAGTAATTTCATTCATGTATTTGTTTAATTGGAAGGTTGTTATGTATAAATTTTATGTCCACCCTACTGCCATAAAATACTTAAGACTCCTAATTTTGATTCATGTTACTAGGACCCAAATTCACTCTAAATTACCCTAAGATTCCTTGCAAGATAGTTCAGGAGGCCACAGACCTCAGTGTTAAAGACTGATAGAATGAAAGAATAAAAGAATAAAAAATGAAAGTATAGTAATAATAAAATAATAAATAAAAGAATAATAAAAGAGTGCCCAATGACTGACTCTATTTTTTTTTTTCTTCCCTAGTATGCCCTGTGTTATGCCTTCATCACAACAAGTATTAGACTATATAGTACACATTCAATTTTGGCTAGCTCTTTTCAATATGAATAATGGGAATAATTTCATTTTCTAATAAAATTTTTATTTAAGATGATTCTCCCAAACTGAACGATTTTTACTTGAAGTTCACTAAATAAAGAGATTTTAATTCCTCTTTTGTTATACAGAAATAGCAAAGAGAAAGAAAAACATGGTGATGTTGGTGGGACACAAATTCAAAACAGAAAGCCTTCTGTCTTTAATAAAAATGTATGCAAACATAACACCATAACATAGATTCTGAAACACATTTCCACTGCTGACAAATACTAAAAAATCAAAAACAACAAAAACAGGGACCTACATGAAGTGGGTGGGTGGAGGCATATAGGAAAGCTCACAAGTACCTTCTCCTTCATTCACTTTTAGGAGGATACAGATCGCCTTCAAATCTGATAGGTTATACTCCCTGCCCGCATACATGCACAGCTTCTCCTATTATTAATATCGTCACCACAGTGCACATTGTTTTACAGGATGAACCTACACTGATACATAACTATCACCCTAAATCCATAGTTCATACCCGGGTCACTCTTAATATTATATATTCTATGGGTTTAGACAAATAGATAGTGACATATATCTGCCATGACAGTATCACAAAGATTGTTTCAGTGCCCTAAAAATCCTCTGTGCTTTCTCTATTCATCCCTCACGCATACATTTTTGAATAAAAAGAAGATAGAAGGGGAAAAAAACAAAGATAAATGCAGTTAAAAATGTAAATCTCAAGAAGAATCAGCCACAGTTTGAACAAAGTTGCTAGAAAATTACTCTTATATAGATTAAACATCTCTAAAACATAATCTTTCCATGTATATTTTTAGAAAGAAAATCACAATGAACTGAAAAAGTATAAAATTAAAAATAAATTTGGATAAAATGATAGATGTGGAAGACAGACAATGAGATCCAACATGCTCATAAGTGATGATACTGATAAAAAGGAAAAAGTAATATAATAACAATAAAAAAATCAAATACAGAATGTAACAACAACAAAACTGAAATATAAAAATCTCAAATCAATGCAGTACATCATATTTAAGCAAATTTGATGAAGACTGTCTAACTCTAGAATATACTATGGCAAAAAAGAAAGAAAATAACAACAACAAAAAACCCAACAAACAAACGAGCAAAAACTCCAAAGAGTCATGTGAACATACAACCAAAAGAAGCAACTTATATTCAAGGATGAAAATTTCAGACATACCTAATAACCAATGGACACCAACATTCAGTATAGGAAGAGTCTCCAGCATTGTTTACAAATATTTACAAGTTTTTAAAGGGGAAAGAGATGTTTGATTCAAGAAGATGAATGGGTCTTCCATGTATAAGACAAAAGAAGAAAATGTTCTATGTAGGCTCATAGAAAATAGAGCATCTATGACTGTTTCTTTGGTAGAGGGGTACTACTTAACAGTGAAATACAACAATCCAAGAACTAATTTAAAATTAAGAATATAGCAGTGATGAATTAATAGAGTAGTAAGTAATTGGTAAGGACCGATTATTTTTCTTCAAATTCCAAGTAAGTCTAGCCAAGACTGTGTGAATTAAACCAGAATGTAAATACTATAAATCTCATTAATGTAAAACTGATAATATAATTGAGGTTCACGTGATGTATGTAAGGAAAATAACCATAAAGTACATAAAGTTAAATTTCTTTAACAAAGACTTACAGGAGATTGCTTTGTATTTAAACATGCATCATAAAAATGGTAACTTCAAACTACTAATATTTTCTTAAGTTTTTCCTTAACTCCAAGTGTTATTTTTATGGACCTAATATCCCTTTTTTGGGGGGGAGTGAGAAACAAATATCTGAAATTTAGCAATTTCTTCATTTCATATCAGCTCTATTTTTTTTTCTATTTAATCCAAATCTAAAATAAATTCAAAACTTTTTTTTAAAGAATAGGGTAAGATCATATTCTTTTAAAAGAATATCTATCTATCATCTATCACTGATCACATTATCTAAATACTTATCAGCCAAAAACAAACAAAAATGTATGATAAGAAAGCATTCTTCTAAAGTCTCTCCCTCTCATTTTGTTATTTGAATTTAGGCATAGGATGTCTGCAAATACCATGACTGTTTTTTATAGGTGACAAGATTTCTCTTTCGAACTTTGATGTTTAGCTTGAGTTATTTTTAAGGAGTATAGCTTATGCTACTGCATTCTAATTAATATGATGTTAAATATGTACATGAAAAAATAAATATTAATATTTCATAACCCCCTCCTTCCACTAAAATATAAAGGTACAAACTTACTTTTGTATTACTGAGTATTTTCATTTGTCAAAAACACAAAAGTATGCAAACAACTTAATATACCTCACATTCTTTTCACAAAATTATTGATTTTTTTTTGTCTAAATTAAGACCAAATATGTATTAATTCTCCAAATGACAATGTGAATTTGCTTTCATTAGGGAAAGTTATGTAGAGAATACTAAACAAACTATCTGGCACTTCACTAGAAATGTTCAAAGGAAATAATGCAGTGTGGTTTATAAATGACAAGCTTTTTGGCTAAGATGTGATAAGTTATGCATTTATATAACCTCATAGAAACCTTTATAAAAATTGCAAATTTATATATTTGAAATCTCTGAATTGCATAGCCATGATATTGCTTTAAAAAAAATCACTGAAGCATCAAAGATCTAATGACTCTGGATCTGTTATGCAAATCATGTCAGTATTGTGTGTGTGTGTGTTTGTTTTCTGAATTTGTGTAGGTTTACAAATGTGTGAGAGGGGGTGGTGCACAGGAGAGTGTGCTTAAATATCTTATAAAATATAATACACATAAATTGATGAAATCTTTAACAACAATAAAGATAAACCCATCAAATGATTGTTTAAAATTAGAATCTCAATATTTAACATATGGCTCTTTCTCTTACAAAAAATTTTAAAAAACATTGGCACTGTAGATATGATTATGAATACCTCATTTTCCAAATTGATTTTGTATAATTCTACTGTTTTCCTTATTTTCTCTCAGTATAACTTCTGTTTAGTGATTCTGTGAATATTACTCAGAGGACATAGTCAGGATGCTGATTATTTAAACATAAGTAGTTTTCAATTGGAGAAGCAAGAACTATGAATTCCAATTTCTCCCCAAACCCCCAAAGTTGACAGTATTCCATGAACATAATGGGTTATACATGACTAATCTCAGAGCTCTTAAAAGTTTTGTTCCCAAGTTATCAACTTCTGAAACTTTTCATAAAGTATTACAGGTAGCTTAATACTGACAAGCTTAACCATTGTGAATGGAAACTCCAGAAGCTACTATCTGGAAGCTGGGTGAAAAGCAAAGCAAAATGCCAGACAAAATTTGGTGGGGTCATGTGACCTCCAGTCTTACACTGCTCCCCTCACCAAATCCCTCCCCCAGGAAACTTTTTATAACTATTCCTTTAAATCATCCATTGGACACTGCAAACCCCACCCCTCTGCCCTCTGATGAAAAAAAAATTAGCAAAAACATTTCCCCATTTGCCATTACAGAAAGGGCGTGAAACCATTTGAAGTACCAGAATTAGCACTGTCATCCCGTCTTGCCCATTAGTTTTACTGCAGCAAAGACTAGTGAAACACTGAAAAATGTACCTGTAGTCTCTCTTTCCCTGGTTTGATCCTAAGCTCCCCAGAATACAGATTCAATACATTTTCTCTCACAAGGAATAAATGCATTTTAAGCGTCAACATCACAGAAACATAGCATAAATAAAGCAG
>CM053603.1:34741267-34815612 GCA_028646535.1 Procyon lotor
TGGTTTTCTTTTTAGTATTTATGAAATGGATATAAGCGAAAAATGAGTAAAATATATTCCAGGAAGGATATTAGAACACTAATATAGCTAATGCCATGCTTGGGAACCATTTAGGAAAAAATGGATTCATTTAAAAAGAAAGTTATAGAATATTACCAACCTTAAAAGATCAGCAGTGTGCTCGTCTAAAACTGTGATTCTGGAGAATGTATACAGAGCAGTATGAGTACCACAGACGTCAGCATATGCTTGTAAAATTATGTGCATGTGTTAAGTGTCAGAGGGCTCAACTTTTCCTGTTTGCCTGGGATGGTCCTGATTATAGAACTCAAAATATTGCATCCTAACAAACCCTCCATTCACAGGCAGCTCAAGAAATTTGGTCCTGTTGGTCTGGCCAAAAGTTCTGAGTGAAAAAAGTAATGGGGAATATATTGTCTTTGGGTACGTAGGCACAAGTTGGAAGAAAATTTGGGCTGATTTTTGGCTTCAGCCTTTCCTAGTTTTGTGACCTAAAACAAATCACCCAACTGTTCACTCTCACTTCCCATTTTTTTGCTAAAATATGAAAAATACTTTTCTCACGTGCATTTATGAAGTTTAGGGAAAAATATGAATGTGAAATGTGTTCTGATATTCAAAATGCTATGTATGTTTTTCTTAACTCCAACAAGTTTGTAGCATCAGTGTTGGTACATAAAACACTTTCTACTTGATAACTGCTGGAAGCACATATACTGTAACTTGAATGTTAAATGTACGTACCTTAGTTTTAGATATGAGTTTCTGTATATTTATCAGTATTGATTTCAAGTTCCAGGTCATGCTTTTAGAAACTTTACATCAGGCCATGATTATTTGTATAAGAAAACTTTTGTCTTCTTTTTCAATTTTCATCATTACCCTTATTAAATACTAAATCATTTTTAATATATATAATATACATATGTGAGATATATATATGTATATACATATGTGAGATATATATATATGCACATATACACATACATGTCTAGGTAGAGATATGTTTCCTTAATGTGGCATTTAAAAATTGGTTTGAAAGGCCAAACTTAATATTTAGTGTGAAAGGCCAAACTTAATATTTAGTGTGGCCAATCTGTTAAAAGTCCTGTCTCCTCTGTCTTCTCTTTACTTAATGAAAAAGCCAATCACAAAACAAGAAGATAGATTAATAGCAATAATCTTGGTATACTAGTAGTAAAAATTCTTGCTAAAGTCCAATCTTTATAAAAGGTACTAACTGTACTTGAAGGCTAACCCTATGTCTAATAGATGGCAAAAACTTAATAATTATAGCTGATGCTGTCCCATTTGCTGAGTGAATTTCTCACACCACTACCCACCCTCAAGATTCACCACTACAACCTTGATGTCTAGCTAATACTGTGGAAACCTGTCTCTGACTGTTTTTTCACATGGGAAACATGCTTTCCTCCATGCAGGACAAACTAGAACTGCCTGAGTTAATGCTCCCAGAAGCAACCCTCAATCAATAATGGCTGGGGAAATGATAAATAAATACCCATCTTCTGTGTCCTTCAGTTGGGATAACTGTACATTGTTCTCTATCCAGTGTTCCCCAGAGAGACTGAGATTCAGTTGACCACAATGATAATAGGCCTGATAAAAAATCTTTATTTTCATTTTCTGAGTAATCTCTTTTTCTTCTGTTGTTTCTTGGGGTTACCTCCCAAAAAATCTTGAGTTCAAGTCCTTAATTCATAATCTACTTTGAGGAAAACTCAAAACAAGAAAATAATATTTGACAAAAAATTAATCCACCTGTATGAAAAAATACACACACATATATATAGGTAAGCCTCTGCCTTTTTGTGTTAACATACAAATCATATCATCTTTTTCTAAGTAGGTTTATAACAACTTTTAGAAGTGGAACTCAGTTAAGATTTGGAGAGAATAAGTCCTTTCTTAATTAAGATCGAACTTATTATTGTGCTTTTTCTCTAGAGATTCTTTGAATATAAAGAATAAAGTTGAAGTCATAGAATATAAAGAACAGCAAAGGAGCTGAGAACTGTTTTTTCTCAACTGCAAGATTGACCCATTAACATAAGAGGCAGACCCTGGAGATGTTCCATAAAACTGAGTGCTGCCAATGCCTGCTCTTATCTCTCCTATGTGATAAAAGTTCTTGACACTTAGCAGGAGTTAATGTCTTGGTATTCTACCTGCGAATGCTAAGTCTGCAGGGGAGATGGAAGATATGTATCCTAGAAATTCAGCACAAGAGCTCAGAAGTAGGTAGAGTGTGAAGCCACTAGTCACATAGAGCCTGATGGTCATGTCTCATAGCCTGTTCTGCCTGGGGATATGTGGTAAACAAAGGGAGGTTCTTGTAAATGCTGGTGGGAGCTATGTGCAAGCTTCCACACAAACAGTTAGTCCTTCAGAGCCTAATCAAAGGCTGCTTAGGGGGTTGTTCTCCTTGAGTTAATGGAAGTATGAGTGTTCAATGAAGGGAAATTAGCCCCAGAAGATAGGGAAGCAAATTAAACCTTTATTTTGATTTGAATTGGGAGTGAATAAAGTGTTCACCGCTCACTAAACTCAAGTGAAGTTAACATGTGAGAATGAATGGAGCCAAACTTCTCTGTGTGGCAGGGAAGACCTCAGGGCACTTTGTACCCAGGAATCACCCGGGGCAGAACTGAGATGGAGGTGGCCATTCATCATACTCTGGGGGTGATGGGGATTTTCAGTAAATGCTGTATCAATGTAGTTAAATCTTCCCAGAACCAATAAAAATGCCCTTGCCTTTTCTACCCTCTATTACAAGTAATTGCTATTCATCTACTTATGGATATCTTGGAAGTAGTCACAGAGTACTTGGAGTGCCTGAGGGATGAAAAGTTTGAAGGAAAAATGTAGCTGTATATCATTGGCATTCATGAGAAAATTCACATTAGATGTTTGAAAGGCAGGTCCCCAGGAGGCAATAGAGAAATCAGGAACAATATTGTGCCAAACATACTACTCTGGCCAGGACATCGGGGAGTTTATGTCAGGTAGAGTGAAGGAAAGTGATTTGGAAAGAAAAGATGTATGTGCTTTTCTATATGCATTTAGTTTATTTATATGTGTACATCCCCTGAAAAACTAGTATGTTCTGGGAATTGACAACCAGATTGGGCCTGAAACCTGTGAAATATGCAGCTGTGCTTATATTTCTCTGATTCTAAAACCTCTGAATAACATCTTTCAACATGATCAATACATTTTCAAAGTCGTATCCTTTTAAACTCTGTTTGTAACCAGTAAGCCAAAAATGTCTTGTACCTGGGTGCCATTTTACATTTGGGAAGGCAGGTTTCAGCCACTGGAAATCCACATGCAGAATCTGAAGTCATTGCCTTTTTCTGGAAGTTACACACCTCTTCTGGGACCTAAAGATCAAGTGTCCCATTGATGTCATACCAGACACATAGGTAAAAAAAAAAAGATATAAAGAGGTGGTGGGTGATGCCATCCTTGTCTGGAGTTACTTTAGTGCAAAAAGAATTCTTCCTTCACTTATGTTCTCATTCTCAACTGTTCAGTCATGAAGGCAGGTAGTCCAGGTTAAGCCTACTTACTTCTGTGTACTCTCCTTATTTAAAAGGTCTGGTGTATCACCTTTCAAGGAGATTATGCTGAATTCTATCAAGAAAACAAAGAGAACAGCAACTCTCAAAATTATTGTTGCTTGTGGATCACTTTTTCCATAACACCCTGAAATACATTTAAGTCGCTTATGAGTACCAACAAATCACCCACTCACTCAGTGAATTAATGTAACTTAACCCCTCCTGTGTATAAGGACACAGACGTACACACACATAAACATACATACACAACCCTGAAAGATAGATGGTGCAAAATATATCATAAAAGTGGACTTACTCTAAATGTTTCATTCATTCCTTCATTAAAGATAAATCAATTAGAAATTGAAAAGAAAGCAAAAGCATTGCTAAATGAAGATATAATAAAAATATTCATGGAATAAAAGTTATCGGATCTTGTCAGAATGCTAAAATTAGAGAATTCTGGGAAGATGGACCAACATAATCAAAGATAGAAGCATACTTGAAAATGACCTGATCTTTCAAATTTGAGGCTTTTTTTTTTAACTTAATAATGATGATAACAGTGACAGTAATAATAGCAACTATTATTTGTTGAGCTGACTTCATCTGGGATGCTCTTCTTAGCAGTTTATGTGAATTAAGATGTCCTCACCTCAAACCTGGAAAGAAGCTATTTTTATTATCCTCATTTCATTGAGGAGGAAACTAAGGCACAGAAGAGTTAAGTAACCTGTACCAAGTCCCTCCCCTAGGGAGAGGCAGAGGCTAGACTGAAATGAGTAGCTTGGCTACAAAGCGTGGACTCTTACCTACTACTGCCTTCTCTTGAGGAGCCCACTGAGCCCCTGAGTCAATGATTATTTTTCTTCTCATTTCCCTTCACACATGGATGGTCTGACAGAACCAATGCCATCTTTGAGAACAACACTCTACTCTTATTCTCACTACAGCCCCTCCTTCCCTAGACCTTTTGCCCAAATTACGTTCACATTCAACCTGCCTCCTGTATTAGAAACCAATTAATATTCTTTTCAGAGTAATTCCAAGCATGTATATCCAGATAGCTGACAAAAATCCTGTGCTTCCTGTATATAATATGAAAAGGGCCCTTGTCTTGAAATCAAAAGATCTGGGAATAAGATCCAGCTCTGGCACATACCATCTATGTGCTTTTGACCTAATAATACTTGAAGTAATAATACATTATTTGGAAGTTTCCCTCTTACTTATTTCTGTTGAATTGCCTGCTCTCTCATCTCAATTTAGAATTCTGAGACTCAAAATGTTGCTGAATTTACTGAAATTATGTCACTGACTACAGGCAGTGGTGGACTGTCTCTGAGCCCTTTAGATTCCTGGTTCAAACTCCCCCTTGCCTCCCTACCTCAAGCTGAGCCAGTCTGCCCTTCAGGAAGCTCTACAGAAGGCACTGAGTATGGTTTTCATATCCTTTTAACTCCCTCCCCGCTGTTAATAGCTCATAAGACTCTTGCCTAGATCTGGATACAAATTAAGCTTACAGTTTTGTCCCAAGTCACAACAGTGTACAGAATATAGAACAGTGCCGTTAAAAGAGCATGCGCACTTTATCCTGCGTGGGTCTAGGAAAATTAGTGACTCTCTCTGAGCCTTACTTTCTTTTTCTTGGTAATATAAGAAATCAAAATGAGATATTTTATTTGAGAAAGCACCTTTCACACCATAGATCAATTTACAAAAGTGGATACTATTTATATGAACATGAATTTTAAGTATTAGAAGGTGGTTAAATCCTGTTAGTAAGAGGGCAAGGAGCATACATGAAATGGGGGAAATCTATGACAGTATCTTAATGCCCTCCCCTTGGGAAAGTGTCTGATCAGGTCAATAGGTGCATTTATTTTGTCTACAGATGCTATTTCCAAAGGCAGTAGAATGTACCAAGGCTGGGAATGAGGTCGGTCCCCCATGCCTCTTGCCAGTCTCTCCTCTCAAGGCCCATGTACTTAACAAGAAGAACACACCTTCAACAAAAAAGCCTGATCCGCATTTCTGTAACTTCAAAAAGTCAAGGAATGGGGCTTTTAAGAGACTGAAGTATAATGGCACTCCCTGTTCCCAAATGAGTTATTTTTTTTTCTTTTTCTCCTTTTTATTATTTTCAAAATTCTAGCCTCTTAATAGCAGAGGAATCTCCCAGACTTTCGCAGCAACAGTGTTGACAGGCAACTGCATTTTCCTCCTGAGGCAACTCCTATTTCCGTGAGGTCAGGACTGCCAATGGGAGCACATATCAGGGGACAGGTTGATGGAAGAGAAGGCAAAAGGTCCAATTGTCCAGGGGCCGGGGACCGTGAACCTTAGTCAGAGGGAACAGAATGGAATCAGTGTACGTCCTGCTGTGCATGTTCACTATTTTTTTCACCCTTTTCCCCTTAATGGATAGCCCTGGAAGAAAGTGTGTTTTTTCTCAGCAGAGAGCTTACAACTGCATAGTTTTAATGTATTCATGATAATATGAATATATAGATTTTCTTTTTCTAATTCTCTTCCAGGTAGGTCAGAAAATTCACACATCTAGGCATTAAAAAGAGAAGGCATGCCATTAAGTGTGGTCAGAAAATCACTGATTGGCATGAAAGCGTTTAGAAGCCAGCCAATTTTCCTGATCAGTTATGCAGGAAAGAGAGACACTTCAGTCATTTGATCCCTGAGGTATATCTTGGGCTTTTTCCAATTTAGAGAGCTCTCTCAAATCCTTTATTTAGTTGATCCCTACAAAAATTAAGAGCAGTCAGTAGGACAGATATTACTGTCCCAATATTTACTGTGAGCAACCTAGGAACAGAGGTTGTTAAGACTTACTCAGATTGTATCACTAGCTATTGGCAGAGATGGGACTTGGAGACCTTTGCTTTTCTGGTCCATGGCTCTTTTGCCTGGATCAGGTTTTCCCAAAGTGCTTCTTTGGAGAATTCACCCTAGCAAAAACACTGTAGTAAACAGAATCCCAGGATCCTGGTAGTCTGAGCAACACTATATTCTCTTCAAATGTTTCTCTTCAAATGTTATGATATACCTTCAAGTAGCAGAAACAATGAAAAATCCTGCAGGGTTTTGTTTACCTTATTTAACCTTGTGGTTTGCATAATATTTTACTGCATGCATTTTTTTTTTAAAGCCTGAAAAGCACATGATGGGAGCTCTTGCCCAGTGCCATATAGCTTTATAACAGTTCAGATTATTCACAATGAAGGAGGAATCATTCATTTGCATCTCTAATAGGGAGAGATCTTTCTTTTTCAATGCTAAGAAATTTGAGCTGCATCTCCCAGAGCCAGCTTTGGACAAAATTGTAAAAGTCTATAAAATTAACCATTGTGGTAGAAAGCACAGCCTCAGGATTCAAACCAGATACTGGTCAAATGAGGGAATTTTCTGCCACCGATTTAGTTGGCTGTACTTTGTCCAATTCCTTACCCCTTCCAACTTTCGTCCCCTTAACTGTACAATGAGAGCAGTCATTGTACCTATCTTGCAGGACTGCTGGGAAAATTAAATGAGACAGTGCATGTATAATCCCTGGCATAGAGCCTAGGCAATTTTCAAAAAGTCATATTACTCTTCTTCCTGTGATCTTCCCTTTCAGCCAGCCCCCTGATATCTCATTCTTTCTCCTCCTCCTTCTATTTCGTTGTGCTGTCATACAATCCAAAAGGACTCTGCTTCCAGCTGTCTCACCCAGGTGGTGTCAGACAGAGATGGTAGAGACCAAGCATGTGGTAGGAAAGAGTGAGATGGGATAGGTCTGAAACAGTCAAGGTCTCCCAGACACAGGCAAACAGTGGAAAAGGGCCAAGCACTCCTGAAACTGGTTGTTGTTAATGCATTTTTGTTGTATTGCGACTGTGTGGAAATGTGGACCCAGTGATCCAAATCTTCATATTTTTAAAAAAATTCTTTATTTAAATTCAACTTGGTTAACATATAGTGTATTATTACCTTCAGGGGTAGAATTTAGTAATTCATCGGCTGCATATAACACCCAGTGTTCATTTCATCAAGTGCCCTCCTTAATGCCTACCACCCAAGTTATCCTTCCCCCTGACCCACCTCCCCTCCAGCAACCCTTCGTTTGTTTCCTCGAGTTTAGTGTCTCCTATGGTTTGCCTCCCTCTCAATTTTCATATTATTTTATTTTTCCTTCCCTTCCCCTATGTTTACCTGTTTTATTTCTTAAATTCTACATGTGAGTGAAATCATATGGTATTTGTCTTTCTCTGACAGACTTCTTTCACTTAGCATAAAACCCTCTAGTTCTATTCACATCCTCGCTAATGGCAAGATTTCATTCTTTTTTGATGGCTGAGTAATATTCTAGTCTATGCATATATACCACATCTTTTTTATCCATTCATCTCTTGATGGACATCTGGGCTCTTTCTGTAGTTTGGCTATTATGGATATTACTGCTGTAAACATTGGGGTGCAGGTGCCCCTTTGAATCACTATGTTTGTTTCCTTTGGATAAATACCTAGTAGTGCAATTGCTGGGTCGTAGGGTAGCTCTATTTTTAACTTTTTGAGGAATCTCCATACTGTTTTCCAGAGTGACTATACCAGCTTACATTCCCACCAACAGTGTAAAAGGGTTTCCCTTTCTGTGCATCCTCTTCAACACCTGTTATTTTCTGAGTTGTTCATTTTAGCTATTTGGACTGGTGTGAGGTTCTTTAAATATCTCTTGAGATATTTAAAGAGAAACCCAAATGTCCAGTGGGTTTCCCAGTGTGTAAATATTCAGCTATAAAAATTTAGCTTTTGGACCACCACCTAATGAACCCTGGTCCAGAGGAATTCTGGCTTCCCACTCTGATATAGAATAAAAAAGCTACAAGTTTAGAAGGGCTTAAGAGGCCATCTGGTTTAACCTTATCCTTGATGCAAAAATGCCATCTGGAGTGACTGGGTGGCTCAGTCATTGAGCATCTGCCTTCAGCTCAGGTCATGATCCCAGGGTCCTAGGATCGAGCCCCGCATCGGGGTCCCTACTCCATGGGAAGCCTGATTCTCCCTCTCCCACTCCCCCTGCTTGTGTTCCCTCTTTCACTGTATCTCTCTCTGTCAAATAAATAAATAAAATCTTTTAAAAAAAATGCCATCTATAATATCCAGAAAAGGTATCATCTAGCTACTCTTATATACTCCTAGTCATAAAGAACTTGGTGTTTCAAAAAGAAAACATTTCGCTTTTACTCTTTGTAGGAACAATTTTGTGGAATGCTCATATAAACCCCACGCAGTAGATAATACTTTTTCTATTACAATTATCATGAAACTCAGGCACAGAGAAGCTATTTTACTTTCTCTAAAGTCACAAAGCTATTAAGTATCTCTAGGTTTTGAGATAGAAGCCCAGATAGAAGCCCAGACTTTAAAACTCTAGGTTTTAAAGCCAATACACTTAACCACTGGCTAAACAATTCTACTTGTTAAAATGCTCTGGGCTGATACTAAGCTGAAATTTGCTGCCCTGAAATGTCTACCCTTTGGTCACAGTTCTGTTCTCCTGAGACATAGATAATAAGTCTAATCCTTCTTCCACAAGAAAGCCCTTCAAATATTTGAAGATGGCTCTTTTCTGCCTGCTAAACTCTCTTCTCCAGGCTAAACACACTCATTTCTTTCTACTGCCCTTCATAAGTTACTAGGCACTTCATCATCCTCACCCTGCTCCCAAGAAGGGAGTTTCAATTTGTCAAAATTCCTTTAAACCATGATGTTTAGAAGAGAATGCAGTCTCCCTATGTGGTTACATAAGTGCCGGTTAAGACAGAAATAACACCTCCCTTGTTTTGACCACTATGCTTTTATTCATGCAATCTTCCTTATAGGTGATTTTTGACAACTATGTAAAAAAATAGGCAAATATAAAATTTTGGCCCAGAATCATCTCATACATATATGTTGTATCCTTTTATAAGCATTGATTGATATAAAATCAGTTTTTCCCACTCCACTCCAATTCTAAGTAAGTAGATCAATTTTAAACCTAAATATAAGACTTAATATATATTTTATTAAATGTGATTTATTAGATTTAGGTAATGTTTGGCCTATACTGATCTGTTTTGTTTTGTTTTTCTTTACTTTGAAAAATGTAGCACAGCAGAAAAATTTTTTAAAAATTCTCATATTCCAACTACCTTTTTTTAGACACAGAAGGAAGTAAAAGGTTTTTTTTTTCTTCTTTGCTGCTTTAATACTGCTCCCCAGATTTTATACTTTCCTCAAAACAACAACAACAAAAAATACTTCTCACCCATATCTGTTTTAATAAGATCTGGCTATAAATATTCTTGTTTTGATTATTTTTTTAGTTAATTTGTAATGAAGGGGCAAAAAATGAAAAGAAAAGTAATCTGCTCCTTGCTGTTTAACATGTATATATGTGTGTATGTGTATGTGTGTGTGTGTATGTGTGTATATATATATATTTATATATAAAATCATACATATCATTATTATATATGTATCTTATACAGTAGCAAAGTTCAAAAATATATGGATTAAAAATAATGGAATAAATGCATACACTTCATTCTTTGTAATCCCAATATTTCTGAAATTTGTTATCTGATATGCTTACTATCCCTCTCAGCTTTCCATCATTCCAGAGATTAATCAAATATTCAGTAGGGTTGGGCTAAGAACTTAACCACTAGAAACTACTCTTCATGTCATTCTTTAGCCAGGGATTGGAAACTGCAACCTTGGACTAAACTCTGTCCTTGATTGTTTTTTGGTAAACAAAGTTTTAATTAGAACACAGCCACTCCATTTGTTACTGTCTTGTGTATGACTGCTTTTATGCTACAATAGTCCATTTAAGTAGTGGGGACAAAGGCCAAATGATTTGCAAAACCAAAAGTATCTACTATCTGATCCTTTACAGAAAAAGTTTCCCAACTTCTGTTTACGCGGTTGGTTAGCAGTCCATTCATTCTATTATACGGGAACTAAAACTGGCAAATCCCTATCCCTATGTTCAATGATACTGAAAGCAAGAAATCATTTAGTCATTTGCTTCAGGAAGTATTTGCTTCTACAGGATAAAACTTACATTTCAAGATGCACATCAAGAGTTTCAGCTCATGGTGCCCATCCATCTAAAGCTATTATTCCATAAACTGTGCCCAGTCCTACTCAGGTTCTCGTCTTGCAAGAACAACTTTAAAATCACTCAGCTCAGGCCGTAAAATCCTACATATATATCATCCATAACTTCCCCTTCTGAGGTAGTACTAGGACTGTGTCAAGTTATATTCTTCTTTTCTGCAGTAAGTCTAATAAACTTGGATTTGGCTGAACAGATATTTCTTGTCACCCTTTTAGGAGGGGAGAGTGGACATTACAAAGCCTCCAAACTAGTATCACCCATTCTACATTCTCTTATTCTGATTAATATAAACACTGAGAGCATTCCTATGAGTTATAATTACCCACATTTTATATTTGGAAAAATGAACCCACAGAAGCTGAAGCTATTTAGATTTGGATGGCATGCCCTGTGTTGTAGATCAAGAGGAATAACTAGTAAGGAGCACCCTCTGACAGGGTTGTGCTGGCAAGTCCCAAGTCTATTCTAGGTCCTAAACTGAATTGGAATAAATATTTACCTGCTCTAAGCCTCAGTGTCTTCATCTGTGCAAGCAAAGGGCTGGCCTGTTTCATCTATACAGTTTCTTTAAGTTCTGCATCCATTGAAAGTATGATTTTTTAGCAGTTAGAAAATCAGTTTTGCCACACCAGTCTCTTTCATCGAGACTCCTCAAGCAAAAGTCATCTGAGATCAACTGTACTGAAGACTGAGTTGAGTTCTACAGTGTGGTTGCTCTAATAACAACAACAAAAATGTGCAAATGATTCTATTTTCATAACAAACATATTTGCATTTATTTCATGCTGTTAACAACTTAACATGTAATCGTGCCTCTTCTAAGAAAAGAAGTAATACTTCTTCTGTGATTGCATTAAACACGCTGTGTTATATCTTTCTACTAATCTATCATCTATTATGACTGCCTATTTTGAGAGCTGGCATAACAATTATCATAAGTGATAGCATTATATTCTGAAAACAAAGAATGTGATGGTACAATTTATCTTGCTACTTTGCCTGACTTAATGGCATTTAGGGTTTCCTATTCCAAGCCAGATTTTTTTCACATCATAAATATTTCATCTTTTAATTTATTATTGATTTAGTTTGATAGTAAATAACCCCATGAATGCTGAGGTTGGAAATCTGTTGTAAAAACTGTTAAGCATATTCTCTTCTGTCCATCTGTGGAATTTGATCACACCAAAATACAACAATGAAGGTACCTGAAGAAAATGGATTTGGGATTTTTAATTTATCTGATGCAGTTAATTAACTGGTCAATTAAAAACAAAAGGGCAATTAGTGCTGAGCACATTTGTTCTGATGATGAGCACACAATCTGAAAATGGATCTTGATCTCTGCTACAAAATTCTTTAATGTCAAAGCAGTGTTGCTGTAAGTAGAGGAAGAATAAAACCCATTAGGACTAATGCACTTTCAACAATGGTTTTCTTTCATGCTAAAGCAACATAAGTAGACCCAATTAGAGAGAGAAGTTGGCCAATATTTTAAGTAATATTCCTGCATGGGCCATTCTATTACCCTGTATTTAGAGCCATTCCAGTCACCAAGTAGTAGCAGTACTTTGTTTTGTTTTTCTATCAAAGTGAGAAAATCATTTCAGATAGTACAGAAGGGGTACAGAACAGTTATAATTTGTAATTGACCTGAGGATTTCTATACAGAGAGTGTATTAATGAACACAATTCTCCATCACCTAGACTGGTATCGCCTACATTATCTTTATTATTAAAGAGAATCAGATTGATAGTTAGACAAGAATAACTTCCCGTATTTTCCTTCTGTCCTTCAGTGTGATATGTTAGGTCATTTTAAACTTTCTCTGAAACTTGTGAGCATAGTTGGTGAATACCAGCTAGAATCCTGTATGAGCCCCTTTCAAAGGCTTGTTACAGAGCTACACATGCACATTCACCCTGACTTAAAAAAATATATATATTTATTTTGGAGAGCAGGGAGCAGAGGGAGAGAATCTTTTAAGCAGATACCTCACTTAGCATGGAGCCTGATGCAGCGCTTGATCCCACCACCCACGAGATCATGACCTAAGTCGAAACCAAGAGTCAGATCCCTAACTAACTGAGTCACCCAGGGGCTCCTCACCCTGCTTTTTTTTTTTTTTAAAGCTCCTGTCCCTAGTTCCCAGTGCAAACAGAAGTTGGAAACCTCTTTTTTAAAAGAAAAAGAATCATTCTCTTTGGATAAATCCCATTGTCTCCAAAATCTGCTAGAATACCACAGTTGAACATTACAATAGCTCCTCCCTCCCTCCAAATTTCCCTACTGCTTGCAGTTTAGCCAATACTTGACTTTCCTAATTAATTCTTGGTTTACTGGCAGTTGTATGCAATTCATAGACTGTTGAAGGGTTTTATAGCTAAGGGGAAGATTGAGTGATAGCTTTCCAATTCTAAAAAAGCAATTGTTCTGAACCATACAAAGAAACTGTTAATGATGTCTGGGTTAAGAATACTTAATGTGGGTGTGACTTCACAGTCACAGCAATTGTTTCTGAATTCTTATCTTATCTGCTTTCTGGGGTTGGATGCTTGTAAACAACACTTGGTACAAAGAGGTCAGTTTAAGGTAGGACACTCACTGGCTGAAGCTACTTCAAAATACAGAACCCATTTTTTTCTGCTAAACAGATAATATTTTTGCTGAATGTATATACATAGAGTTAAAAAAAGTATAGTGCCACAATCATTTACCTGAAATCCTTATAGCCAAATATATTTTAGACTTTAGAATGTATTAGACTAGGATTGAGCAAAAAAACTTCCAGAAACTAAATCTGTAAAGGGCCAGATAATATTTTCTTGGGGATCATGTTGGTCTCATATGTTATAACTATTCAATGCTGCCTTTGTAACATAAAAATAGCCATACACAGTACATAAATAAAGAGGCATGTTGGGTTCTGGGAAATTTTATTTACAAAAACAGACAGGAAACCAAATTTTGTCATCATTCTGTAGTTTGCTGATCCCTGTTTTAGCCTTTAGAAAGATACTGTGGGGATCCTGGGTGGCTCCGTTGGTTAAGCAACTGCCTTCAACTCTGGTTATGATCTTGGAGTCATAGGATCAAGTCCCACATCGGGCTCCCTGCTCAGTGGGAAGTCTGCTTCTCCGTCTGACTTCTCCCCTCTCATGCTCTCTCTCTCTCATTCTCTCTCTCTCAAATAAGTAAGTAAAATCTTAAATAAGTAAGTAAAATCTTAAACAAGGAAGGAAGGAAGGAAGGAAGGAAGGAAGGAAGGAAGGAAGGAAGGAAGGAAGAAAGGAAGGAAGGAAAATACACACTATGGCATAATTTCTTATGTATTTAGACAATACCTCCAGTGGGCAACAGCTCTTTCAACCATCATTTCTCGTTCAGCAGCCAAACATGTAAATACTCATAATAATTTGGGTAAAAGAGACTGAACAACCTCACATGAACCCAGGACAGGTTTTACCACCCAGTGAATTTTGCCATCCAACTTACAAAGATATTTTAACTTTCAGAGACTTAAAAAAAATATATTTTGGAACTACAAGAAAGGAATTGTGAACCTAAGCATATTTTTTTGTTGAAGTGTTTGAAATTAATACTTTTGCATTGAGAAAGTCCATGAGAGTAAAAGAAAACATACATGATCTAGAGAGGACAAAGTTTGTTCAATAAAAATACAATAGTGATCTTAGCAATTGGGTCATGAACCAAGACTCCCACTTTTCCAGGTCAAAATGGTATTTAAGATTGCATGGCCAAAAAACCTCACCTAAAACAAAATGCTGGTGATGCATTTTTGAAACTTTTTTAGAATTTCTGGAAATTCTTTTAAGTTTATATATTGGCCTCCTTTATTTTGCCTCAAGTGGTCTTTAGAGTTCTAGGAACCTAGAAATAATTCCTGTCGCTATTTTGTGTGTCAGTGAGCAGCATAAATTTTACCTACTGAATATTTCTAGGCTATTTGGCTGTGAGTAAATAGCTAGAACCTTATAATTTGGGTGGCTCTCATTGAGCCAGAGTACTCTCCTTCCTCATGTAATTTAAACTTTTATGAATGGAACTTTTACAAATGACAACTGATGTATAAATAATAGCTACTAACCCATCATTATAGAGTTTTGTAAAATAGAATATCTCTTGGGCTTTTGCCCAACACAGGATGGTAAAAAGAAATATTTCCTAGGAAGTTGTATGCTGGGTTGAATCAAACAATTTTAGAATATTAGAGCTGAAAGAAATATAAAGGTAATCTCCAGGTTATAAAGGTCAAACCACTCCATTTTCATAAGAGGAAAATGACAGTCAATGTGATTATAAGTTAAATCACCCAACATTACTAAGCTGGTTAAGAGAAAGAGACAATAGTAGAAGCAATGTCTCTAGGTTCTGAGTTTAGTCTTTTTCTTGATAATACTAGATTGTTTGGCTATCAAATACAAACCAAGCACATATTATGGAATAATTGTGAGCTCTACATTACATACCACACCAAGTATTATGAGCTAGTATTACATATGGTGTTATCTTCAAGGTAAGGTATGAAAATTCCAGCAGTGCAATGGAGCCTTTGATAAATACAAGTCTCAGGGGGAATATATCAGTCAGTTTGCTCTGGTGTCTTTGAGAAACCCTTCATGTAAATTCAGAGTGAAGAATGAATGTACTATTCAGATGATTTTGGTTGCAAGAGATAAATATGCAACACAAACTAGATTAGGCAAAAATTTCATTTTATTGGTTCACATCTGGAATTTCCAGGGGTGTAAGCATGGCAGATAGTTTCGTAACTTTATGGTATCTGGTATGATTATAGGTTTTTTGAATGAAAAAACGTAACACAATAATACTCAGATATATGAAACTGTGATAGATGAAGCAAATTTTTATTTCTTACATATTGAGATGAGACAAGGGCCATGCAAGGGAGTGAACGCAAGTACAGAATGAAAGCAAGCTGGGAGAGTAGGAAGCAACTCATGGATATCAGGTGGGGTTAAGGTTAGCTAGATTTTGTGGGCTTCTGTGACATTGGGTATTTTGAATAATTATACCAGCAAGGAAGAAGGAACCATTCTTGAGTGTTAGGTATCTGGACACACTGCTAGAAATTGATTTTGTGTGCATTATAAACCAAGAATATTGGATCCTGTAAGAGAAATAGTTGGGGTGAGGACCTAGTAAACTGTCTGCCAAGGGGAATTGAGAGTTTTTAGCCACATTTACAAAATTGGGTTAAGACAGCCCTTGTGAAATATTATATTATTTTGGATCACAGATTTTTATGTTAGCAACTTAATCATCTTAATAACATTGACCAAGGTCATGGTTTTGATTGTGATTGGTTTGACTTATGTGTTCCTCCTCTTATAAAACATTGTAGTGATGTAAATGGATTTCTGATTGACAGGGCCTTGGTTATATTCTCATCCTTGGAGCTAGAAGATGGAGGCAATCTGACTCCAGTTTTATGGACTGAGGGTGTTTAGGGAAGTGGTTCCTCAAAAGAAAGTCTCAGAGCTTTTATCAAAAGAAGGGGAAGGAATTGCTGAGTTGGAAAAATAATGAATGTCCATCAAATAAGTGGGTCATATAATTTATCTTGTATACTAGGACTATTTTGGAGGAGGAAAGGGCACTGTTGTAGCTGTGCTTTGACATTTCAATAAACAGAAACTGTCAGGGAAAAAAGGATATGTACGGTCATGTTACCATTACATTGCTTTTAAAGGAGATGTAGGCTCCTATGGGGAATTCTCTGCAAGTCAAAGAGCATCCATATGGAGACAATGTATGATATATATGCAAAGTAAATAGAGAGTAGATACTTCAGCCTATACTGAAAGTGTTTATGGAGTAATGTGGCTGGGAAAGAACAGTTAGAAATTTATTATATATGACCTTGAATGCTATTCCAAAAACTTCAGATGATTATGCAATAGAGAATGATCAAAGGTTTCAGAATGCTGGCATAATTGAACAAAATCTTTGTTTTAGAAAGATAATTTTGTGTGTAATATTCACATGCATGAAAAAGACAAGAGATTTCAGGAAGACTATTCACAGATCACATTATCTTTATCTTAGATTCCACTACTCTAGTCAAAAACCATCGTTATCCCTTTCTTAAACTGCAAAAGTAACCTCTTAATTTATCTGTATAAGTCCACATTTCAGTCCATCCCTTCCTTTCTCCTCATCAGCCAGAGTGATGTTTGTAAGATGTAAATTAAATAGATTCTATTCTGCTTAAAATCCTCAATTATAATTTGAAAGTATGATATCCATACTTGTTAACATGGCCTACAGGCTTTGCATATTTGAGCCTTTCTCTTTTTCCAACCTTGTCTTATGCCATTGTTCTTCTGATGTCATGAAACTGGTTCTTTTTCAGGTCTTTAAAAATGCACACTTAGTCCTGCCTCAGAACCATGTCCTACTTTTTCCCTTTTGCTTAGACTGCTAGTCTCATTCCTCATCCTTACCCATCTTAATCACCACAAACCTACACCGCCATACCATGTACACCCACTCTTTGCCTGGCTAAGAGCTACCCAACCTTCAAGTTTCCGCTCAAAAATGCTACTTGAACTTCATCCCATACATCTTACAGATTTCATTTTCTAGTTCAAAACATTTACCATATTTACCACACTTAAACGTTCAACAATGTATATATCTATATTTGATTTTGTTGTTTTGTTAAATGTTTGTGTGTCTCATAAGATGGCGGGACTGAATATTAATTATTTTCCCATGGATTTTTTTAGTCCTTGATTAAATTTGAAAGCATTTAACTTAGATATTGAAAAAAACTTAAAGTGGAATATAGTCAGTTTTTTACTTTAGTTGAAGTAATTAGCAGCAGAAAGAAAAGAAAGGGTTTTAAAATATAAAAATGTTTCAGGAAACATTCAAAATTTCATTATCTGCTAGCATCACATGTAAAGTCCACATACTTCCAAAAGTATTTAAAGTTACAAGAAATATATATATGTAAGTTAAAAATCTCCAAAGGGTCCTATCATTTGCTATATAATCATTTTATCAACTGTAACCTAGTTGAGTTTTTTCTGAACTTATTCTACACATATATATTTTTGAGATCATGAGTTTTAAGAGTCTTCTTATTAGATTTCTCTTTTGAAGTAAAGAACACAAAACACTTCACCTTCATTTCATTTATCACTGGATAGCTTAACTGTCAAAATAAATTAGAGAAAATTATGATGTAACACTGTAGGAACAACGTGTGTCATATTTGAAAGATACTTCCAGAAATTCATTTCTTGCATAAATTTTATAGTACAATATTAGTATTAGTTCTAGTAATGTTATGAAAGATCCTGTTTCTTAATGAATATATTCTCAAAAATAGTAATAAAAAAAACTTAGAAAAGTCCATGAAATTTATAAAATCACTGTTAATGCATATAAGATAGAGTGATATTTTCTCCGATTTCTAATGGCATAGAATAAAAAATAAAGGCAACAACAGCATTACAGGAGTTTGTTGAATATGTTTTTAATCCTCATTAACATTTCAAAAGCAATTAAACTCAAAATTATAATAGTGAAAGTTTTAATCGACATAATACGTTCAATTGAATTGCATCCCACCCCATTATCTACTACATCAAATCTCATAGCAAATAACAGGTGAATCAAAGGTATGAACTGAAATTTTGGAAATATGAGTTGAAATTATAGAAACTTTGCAAAATACACATATACGTGAAAGGTAGACATTTAGATTGCTTTATTTTGGATAACAATATTTTCATAAATTGGATAATGTGCAAAAATTCATATACATTTTTAAGTACTCATGTTTGTATATTTGTCATTTCATGACAATTTTGTTTCTTTCAGACTCTTGAGATACTGACTGGAAGACAGACTTTTTTTTGTTCCTGCTGATTGTATGGGAGAAATTTTGACCTCAGAAAGTAGAAATGAGGTTGCTGTGGAAACTGGTAATTCTGCTGCCACTCATAAATACTTGTGCAGGTAAAGTGTTCTAATATTATGAGTTTTGATTGATAATCTATTGGCATTTTATTTTTTTTCTATATGTGAAGCAATTTTCAAATGCATAATGCTTATACTATTTGAATTATTAAGTGCTAAACAAAAATTTTAAGGTAATTTCTATGACTAATATAGAATACTTAAAAAATGCATCAAGCTCTATTTTTAAACAGAACTAATATTTCATTTATAAATTGTCAAATATGAAATTTTTATTGTGGAAGGATACAATTAAATGATTTTTGCATCAATAAACAATGAAGAATAGTTATTTTTTTTATTTCCTGTATAGTGAAGTCTTTACAAATTAAGGTTGAAATATCTATTTTCTCTCAAATTTAAAATCTGATATTAAAAAAGCTATATTGAAATAGAAGAAAAAGTGATAATGTTATATCAAAACTAAAAATAACCTTTGAAATTGTTCTTCCCATTTCAATGATACATATTTTTACTCAACAATATCTGTTAATATTGGTGTGCCAGTTAAAGCTTTTGCTGTGTAACAAACCATCCCAAATCTAAGTAGATTAAAGTAAGAAATAACCATGTATTTAGTTGACAAGTCTGAAAGTTGGCAAATTAGTGTAGGCTCTCTTGGGACTGTTCTTTTAGTTTTGGCTTGTGTGAATAACATCTGTGGTCGGCACCTGGGTCATCTGGGACTAGGCTGGTGGAGGATATTCTTAGCCGAGACAACTAGACTGCATCAGCCTTGTTTCAAGTGATCTCTCATCCTCTGTAGCTCCGGGATCTTTCGCATAGTGACTGCTTAGAGTACCAAGAGAAATCAGGAGCATGCAAAATACTATGATGCTGAGACTTGCAACTGGCACAGTGTCATTTCCGCTACATTCTTTTAACCACTCTCACAACATCAGTTCAGATTCAAGGGGTTTAGAAATATACTTCAACTCTTGATAGAAAAGCTATAAAGCTATAATATAAAGGGACATAGAAATAGAAATATTGGCAATTTCTTCTAAATTATCAAACACGGTCTGTTAGGATCATAGAGTTCTATTCTTAATTGTCAAGTTTACCTATTTGAGTTGTCACAGAGTTTGGACATTAGCTAGATTATCTCACTGTCAGAGTAGCCCTTCTACCATGTCATGCTGCTTCCCACCAACTGTGTGATAATGGGTACCTTTGAAGTTCATATATTTATTTTAAAAAAAACAGTAATATACTGGGAGAACACAGAAACTAACACAGTAATTTACAAGCCAGAAAAGCAGCAATTATAAGAGACACATATTTAATACCAATTCCAAGAAATGGAAAGATACACTAATCTTGAAAGCTATGAAAATGCTGAAATATGTAGAAATCAACCATTAGAATCAGAAAATCATATAAATAAAGGTATTTTTACCACTAGATAATCCAGTGTTTAGAAGTGCTAGTCATATTTATTCAAAGCGGTTAACGTTATTTTGATTCATGTCACTTCTCTGTGTAACAAAGATTCAGAGTTAAATAATAATGTCTCTTTTTGTAATAGATTAAAAAAGGACAGAGCAGAGTCATCAAGGTGCCCCCAAATTATACACGTGTGAATAAGAAATTCTCTTCCCACTTCACATTTCAGCTTCCTGTCAAAATTTAGCATTAACATTTGCCCTTTAAATATGTATATTGAATCAGCATAGTATCTCTAAAACACCTTTTGCGTTAAATTAAAATAAATTATTATTCTCAGAATGCATATTAGACCTGAGAAATCCTCCAGTTCTTCTGTTAACTTTTATTTATCCAGATTGGATGTGATTCTGTGATTCAACATGTCCTTTTGCTTTAGTCTAAAGGGAAAAATAATCATATGTCCTTGGTGCACAATTTCCTTGTGAAAGAACAGATTAAATCTTTTTTTTTTTTTAAGCTGTAGCTATTTAAATAAAATAGTCTGAGCTAAACATTGCCCCAGAGGTAAGGATTTTGATAATGATATACAAAAGAGAGCATTGCTTTAAATTTTTTGTTTGCTTGTTTGTTTGTTTTTAGAGATCTCATGGTGTGTCTTCCTACTTGCAGATACTATGCTAGTTTGGAAAATTAGAATTTATGATTAAAATCAGAAAATTAGATTTTCTGATGAGGAAGTGCTACTTCTAGCATATGTAAAATATCCTCTTTGCTTTCCCAAAACTTACTTTTTATTAATTCTGAAAACTATGGTGGTGGGTATTAAGGAAGGCACGTATTGCATGGAGCACTGGGGGTTGTACATAAGCAATGAATCTTGGAACACTACATCACAAACTAATGATGTATTTTATGGCAATTAACATAACACAAAAATTTAAAAATTAATTAATTAATTAGCAAAAAAATTGTGAAAGGCTAGCAAATCTTTTATAGTTACCTGCTTTTTCCTTCCTGTTTTCACTGGTATAATCTTTTGAAAATTTTGATATTTGAATCTGCCCAGATTCTTTTTTTCTTTAAGATTTTATTTATTTACTTGTTTGAGAGAGAGAGAGGGAGAGAGAGAGAGTGAGATCAAGTGAGGGGAATGAGCGGAGGGAGAGGGACAAGCCGACTCTGCATTGAGTGCAGAGCCAGAGCTGGGGCTCAGTCTCACAACCCTGAAGTCAAGACCTTAGCTGAAACCAAGAGTCAGTCGCTTAACCAGCTGATCCAACCGGTCACCCCCTAGATTCTAAATTAAAACAAAATTTTGCCCCCAAACTCTTCTTCTGTTTTCATTTTATTTGTTTCTTCAAACGAACAAATAAACCACCTTCAGAAAAGGTGGTTTCTTCTTCCACTACCTTTATTATAGACATAGATCCTTAAGCCTTTACTATAAATCGTAGTCCATCTAAGCACATGTTATGATTCTGGAACATTTTTAAAATTGTGAGTGTTTAAAAGTTCTGTTTTTCTATCTTAGTATTTTTTCAATATTGTGAGAAACTAAGGCCCATTTCATTAAGATACTAACCACTAATCATATATTTTTAAATTATTTCATTTATGTGTGTGATAAACTAAATAATAGCCCTCAAGAATATCTAGATTCCAGTATCTGGAAATTGAATTTTACATTAAATAACAAAATGGATTTTGAGGATGTGATTAAGTTAAAAAGATCTTGAGGTGGATAGATTATTCTGGAAAATCCACATGGGAAATCACAAGTGCCCTTATAAGAAAAAGGCAGAGGGGGACTTAGACACAGAGCAGAAGGCAATATGAAAACAGCAGAAAAAGATTGGAAGATAGATACTATGCTGTTGACCTTAATATGAAGGAGGGGACTATTAGCCAATGAATGAAAGGAATGAAGCTCTAGAAGCTAGAAAAGGCAAGGGAACCAATGGATTCACCCCCTGTACCTTTGGAGGGAGTATGGTCCTGTGGATACCATGGTTCCTGCTGTGTGAAACCCATTTTGGACTTCTGACCTCCAGAATTGTGAGAAAATTAGTGTGTGTTGTTTCAGGTCACCACATTGTAATTTTTATAGGAACCATAGGAAACCAAGGCAATATGTTTCTTCCTCACTACACCTTATGCTGCAGGCGACAGGGACTGTACCTTCATGGCACTTGGCAGAGATTCAATAAACATTTGTTGAATGAATGAATGAATGAGATTCAGTGTTTTTGGTCCCGTTTGGATTATCATCAAATAGAAAAAATTTAGTCATTTCATTTCCTCTGAGAAAAAATTGGTCTAGTCTTTCCCAATAAAGGTATGTTATAATGATATTGTCATAGGACTTCTGAGATGAAGTTCTAGTACTATTTAAAAGTTTCAAACCATTTGAATGGAAACTCCATGTGGGCAGTGATTTGCCTCTGCTATATTCTCTACTATTTCTTCATTACCTAGCAGATGGTCTAGAAATATTTATCAAATAAACTAAAGAAAGCAGTTCCTTTCAGTTCAGCAGATGTGTGTTAGTAGCTCATATGCTCCATACACTGAACTAGTTGTTGACTTTCAACAAGAGGCCCTGGTCCCTGCCCCCTTCACTCTGCAGTCTAAAAAGGGAAATAAGTCAATATACACAGTTAAGTATAAGTTGCTGTATGAACAACACAGTAGAGAGTACATAACATGGAAATTTTCAAAGAGGACATCTGCTGCTTTTTTCAATCTTCATTCTACTTATATATTTTATGTAACAGATCTCTAGATTTTTGCTAAAATAAAAAGACAGAGAGGCATTCCATTTGTGTCATTCTATTTAGTGGAAGGATGTACCCAGGGCCACTGTAAAGGAGAGTCTGCCTGAAAATGAAATTAACACAGAAGCAGGATAATCCAAGGGAAGAAAAGTACAATTTTTTTACTCTACCTTTGGAACTTTAAGTAAGATAAGCCGATAAGATGTCCCTTTCTCATTTAAGGCTCATTTACATTGAGATTCGGTCCCTCGTGATGGAAAGAATCTTATCTAGTGCAGGTTAGAAAATTTGTTTTTGATATAAATTACTGAAGATACTAAGGTTAGGCTAAACATGAAATTTCACCTGGGATAAATGTAAAGTCGCCACTGGGAATGAGGAACAAAACAAATAAAGGAATGACAAAAAGGCACAGTTTTTCCTGGAAGGAAAAAAAAAGCATCAACAGGGTTAGTATAGACTCAGAAGTTTGATTTTTAGCCCCCAAATTACTGAGGCATGTGCATGTCTTTCAGGTAGACAAAACATAATTATTAATAGGATAATTTGGAGAACACATTGGTAAATAGAGGAAAACTCCAATTTTCTTTTAGACAATGCACAGGAAATTTTCACAAATAAATATTTTGTTTTTAAGATAAATACTAAACAAAGTAGCTAGAGCAAATCTATAGCAGATGTCATGAAGAAGCTGAAAATCCATGTAGGATCAGATTCTGTTGATGATAGAATCACAAGGGTGAGAAACCCAAGTTTCTTTTAAATCTTTCACTTTACTATCATTTTTGTGTAAAATTTGATAAATTATAGGTAAAGTTTTCACATTTAAAAATGTCACAATTGTAAAAAAGTCTTCACACTTAAAAATGTGACAGTTGTAAAAAAGTTTAAAACATTAAATAATAAGATAAAAGTAATAATCAGCCGAATCCTGTGCTGTGTCTATTCTGGGTCATCTGGGCTTAGAGACAGTGAAATTTTAAACCCAGTGTCTAGTACATGCTTGGCAATCCTTAAGAATAGTGCCAATGAAGGTCAATGGCTGGTATTATAATATAGAACATATTAAGAAATAGTAACCCTTACTAGTTATAAGGAATTTTATTTCCATGGCAGACAAAATTCATATCATCTTAAGAACTTCTGCCCATTCTATTTTTAATTTTGTTATTTTAACAAAATATTATCACTTCAATGGTAGTTTTTTTAAACATACCACTTGGTTCATAAATGCAAGGCTTATCTATGTGCCATTTGTATTTATTTTGTTATGGCTGAGCATTCTGTACATACCTTATAAAATTATGGACTTGAAAACCTATTTGGTCAGTCCTGAAGTAGTACTGGTTATTTACTGTGAGACTCATTTTTGTTTCAGAGAGAAAGTGAGTAATTCAGGAAAGTGAGCATGAATCTAGTACATATATTGGCAGAGTAGTATTAAAGACCTCCTTTAGGCATTCTAACTATTGTATTATGTCATCAGGGTCTAATGAGCTGGTTTCTCCCTCTGTATTAATTACACTTGGGGAATAAACCAAGACTAGGAATTATGTCTTTTCTGCAACCATTTACATGCCGTATCTACTGACAAATGTGCTTATATTATTATCAAAACTTCTCCCAAAGTAACCAATTTTTAAAATTTGAATAAAGTTGTTTTTAGAGCTTATACCAAAAAAGAAAACAACAACAACCTATGTGTCAGTATTTTTACATAGCTTGCTGTTTTGCAAATCGAGTAGCCTGAAATTGAATCTGAGAGAAAAAATCTACCTCCTTCTAAACACTCACAATCAGAGAACTCTGATAAGGAGACACTGAAAAGTATTTATGATTGCTTGAATTTTACTCTGTTTCAAGCATAACCTTCTATTGAATTGAGAACCAGAGTAAATGAACTACCTGAGAGAGAAAGCTGCAAGAATGGAAATATGTACTGTGACCAAGATTTCTTCAAAGAAGACGATGTATCATACAGCAAATCCATGAAAATTGGCAGGTGTAATAAACCTGCTTTGCTCAAGGATCCCAGAAGCACATAATGGATATTCCTTTGGGTCAGAGTGTGATGAATATTGAGTACATCACAACCCACACTATGCCTACGGTCTTGTTCAGATTTATTGTTAGCATAATAGCACCTTTAGGAATGGAACACCAGGCTATATTTTTAAGTCAAGTGACATCTTTTGCAATTTCTAATAAAGATGGCCCAATTTAGAAATGCTGAAACACCATTTTTATGCAATGCCTACTGATAAAAGTGTTTATATGATTATAAAATCTTTCTTCAAAATAATTGATTCTTAAACCCTAAATGAAATTGTTTTTTAGGACTGATAACAATGTAGAAAAAAATTTTCTGTTTTGTCAGCACTAGAAGGAAATGATTGGTATGCAGATAAGGCATTCTATAGGGAAGGTTGGCCCTTAGTAGATGAGAACGTGGGAACACATAGTTCTTTCAACTCCAAGTCTTTGAAGGAGAGGGTCAACCTTTCTCTGGAGGTGATAACATCAGCTAATATTTTTATTTTAAGGATACCTTAAATAGTTTAACCACAAATTGAAAAATAGCATGGGCATTTTGATAAGATTTTCTTCTATTTAAAACTTCCCTGAGACTTACAATCAACCTCCTTATGGCTAGCAAGAAACTAGTCAGTCTGACTTTTTTCAGCGTTTTTCATCTCAACTTAAATTCAACTCCCCTTTGCTTACTTCACTAGAGCCATAATTCTTCCTTATCTTCCTAAAAATATCAAGATTGTTCTCTGCTCTGAGCTTCTTCTTTTCCTGTTCAGTTGCCTGGAGCACTCTTCTTCAAATCTCTCTATGCCTGGCTCTTTTGCTAATGCCCATCTCCAATTAGTCATCTCCATGGAATGAGCTTTTAGAAAACTATCAGAAAAAAAAAGAAAAGAAAGAAAGAAAGAAACCAACCTATCGAGGTAGCCAGCACTTGGTCCCACTACTGGCCCCAGTCACTCTTATCAACCTTTTTTACTGTCTTTAATGTACTTGTTACTATCTGGAATTAACTTTTACATTTCTTTATTACTTTTCCATTTTCTTTCTACATCTAGTGGAATACAAACTATTCAAGTAAAAATATTTCCACTCATGTATGTGGCTGCAATATCTTATACATAGTAGAATGTCTGACACATAGTAAGCACTCAATAAATATTTTTAAATAAATTAATAAATGATTGACCTCTCAAAGTAAGTCCCCAAAGCTACTTAAGGGTAATCCAATATCCCCAAACACTTAGAATTTTATTGTATATTATTAGAATCTACTTTTAAACATATGCATTTTAATCACAATATATCATTTGGTTTCAGGCACTTTTTTTACTCTTTAAAAAGTTCATGGTATATACTGAACATACAATGTTTGCTTAGGCACACTTGACCTAGGCAGGTATAATTTCAGTGTTGTTTGTTCAAGGACTAGCGTACTTAACATACAGCCAGTTCTATTTTATGTTATTGGGTAGCAGATACCCACTGATATTGTGTCACAAATAATCCAGATATCTAAAACCTTTAAGCTGTATTTCATCTCAAGATGTATTTGCTCATTCTTTCCCAGTTCCAGCGTTATCAGTCAAGTCAACCTCCCATTTCTTCTCCTCTAGACTTTTGTAGCAGCCTCCTAAGTGTTCTTCCTATTTCAAGGCATCCTCTATATCCTTCCCAAGACATAGCTTATTGACACAGACTCCTATTGAGGCAAATCTTTATGAAGCACAGAGGATTTTGTCATTACTCTGTGTCAAGACCCCCACAGATCCTATTTCCTATGAGTTTTAACTGTCTAATCAAGCATTCAAATTCAATTTCCTTCAACAAATATTGAAAGTTCTCCAATTAATTTAATTCAACCTATGTCCCGGGCCAAATGTTCTCTTTCTCTCCTTCATGTATCCTTCATTTAAGTCAGACTGTACTACCAATGAGATCTCTGCACTTTTTTTCCATTCCTCATATGAATGTCTCCACCTGCAGCGTCCTTCTTTAGATCCACTTCCTTCCAATAAAGTCAAATCCAGTCTTTCTCAGCCATGTTCAGATCTATCCTCCAAGCAACAAATAATTTGCCTTTTTTCCTAATACTTATTCCATGAAGTGGAATTTTATTTCCACATACTTTGTTTAAAAAGAAGTCATTTTGCTCAAACATGTGCTCATTCTGAGAAATGTATTTACTCTGTTTGGGGTGCCTAGGTGGCTCAGTGGGTTAAAGCCTCTGCCTTTGGCTCAGGTCATGATCTCAGGTCCTGGGATCGAGCCCCGCATTGGGCTCTCTGCTCAGCGATGAACCTGCTTCCCCCCCTCTCTCTGTCTGCCTCTCTGCCTACTTGTGATCTCTCTCTGTCAAATAAATAAGTAAAATATTTTAAACAAAACAAAAAGGAAATGTATTTACTCTGTTGAAAATAAATTTATAATGATGTAGTGCTCAATTCTAAAGGGAAAAAAAACTAATCGGTAATATTTGATTAATTATACTTTATACCTAGCGCTTTATAGTTTGTAAAGTGTTTTATGTGCAGTGTTTCATCTGTACTTGAAAGTAAGCAGAGAAAAGATTGCTGTCTTTCTTCTCTAGCTGGAGAAACTGAAATTCAGAGATATGAGACCTATCAAGGACCATAGGGCTATAAAATAGCAGAGTTTATGATGAGAATCCAAAGCTCAGATGAAAATTTTGTTCAGTGTTTATTCAAGACACCACTTCTTAACACTGACTCATATTTATGTAACAGTTGTTTTGTTTTGTTTTTAAGTTGGTGTCAATTGTGTTTAGAGGCCAACTTCTGCTCAAAGTGTAGTAAATTTTAAAGAGGCAGTCTCCAAAATTTTATGACCAACAAATAAAGGAATAGTGGTTATAAACATATAAATCCAATGTATGGGTATTTATTTACTTGTTTATTTAAGATTTTGTTTATTTATTTGACAGAGATATCACAAGTAGGCAGAGGCAGGCAGAGAGAGAGCTGAGCAGAGAGCCCAATGCTGAGATCATGACCTGAGCCAAAGGCAGAGGCTTTAACCCACTGAGCCACCCAGGCGCCCCTGGGTATTTATTTTATATACATTAAAAAACAAAAAAAAAAGTAAGTTAAAATTATAGATAAACACTCTTAGAATTTCTTACATTATCTTTCCTATCAGTAGCTCACCTTGTGCCCTACTTTGGAGATTATGCATTTTAAAGCTAAGAAAAGGATATATCTTATGTGGAAGAGTCATAGGGAAATAGAAAACCATCTACACTTACAGCAGTTCTCAACTCACCAGAATAACGGGGAATATTTGGGATAGAAAAGTAGTCATATTTGAAAAATTGTCACTAAAGCAAAAGTAGATAAAATTGAGAAAAATAGATTTAATATATCTGATTTCATTAAAATATTATGCAAACCTGAAGAACACACATGCAGTCCCACAGAGCCATTATTTAAAATTGTAGATGGATGTATCGGTTGCCTATTGCTAAGTAACTAATTCTGTAATTCTGCAGCTTGTCTGATTATTTCCTCTCCTGATTTCACTTTGTTTCTCTCTCATGTGGCTTCACTGGAGTGGAAACAGAGAAAACTGGAAGATTGGACAGAGGGAGGGAGAGATCAAAGTACCCAGGATGTTTTAAGTCATGATAAGGGACTGGATTTCATTCAAAAAAACCTCTGAATTATATGGATTTGGGGCAGCTATATTGCCCTTTGCTTCTTACCTTTTCTTTCCTTTTCTCTTCTTTTTCTTTTCTTTCTTTTCTTCCTTTTCTTTCCTTTTCTTTCTTTTTTCAAAGAAACATCTTAGTATATTTTAAATAATCATGTGAGGACCTTTCAAAATACTGTGCCAGAAACCCTCACCCCTGCAATTCAGATTTAATCATGTTGAGTTTGGTCATCAGGATTAACTTTAATTGGCAGTTCTACAAATTTTCACAAACTGAACCCACCCAATGTAATGAGCACTCTCATCAGGATGCAGAATTTTCCCAACATCCCAGAAGCTCCCCCAATTACAGCTGAGACTCAAAAGGATAACCATTATCTGACTTCTGATCACATAGTTTAATTTTATATTTTATATGCAAAGTTTTTATAATATATAACTTCTCTGTGTCGTATATATCTATAATCATGTATATGTGTGATTATAATACATATAAAATCATACAGTATGTACTTTTTCCCATCTCAGTGTTTAAATTCAGTGTTAACTCTGTAAGATCCACCCACGTTGTGTATAGCAGGAGTTTTCTAATTCCCATTAGTGTATTCCATTTTATGATTCCATTGTATGAATCTTTCAGAGTTTATTTTTCATTCTACTCTGGATGGGCATTGGAGGTTATATGTTTTTATTTTTAATTTATTTTTCTAGCTTTATTGAAGTATAACTGACAGGATTGTGTATATTTAAGGAGTACAGTGTGATGATTTCATATACTTAGATATTGTGGCATGACTGCTTTAATCCATCACCTCACATAGTCAAAAGATACAAAGTTATTTTGTTTATCTTACGGAATTAGTACTAATTTCAGAAACAAACATAACAGACTTTAATGCTGCTCAAAGAGATTTCAGTCTGAAAATGTACCTAATAGATTACCAGAAAAACAGATGAAGAGAATTTCTTGCCATTCTCATAATTAATAAATCAAACTTGCATTTCCTAAAGCTTGCAACTAACAACAGGTGTTGTCTGCTCACTTTACCAGAAGCTCACAGTGAAGAAATTTGGTATATACAGAACTAAAAACCAACATTTGAACAAAGAACTAAACCCTCCCTAAGTGCTCAGCAGCTCTTTAATCGGTTCACAACATTGAGCTGGGAAACAATGATTATTTCTAACATCAAAAGGGCAGAGAGATTTGTTTGTTTTTGTTTGTGTGTTTTACCTGTATTTGCATGCCTGAGAATTATAAAAAGCACTAATATCAAAGAACACAGAAGTGCTACATTTGTGATTGCCGCTCTACACAGCCACAGTTGTGGCTGAAGAGAGAGGGCGGTACAAATCCCTCATCCTCTTCATAGAATTCTTACTCAGAATTACCAATAATTGAAGGAGGAGTGCTTTCTGGGGGCAAATTATCTGAATAAACCTTATAGCCACTGTATCTCTTAATAATTGCCAATTGTTCTTTCCATTTTGTGCCCTTTAAACTGAATCCAAGACCATAAGTATAATTTGATATATGTAGGTTCATGGCCATACACTTATTTTGCTTACCCAAATTTTCACAGTCTCTTAAATAGAAGTTGACAATCTGCCAAGTGATTTTTCTGTTGCATGATGAAATATTTGTGAGAGCTGGACCATACTTTGTGTTGGAAAATATGTTGGAGAACTTATTTTCAGAGTCCAAAGTACATGAGGATTGATGATGCAGATGGGTTTCTTTTTTTATTTTATTATTTCTTTTTTATTATTATTTTTATTGAAATATAGTTGACATATAATATTGCAGTTTCAGTTGTACAATGCAGTGATTCCACAAGTCAGTACATTAGGCAATGCTCACTACAACCAGCAGACGGATATTTTTTTTAGAGAAGTGGTTCCAGAAAAATTATCTCCTATTCAATTGTTGGGTTTTTCTGTTTACCACCTACCTGGATATTTTTCCTCTTTACGTCTGCCTATTGCCTTTATTTTTACAACACCAAAATAATTTCAAACGAGACCACAGGGATAGACAAAGGAGGTAGAAGTAAAGTCAGGCCAAGGACAATCATCTGTGTCTGAGGACTGGCCTCTTAGCCTGTTTAGTTTGGCCCTTGATGACATTTGAGTTTGCAATCCACTGGAAGATGACCACAACCCTTTACAGTCCTGATATTCAGCGATTCTAAAATGGAAAGCTTTACACAACTTACTGTTTGTTAATAGTTCTGACGAAAGAATGTACAAGTACAGCACTGCTTCTTTCAGCTAAAAAGCACTTTGGGACTCATCTATGAATTCATTTATCCATCTTATGCTATTCCCTTGGGTAATTATGAGTGAATTGCTCTGTGCTGTTCCTTCATCAAATATTTTCTGATTGTTATTTTGAAATTATTTTCAAGAGCATCACTGATGGAGTGTAGTCACACATGAGTAATACTTTTTATTTTTAAACTCTAGTGCTGCCGTCGAGTTGTCAAATGCCACAATTTCATGGCTAAGGCTGTGCTATACTCTCCTGTCCCAGCCTTCAGAGCTCATTGATTAATCTGCCTGTCTGTGAATGTGGTCAATCAGTTAATTCAGTGGGACACCAAACACTCCAAACAAACTATTAATGTGGGGAGACAGACTGAAATACATGTTTAGCAGCTGATGTGTTAAGAAGGTAAACAGCCAATCTATAAACATTTGATTCTTCTCAATTTACATGACTGCTTCTTTTCAGCAGAAAACCGAGAGATGGTCAGGAGAAATCTGAATCTAGAAAAAAGAAGGACTGACAAACTTAACTTAGCTAAAACTACATTTCCTAAATTCCCCTTCCCTGTACAGTTTTAGATGAGAGTTGACCACAAAGGAAATTTGGGTGAAATTTAGAAGGTAGAAATGACACATTTCTCTGAAAGCTACATGTAAGTAATTGTGAGAGAGACATAGATAAGCTAAGAGTATGTGCTCAGTCTCTTTCTTCATATCCAGCTTTTGTCTCAACTGCTGGCATTGCTGGTCAACAGTGACCCCAAACCTACTCTCCCAACATTTCACTTTATTTGACAAATCTTGGCCATTCTAAATTTCCAAATACTACCAAGAATCTTGCCCTTGATAAATAATCAAATACTTAGCTCTTTTGCATATTTTCTTAGAACTGTCGGGTTATATATGTGGCCCAAGTTATATTTCATCTTAAATTTTATCCGAAAAAGGGTACTTTAATATTCTTATTTATACTGTGCTAAATTCTTTAACAATACCGTAACAATTAACAAAAATATGAAGTAGAAAGGAAAAATATTAGTCTCTCCATTATGTATTAAAAAAACGAGTAAAGCTATCTCCTAAGACTCTCAGATAATAGCAGAGCTGAGTCTAAAACCCTAAAACCCAGAGTATCTATTTAAATTGCAAACGTCCTTGGGAGGGGAAATGCTTGATCTCTAGAGCCCTTTGATTTCAAATTTGATTTCCCAGGAAGATACAGATTGAGGTCTTAGCATAAATCAGAATAATCAAAGTGCAACTTAAAACATTTATATGAAGTTCAAAAATACTTGTTTTTTTTGTATTGCTTATATCACCCAAATCTTAGTTCAGGGGACATAGAGAATCAAATTAAGAGTGTCAAAAGTAACATATCCTATCACCAGCTCTTTTCTTCTTCTTTGATCCCTTCCTCGTATACATACTTTACATTGAACATGGACTTTGGAAAAGGACATACCTGGGTATAAATCCCATTGCTGCCCTTTGGGTAGCTGGCTACCCTAAAATTGCCTACCTTTCTCAGCATCAGTCTCTTCAGCTTTATAATAATAGAGATAACAACTGCTTTATAGAGTGAGTTTGACATGTTACTATTCATATTCACATTGCTATAGACATATAAGAATGCAGAGTGCTTAGCACAGTGTCCAATAAACGATAGCTAGTGATCACAGTAGGAGTGGAGCTAAGAGCTGTGTTAATAGTAAGAGTTCAAGTAGCAGCAATGACCAGTGTTCATGACTACTAGATTGTGTTCATATCTCTAAGGGCAGACCTTTAAACTCAGTCAACTGGGAAATTTACTGTCTTCCTTTGATCCCTGGACTTTAGCCGGCTACTTCTTAGGGGTTCTTACTTTTCTGAGTCACTGAGTCATAGTCAATGTTAAAATGGATAAAAGCTCATGTTCTTCCTCCATTATCCTAACTGGATTATGATGACCACAGACAAAATCCCAAACTTAAATGAAGGAGTAATTATGGGTACCAGAAAGAGATGAGAGGAACTGTGAAGATTCAGATAACATAACCCAAAATTTTGCTTCAAAATTTCATTTCAGAATTTTGGCTACAGAATCAATCTGCTATCCATAAATCAGATTTTCTCAGCTTCAATGCTTCTGACCTGATAATTAATCAGATTTTGAACCAGATAATCCTTTGCGAGATGGGACAGTCCTGTGCAGTGTAGAATGTTTGGCAGCATCCTGGGCCTCCAGACTTGTTGCCAGTAATATCCCACCAACTAAGTCATGACGATCAAAAAAAAGTCTCCACTCAAAATGTCCACTGGGGAGCAGAAGTGGCCCTAGTTGAAAACAACTCCTATATGCTCTTGACTTAAGAAATCGCCCAATCTCCAATCAACTGTTAGTTATACTCTGCCTTTCAGTGAAGACTTAGCCTCTGATTTCACACCATTCAAACCTACAATAGCTGTTGAGTTTTCAGACCTGGGAACTCCAACCCTGTCCTATTGGACTGTCTCTCCATGCAGGTTAACAGCTACTTTAGGAGTATCTCCCATCAACTGCATTCCCCTTGTGCTCCCTGGAAAAAAACAACTACAAGAAATTCATACTTCTTTGCACTTACTTCCTCAGAGGTGTTTTAAAAAATAGTATTTTCACTGCTCTAAACCCTAGTTTACTCTTTCATCAATTTCTCCAAAACAGAGAAATTGTTTTGAGAAACAATTTTGAGAAACAAAATTTTAAGAAACAAAAACAGAGACAATCAATGTCTCCAGAAACAGCAGGATTATATTAGCTTCTGTAGATACTACTGGTAATACAAATATTTTTTTCAATGGGCTTTTAACATAAAACAATGTATCAGGAAGAAAGGAAGAAGAAAAGAAATTAGTGAACTCTCGATGATTGAACACATACCACATGCCAGCCTCTCAACTAAGTAGCCTGTATATATTCTAATCTAGCTTTTACGGTAAAAGCTCACACGAAGAAACTGAGACTGAAGTAGATTAAAGTTTCAACAGTGTACTGTAAGTCATTGGCCATTCCAGATTGTTCTGCCTGACTCAGTGCTCTGTGCCCACTTTAGTATACCCTGTAACAGTGTTCAGGAATTCCTGTGAAAAGTGGAAATAGCCGGTATAACCGTATTTGTGTGGTGTGTGTGTGTGTTGGTATCTCACAACTTAAGCCTACTTTTAAAATGTTAATCATTTCACTAAAATCTGAATCAACTATGTCCCAGAGGATCATAGAGAATATTTGGATTTTTTGATAAGTAACTCATACCCGTCAGAGTGAAGACAAGTTTCTATCTACAGACCTGTCATGAGGCAAGCTGTCTCTTTTTTAAAATGATTTAGAGGCAGCTGGCCTCCAGTCTGCTAGTCTGTTAGTGTCTAGCTTGGCTATTCATCATCAGAGTCAGGAATCTCTGCCCATCTCACATAAGGTATGTGTCTTCCTACTGGAAGATCTTTCTCCAGAAGTGGGTGGGTTCAGGCCAAGGTCTCATCTTGCGAAATACAGACAGATCTCAGCACTATTTATATCATACTCGAGCTGACTCTGTGCCATTGCTCATTTAACCTACTTGTCTTCCTATCTAAAGATATTCTTTCCCTTCTGGCCTTCCTGCCAGCTGTGACATCACTCCAGGCAAGCCGTAAGGAGAAGAGATTTTTAAGGATTACTCTGTTTGTTTCATCCTAGAGAAGTTTAATGTTCTTGCTATAGACGTAGGGAGTAGTGTATATTATCTTCTTCCTTCTTTGCAGTAGGAGTTAATCAGTCCAGTTCTGCTTATTACTGACTCATCTCTGGTTTCATTTGGAAATGTAGCCCTTCTGCTAAATGCTTTTATATCATCTGGCAGTTTGTATAGACTTTGGTGTGAAAGCTCCAATAAAAATAGCTCTCTTCATTAAGCTTTCTAACATGTGCCCAATATTGTGCTAAGTGCTTTACCTGAAGGATTTCATTTAATTTTCAGAAAACTATAAAGGAAATAGATTTTGTTATCCCCATTTTAGACAAAGGAAACTAATGAAGAACAGCTAAATAGCTTTTGAACTTCCCATACCCAGTATGTGGTGCAGTTGGGATTGGAATCCAGACTTATCTAATCCCAAGACTCAAGGGTGTTCCATTTATCATACTGCCTCCCAGTGAGTTTCTTTTGGGATTTTTTTTATTACTTGGTCAGTAACATTATGTTCATCTTCATTTTATTTTTTTTGTTGATAAAATGAATGCCTTTGTAGAATCTTCAAAGATATAAAAATTGGATTAAAATCAAAACAGTCTCTGGAAGTTCCCCTTTCCTAATATTGTGTGTGTGTGTGTGTGTGTAAGGAGCTTAGAATAATGGACTGTACCAGTATTCCAATCTAAAATATGTTTCTTCTTGCTGACACCAAAAAAGTCATGTTGCTTCTCTAGACTTCAGTTTCTTTATTTGTAAACTGATGGAGTTGGACTTATGAATTCTTAATTCCTTTCTGTTTTTGATATTGTCTGATTTTCTGATGCATAGGGTATTTCTGCCTCACGAAGGGCTCATAAAATACACTGGAGACAGCACCGGTAATAGGAAATTCTGCATCCCCTGCTACTTGGCTTTGCTCATCCAAATTATTTCCATAGTGTCTCTCTCTAGAGATTCCAAGCACTTACTTAATTTAATATAGCCCTTTATAAAATGGGTCTTCTCTGCAAATCTCTGCTTGAGGCATTTCTCTGATACTTACGCAATACATTCACTTTTACAAAGGCTTTATTTTTTCCCCTAAGAATTTCCTGTTCATTCAGCTACAGCCAGAGGTAAAGCTAACACATTTGTACATCTCTTCAGAGGTACCCAATTTACTAAATGTCTTTTAATTGGCATGGGAGCCTATAGAATGCCCTCTGAGAGACAATGAGAAGAATTATTTGTTTAAATATACAACTATGTAGGATATGTTTTAAGATTGAATTTTTTTTTATATATACATTAAAGTGGACTCTGCCTCAAATTGAAATTATTTAGCTGCATCTCATGGACTTTCCAGGTTTCCTATCACAAAACATTCTCATGGTCAGGTTTCTTGTCATAAATGGGACCCTATAGATTGAATGATGGTAATGACAATCACTGAATCCTTTTCCTTTTTCTTTATATTCCAGATTTAATTATGGTAGGAAGTACAATTAGTAACTATTCATGTGGACTTTGGGGTCTACTGTCATCTCATAAAACCTCAGGCATCCATTCAACAATTGTTAGTCACATGCCTCCTATAGCTCACTTCTGAATCCCTGTGCCTAAATCAGTGAGGGGCACACAAGAGAAACTCAGATAAAATTAAATTAAGATCCCAAGCACTATGCCATAGGTAAAGTACTGAGCAAAACACCTGAGCCCAATCTTTACAGAGCTTATAGGCCAATAATTTTACACACACACACACACACACACACACACACACACACACACACAACCCTGTGGTTAGTGAACGAAAAGGCACCTGTCTTTAAGAGTTTATCATAGGGAAAGCTCACTTCTTTTTTTTTTTTTGGAAAGCTCACTTCTTTGGTGGAATTCAATGAAACTACTGTGAAGAATTGACTTTCTGAAATCTGAATAATAATAACTGACCATTAATTAGATAAAATGGAGAATAGGCATTTTCAGATTGGACACAGGCAAAAATAAGCAAAAAAGAAACTAGATAGAAGGACACACAGGTAACTCAAGGCCAACAGAAATGTAATACAGATAGTAATAGAGAGAACAGCAGATGAGGCAACAGGGAGAGGCAGGGACCAAGTCATATAGAACTTTGTAGGTCCTTTTGCAAATTACTAAGCATTTTTCCCTTTGTCCAAAAGTAATCTAGTATTAAGTGATTTCTAGCTGGAAAAAGGAAATAGGATAGGGGAGAGATACAACAAAGACATGACCAAATTTATGTATATAGTATATTGTGTATATAGTTACTCAATAGTGACTATATGGAAAGAATGAGAGGAAATAGAAAATAGGATAGGGGAGAGAAACAGCAAAGACATGACCGAATTTGTATATATAGTATATTGTGTATATAGTCACTCAAGAGTAACTATATGGAAAGAATGAGAGTCAAAAGGCTATCATAATACTCAAGGCAAAAAAAAAAATCAGTGGTTTGGTATAGGAATCTGGCAATAGAATTATTTGAAAAGATTAAGGACTTAATCTAAGGGTTAAAAATCAGACTTGGCATTGTATAGAGAGGTGAGAAGAAGAAGGATGTTAAGGAGGACTCCCAGATATCTGATGAAGCATTCAGTTCAGTGGTAGTATCATTTTCTGCAGAAGGAAGATAACCAGATCTGGAGTTTGATCATGAGTTCCTTATTCCACATAAGTTTGTTATTCCTGTAGAAGTATGGACTACAAAAATGAATACCCGTGGAACAAAAAGAATAAGGCTGAGTGGAGCCATGATGAATTTGGGAATCATCATGTCATGGGTATGAATAAAATATAATAGGCATAGATGAAAAAGAGGCACCATGACTAAATGTAAGGCAACTTGATTCAAACTAGTTAGTTGGAGAGAGTGGCTGATGGAGAATATTTAACAGGCAAAAGTGGTAAAGAAGTAGAAACCACAAAGATATGAAGCAAGCTAGAGAGTGTTGTGTCATAGAGTATTTTCAGGTGAGGAAATAGTCTATGACCATTGACTGGTCAAGTACATGAAGAGTTAAGGAAATATCTATAGATGTGATGACAAGTATGTCACTGGTAACCTTCATTAAAATATATCTGTTTAAGAAATGAGGAGTAAGGTTGAATTTAGCAAACGGCAGGTTAAGAAAATAGAAACAATGCATATAGAAGCCAATTTATAGATATTAGCTTTGGTTGAAGTTAAAATGTTTATAATTTATTGGGAAATAAAGTACACTATACATAATCTCAAATTATCACCTCAAAGATTATGTCTGCATTAGAGAGAAAGAGACTTCCCCACTGGCAAGATATGCACATTCCACTCTAACCAAGTGATCGAACATAGCGTCACTAATAAGGAGACCAATTGAAATAGCATGCTTCCTAATAGAATAAGAAGTATGAACACCATCTATGTCATATTCTTGCCAAGAATGTTTAACCTGAATCTGATCTTGAGGAAACTACCATAGAATTCAGGTAGAGAAAACTCTCCATTGTGCAGGCCCTTCAAAAATCTTGATATGGTAAAAGTAGAAAATATAGAACTGTTCCAGATTAAGAGAAACTAAAGAAATTGTATTGAAAATGAAATTTTTATGTGATCCTGAAAAAAATAATCAGATATAAAGAGTAAATATTTTTGACCAATTGGATAAATTTAATATAGACTATAATGAAATGCTGTATCCATGTTAATTATTTCACATGTGATAATACTATTATGATTACTGAAGAATAATAGCCTTTTATTGGAAAATAAGTGCTGAGACATATAGAGATGAAATGTAATATTCTGCAACTTATTGTTACAGAAATAAACCACATTTTTACAATTTCCAGCACACTTAATTTCCTTGTTTCAAATATTTATTCAAGATTTTGTCTAGCATCACATTCCTTCTACCTGAAGAGCTTTCTTCAGTATTTCTTTTAGTGCAGATCTGCTGACAAGGTATTCTATGAGTTTTTGTTTGTCTAAAGAAAATCTTTATTTTTCCTTAATTTGTGAAAGATACTTTCATTGGATATAGAACTGTGAGTAGACAGATTTTTGCATTCAGCCTTTTAAAGATATCCTCCATTTTCTCACCTGCATGATTTCTGAAGGTAAGTCTGCAATTTTTGTATTTGTTTTTTCTGTATGTAAGTGTTATTTCTCTGTGTTTGTCTTTAAGATTTTCTGTTTGTCTTGATTTTTTCTTTTTGAATATGACTTACTTAAATATTTTTATTCCTGATTAGTATTCCTTCTGCCCTGGTCTCACTTTCTTCTTGTGAGAGTCTAATTACATTTGAGTTAGACAGTTTGATATTCTCTAACAGCTCTTGGAGGCTCTGTTCTGCTTTCTTCACTGATATTCTTTATGATTTAGTTTAGGGATTCCTATTAACTTATCTTCACTTTCATTGATTCTTTCCTCAAATGTGTCAAGTCTGCTGATGAAACTATTGAAGGCTTTCTTTATCACTGTTTTTAATTTATAACATATCCAATTGATTTTTCTCATCTATCTGTTTAAATTATCCTACTGATATTACTTATTATATGTGTTTTCCATTAGAGCATTAATGCATTAACCACAGTTATTTTAAATTCTCTGTGTGATCGTTCCAATACCTATGTTATATCTGATTCTAGTTCTGTTGATTGCTTTGTCCCTTGGTAGTACTTTTTTTCTTTGTTTTCTCATGTGCTCTATAATTTTTCCTGAGATCTGGACATCTTGGACATATCAGGAGAAACTAAATAGTTTCTATTCCTGGGAATAGGCATGGTTTTGCCTCTGGTAGGCCTCCTGTGTGAGAGTTTGAGTCAATCTAGCCGAGAGGTCCTGGGTTTAGATTTGCTGTGATTACCCTCAATGTACCATTCGTTTAAACTTCCTTTGGGACAGTAGTGTTTAGGGTGAGAATTGGTTTACCAGAAATTTTTTTTCTCAATGTCTATTCCACTCTTCTCTTTGGGGTCTTCTCTTTGCACTGCACCTCAAAGACTGTCTTTACACATGTTTTTGAAACCCCCAAGTTGTACTCCACCAGTAGATGTCACTCAACTCTGTTCAACCTCAGGATACAGTGATGGAGGGGCATTCTTGTTCTGGTTAAGCTTCAGTTTTAGGCAAACACTATGTTCCTAGGTTTCAGGAACATGGCTGCGTCAGTCTTCTTGCCCTCTTCCCAACTGTAACTCTGAGAAAGATGTATAGGTTTTGATTTGTTTTGTTTAGGTTTTCTATCTCCGGCTACAGTGTGTTTTCACCGCTTGCTGAAAGCACTTCTCCCTGCACTTTGAAGCATTCCTTCCATAGGAGATATAGGGATGAAGGATATAAATGGAGTTTCTTGCCTTTCCTGCAGTGGCTGTTTTTCCCTCCCCTTGTCTGTATAATAAGGATTATACAACAGTAATTTTTTATGAGCTTCTGCTCAGGTCCAAAGAAGGAGCCTGTGATTGGGTATGAAGTTCCCTTATAGCTCTTGCCCCAAGAGTTTCTGTGTGAGAGCCTGAAAATAGAGAATTTCTGTGTTATCTGCAGCCATCAGCCCCATGCTCTTCTTTACCAATTTGTTATGAAGGAAGCAAAAATGCTACCTTATCAACTCTGTCCTTGTAGGCATGTTTTCCTTTAGATCCGGAGCTCGTTGGTATTCTTGTGATATCAGTTCTGATTGGCTCAAGAAAAGTTAGTTCAAAAAAGCATTGGTATAATATTTTCCAGCTTTGTTAATCCTAGGCAAAAATTGTTGGTTCCCTGCAAATGCCTTTCAACTGGTACAGGGGAAAAAAAATGGAAAGAAGGACACAGATCACACAAAAAAAGAAAGGGAGTAAGAGAGTGCAAATGTGGCAAGAGAATAATTAGTGATTCTGAGAAGTAAATATGGGTATTCATAATACCTACCTTTACATTGCTCTTGTGTTAACACATAGAAAGTGCTTAATTAGTTACCATACATGCAATTAAGACATAATCTATTGAGTGATAATATGATATTCTTATTAGTCACAACCAAAATGGGTGAGTCATTTTTTCCATTCTAGTTGGATATTGTCATCTAAGATACTACTCCAGCTAATTCTGTTTTAAAAGTAGACATTTACTAAATATTTTATGTACTTCTCTCTCGGTACTGTTTTTAATAGAATAAAAATGGTTTTGCATAGATTTATCACTTACTGAGGGAGTCAGCTAACTGGAAAAACATAAGATTTGGAATTAGAAAAGTAGGATTAAGTAAAAATGTATTTATTTAACAAATATTTGTGAAGATCCTACAATGTTATACTGATTGTTTTAAAGGCTTGGAAGAGAACAGTAGCTCTGCTGCCAATAGTTTTTTAAACTTGTACAAATTTATACCATCTTAACCTTGGTCTCCATCTCCCTGAAATATGGATAACAATACCTACCTCACTTGTGAGGGTTAAATTCCCTGGCATACGCTAAAGCATTGTGTGAATCATAAACAAATTATCAAAAGCATGTTCTTACAATTCTACTCTAGTTGTTTATTTTTCTTCAGTTGTTAGAATTATTCTTTTTGACTCTTTCCTCTACATTTCTATAATGTCCTTGGCCTTTCTTTCTTATTTTATTTTATTATGACTGCTTACAATGTTATAGCCATTTACAACTTCATGTTAATCAAAATCATGAATTTCAGCAAAGGCAACAATCCCTGCCTAGTCTGTGACCTTTTTCCCTTTGATCCTGGCATCTGAAAGCATTTTATACATTTTAATTCTCTTCCATTTTAATAGCTTTGTGAAGCAGTCTTATTTTCTTTGACTGATAAGATCATTGAAGGTGACCTGATTTTCTCCAGAGATGCACAATGAATAAAACACATTGCTGTGCATACTTACTTACCCAAACCCCCACAAAGTAGAGAAAAACTTGGAGTTGTTCTTTCTATACGGAGGTTATATTAGGAGGAAATCACTTCTCAAACATTGTGATTATGTATGTATCATCAAATTATGTGAGCTGCTTTTGTTATTATTGCAAATCTTTGTGGGGTTTTGAGGTTTTATCTTGTTTTACACATACACAAAATGGAATAATAAAGGTTTTACAATAAGAAATACAGAGTTCATTTTTGTTTCTTTACTTTTTAAAGTGCTTTGAAAATAAAAATATCTAAACTTTTGGGCCACATCTTGTTAAGACAAACTTATCGATACTTCTAAACATCACATGTATCAGTGTCTCTCCAAACATTATGTTTATGCAGTTTTGAGTTTGCAAGGTGACTTATTTCTAGCTAAGTGTGTGTCTTGCACACAGGGTGCTTTATCCTTGTGATTTGTTTGTGCGATGTTAATGATTCATGGCTTAAACGACTAGGCTATTCATAAGTGTGGAAAATTGTATTTGAGGGCATTTTATTCTGCTTAGTTGGGCTTGTTCTTTATAAAGAATCCAACTAGCAACAACATTTACAAAAGACTGCTGAATATTTGGTATGTAACTATAGCACACATTTGTGTGCTTTCCACACACTCCATAGCAAAATACCATCTCTGTTCACCATCAGCTTCTAGCAGCCCCACCAATATCACACTTGTTACCAGAGTAATCACCCCAGAACATCTTTTCCTTCTGCTTCTCAAAGCTTTATATTATCAGAGCACACAGTGTATATTTGAATGATGTCAAGACCTTTTGACATTCACTTATTAATATCTCCTTAATTATTTCCAGCTACTCTTCTAAGCCTCTTATTTAGGAATGGTGACAAATCTATTCAGTGTTTCATCCCACTATCCCAGAGAGACGAATAAAACTAGCATAGCATTTCTATGCAAGAACGTTTAATGATTATATTTTTCTTATTAGTGTTAAAGTCTGAAGATAAGCATCTTTCTTCTCCAGTTTTCAGGGAGGTACTCCAGTTAACAGACTTTCCGCATAGTTTGTTTCTAGAGTCCTAGAAAGGTGAATCATGGATATCAGGGTGCAATGTTCTCTAAAGTCATTGTAGAACTATAGTTACTTGGTAGTTCATTTTCAACAAGTCTTGTTGATTTCTTTTCTCTTTCAAAATAGTGTCATCCTCTTAAGCAAGGAGCAAATATTTAGTTATAATGAGTATTCTCTTAGTTTAAAATATATCATTAATCTGCAGTCTTCATTAAACTAAAGACAAGTACTCACTTATTTCTATTGCCATTTTCTCTGGCTATTTTTGTTTTGTTTTGTTTTTAACCTCAAAAGTGTAACTCATATACAAAGTATGCATATATTTATATCATTTATCACACATTTCATATGGGCAAAGGAACAGAAAATTGATGAAACAAGCCTGAGTGCTCGTGGCTTAAAATTATATTTCGGTTCTAGCTATAAAAGTGTAATCCAATTGAAATGTTTATCATGCATCTGTGAATATTTTTTCTTGCATATGTAATAGTGTTGCATGGACAATTTAATTTCTTTCTTTAAAAGTAATCCTGGAAAAATTCACTTTCTAGCTTTTTGAAAAGATACAACTAAAGATCAGCTCTGTGGGAGTCCAAGTTTAATGCGTAAAATATATTATCTCAAATAATTATTTTATTTTTATTTTACCGTTGCCTTAAGTTGCTGAAAAACATTGGTGCAATTTTCACAGATATGGTCTTTTTTTGTCCCTCATGTGTGGGTTAAAGTTGTGAATTTTAAAAAGGACAAAATGAAATATTCTGTATACATGGGCATGGAATTTAAAGGCAACATACAGTCTGCTAAGTTAATATTGAAATTTATAGTTCTCAGAGAAATGGAATCATCCTAACACCAAGGTAATCATCAGAAAAAAATTTAATGTGATGAAATAAAAATCAGAGTAAAGAAAGTGAGTCTGAAGACATAATGTGTCAAATTCCTCTATTAAAAAATATTCCATGGATTCAAAAAGATACCGTGGTTTAATATCTATTATTAGTCAATTAGTAATTTTAAGTGTATGAAAAATAAACTTTAAAAAAGTAGGTTGATCAAAGGCTAGTATAAGCAGATTCTTGACTATGGTCATATTTTTTCCTTCAGTACTAATTGAGTACCAAAATGTTTCACAAGGACCAATATTCTGCTAATTGTACAGTACACAATTTGATTTCATATTTTTATAATCCTCGATGTCATTATTTTCTAGGTATTTTAGACACATTTTAATATAAAATTTCCTTACTTTTTTAAAATAACAGTACCTCCTGGAATCAAATCACTAATTCTATTTCTGGCAACTTTTAAAGAGAAATGGTATCTGAGTCACTATATTGATTTTCTGTTGCTGCAAAATATTACCACAAACTTGGTGGCTTAAAACAACCTGCATTTATCATGTCACAGTTTTTTTGTGGGTCAATATTCTGGGCACAGCTCATCTGGGTTCTTTGATTCAAGGTCTCATAGAAAGTGGTACTCAAGGTATCAAGCATGACTAGGGTTTTATCTGAAGACTCAGCTGGGAAAAGATCTGCTTTCAAACACTTAAGGTTGTTGGCAGACTCCCGGTCCTTGAATATTGTTGGATTGAGAGCCTCATCTGCTAGCAGGTTGTGGCCCAGAGGCTTCCCTCCATCAGTTGCCACATGGGCCTCTCCACACAACTGCTTACTTTGGTAAAGTGTATGAGTAGCCAGTAGAGACACTTTTCTGGTAAGATGGAAGTTACAGTCTTTTGTAACTAATCATGGATGTGACACTCCATTCCCTCTACTTTGTTTTGTTGATTAGATTTGTTAAAGTAATAATAATAATGCCCAAATTTGGAACTAGTTGCACGAGAGTACCATAATATACTGATTTCACTGGAATATAATGATGACTTCCCTTATGACTTCCCTTCAATGATCCTGTGTTTAATTCAAACAGCTAACTGCAAACTACATGAAATTTACATAGCCTAGGAATTAAGCATTTATGTGTACAGCAAATCTTATGAAATGAGGTATTATTTATTATAACATTTTCACTCTTGGTATTTTGCACAAGAAGTTCAAATTAGGGAATCACATGAGACTGTAAAGTTAATAGTTAATATATAAGATTATATTGCTTATGTTTATAGAATCAGGAACAATTAGTGCTTATTTTAACATTACATTAATATACTTCTGGTGTAGATTAGATCAATAAGTAGCTCTACCAGGAATAGTAAAAAATAATACATACACACACACACACAAAGTATCATCATTTCATTAGAGAAAGTTAGACAGTAAAGAATCATTCCTAAAATTTGTTGAATAATCACTGCTTGTTAGATCTTTGTCTAATAAAGAATTTCATATGGTTTACTAGTTAATAGAGCCAAGTCCTATGGGATACAGGGACCTCAAAATCCCTTCTGCTTAAAATCGTTGAATTTAAGAAGCTTATCCATGATTTCCTTTTAATTTTATATTTATTTGCTATAATTTTTACACTTAGAGATTCTTATCTCTTCCACAATGAAAACCATTTATTTAAAATAATGTTTTTTTAGAACATATGAAGAGAAAAACAACAGAAAAGTACAAAACACTTTGGTATCAAGAAGACCTTTGATTGCACAATAAATCTAAAAGGCAGTCAGGAACCCCTAGGGATTCTCGATGGACATTTTAATAACCACTGCATTAGAATAAAACCACAAAGGTATAAGATTCTCAGCCTTGTTTGATATTGTTAAAGGCCAGTAAAGTGCTAATATATCCCATGCTGGCATATAGCCAGCTTCTTTAAATGGAATTTATGATAGAAATGAATTAGTGCCTCTAAAGCACTTACAATAGACACAATAAATATAGTCTTTTAGAAAAGCTATATATAGCATAGTAATTAAAAGCACACTGAAGACTGCATTGGTTCAAATCCTTGCTCTGCTGTTCTTAAACTTGAATCACTTAATCTGTGTATCTCACTGTTCTTAACTGAAACATCGAAATATTAATAATGACACTTCATTAAATTTTATGAGTATTATATATATTAAGAAAATAATGACTTGCATAGATTAGGAACTACGTCCTATTTTTTGTCCTTATTATTTTCTACTTCCTAGTGACATAATCTTATCAATAAATTTTAGGTCTGTTTTATTTTGATTCATTTAACAAATAATAATTGATTCTTCTGCCAACTTTAAGGCACTGCACCAAATAATAGAAGGAATATAAAAGGGAATAAGATGATTTTTGTGATAGAAGTATTTATTGTTTAAGGTACAAGATGGATATTTGTGTATATGCTAGTAGTGTATTGAAGGAAATGGAAGAGATTACAGTTACTAAATTCTCAAAATAAGTAGATAAAAAGGAGTTATTTCTATGTATTTGTAGAAGAAATCATTTTGAGGGTGTCAGAATTGAACCACAAAGATGGTTGATGTTCCAGGAGGGTTACCTATCATTTGAAAAAAGATTTGCAAATGTATGTGTATATATGAAAATGTTTCATACCTTTTGACCTTCTTGTGAATACAAACCCATTTTTCACAGATGGCTTCACAAATTCCACCTACTTAATGAGAATTACTCAGGAGAGAAAATGACCTGTTTCATTTTGATCATTTTGGGATACTTTCACAAAGACATCCTTAATTTAGAATGAACAAAATACTGAGTCTTATGGCATGACCAGCAAAATAAAATCCAAATGCAAGTCATTTAGCCACCCTGCTTTCCACTTAGGTGTTGTTTTTTGTTTTGTTTTGTTTTGTTTTTTAAATATTTCCTGTGAGTTAGGGCTCTTTAATCTTTTATGTGCAGCATGAAAAGCTAAATTGGTACCTCTTAACTCTTAATTTAGCTTTCTGAGTGGAAAAGACAACCTGAATTTGGCTTTGGTGAGAAGCATTGTTCATTCTTGCTGTTGGGAGACCTTTTACAGTATGGAGCCCCTGTTGCAATGGCTAAATGTCTGCCCCACTCAGTCTAGTCTTATTTTTTTAAATAAAGGAGAGGGGGAAAGAGGTATGATAAGCTGCGCTTTTCAGTGTGATTTCCCTCTGTTTTCCCTGTGCAAATACTATATGAAATCTTGTCATATATAAAGTTCTTTTCCACATTGCCTAGGAGGAAAAGAGAAAAAGTTGAGGGGTGAAACCAATCAAGGCAGGTGAAGAGGTAGAGCCAGTGTATCCTCATAAACGCCTTAATGTGAGGTTTATCTATTCTATCCACATAGAATGACTTGCAAAAGTCTTGGTTGTTGTTTTTACAATTCATGGTCTTCCCCATTGATGAATTTTAATGGATAATTTCCCCCTAAAGTTAAAACCTTCCACAGGAGCTGCACAAGTTCAAAAACCTGCCTAATGTATACTGAAGTACTTCTTTGGTAGCTGATCAGTCCTAGCCACACATACAATTGTTTTTTCTTTACTACCTTTTTATATCCTGCTTTACATTCCTTTGAGTTGTGGAAGCCAACAGAGATTAAATAATTAAAGTTTGTGTATGTTGTACAAAAATCCTTCTTCACTGAAATAATTTTCATTTGATCTTTTATAGAAAATATATTATGTTTATATACACAGTTGTAGGCCATGGTATCAGGCTATAAAGGCTTTATTTCTCCATATCAAGTCCTCATGTTATTCCCCAAGTATAATTCAGTAGTTTCTTTCCTATAGCCCAGAAGCTGCCTGGTTTTACCTTTGTCCTGTAGTTTTCATGGGGACAGCAGTAGAGAGGGTAGGGTGGTCTGAAGATTGGTAGTAGGGATCCAGCATTGCCCCTGCTTGGGATTGGCTACATAATTTGGGAGGCCAAGGTAGAAATGAAAATGCAGGGTCTCTTGTTCATAAAGTTCTTATATGGAGTCTTTGTAAGTATGGGGCACAGTGCAGTTGCCATATCTGTCCGTGGCCACCTGGATAACAAAGATCCAGTGTGTGGCTATTCTTTGGAATACAAAGTCTTCACAGTTGGTGAATGCAGTCTCTCTGACTCCAGGAGGTTCCTGAGGCCTCCTATGATGACCCTTACCTCAGTTCGTCCAGCCATTTCCCAAATAGGAGCCCTACACTATACTACTACTCCATTGAGTTGACAACATGTATCTCTATTGGATCCCACTCCCACCAGCCTTCCTTTTGTCTGCTTCCTCATTTTCCTCTACAAGTGATCATTTATCCACAATCAGCCTATTCTCCATACCACATGCACACATGCAAAAGTCATAATAACAATCCAGTAATCCAAGGTGAATAATGCAGCAACAATCAATAGCAACTGAAAAACATTAACCCCCACCTTAAGAGTAGGAAGCAGTCAGTCTTCATGAATGCATTAGCTGGTATGTACTTTCAGAACTGGAGGGCAATGTTTGCATTTCTTTATCTTTCTCTTCTTCCCCAGAAGGGACTGAAAGACTTCTATAAGACATCACTTCTTATAAACTACCTCCCCAAAATGAAATTTTATATCAAAAATATATATGGTTCTGGGGCGCCTGGGTGGCTCAGTCGTTAAGCGTCTGCCTTCGGCCCAGGTCAGATCCCAGGGGTCTGGGATCGTGCCCCACATCAGGCTCTCTGCTCTGCAGGAAGCCTGCTTCTCCTGCTACCATCCCCTCTGCTTGTGTCCCCTCTCTCGCTGTGTTTCTCTCTGTCAAATAAATAAAATCTTAAAAAAAAAATATATATATATATATATATATATGGTTCTTATATTCTACTTGTGGGATTAGCAAGAATTTTATTCCTTTGGAATTTCCAGATGTTGATAATAACATTTTGAAAGTTTAGAGTTTGATAATATTAGAAAAAAAAAAGGTTTTGGGATATACAGAATTAGCCATTGCATTGTACATTTGGTTTTTCTATGGTCTCTTAGGACTAGATTTTGGTTAAAAAAAAAATAAAACAAAAAAATCAATTGAAGTTTTTAAAAGGCTTTTTTTTTTTTCATTTTTTCAAAGATTTTATTTACTTATTTGAAATTGAGAGCATGAGAGAGAACAGAGAGTGCAAGCGGGAAGGGGGAACAGTAGGGTAGAGGGATAGGGAGAAGCAGACTCCCCACTGAGCAGGGAGCCCAATGCAGGGCTCGATCCTAGGATCCCGAGATCATGACCTGAACCAAAGGCAGATGCTTAACCAACTGAGCCACCCAGGCACCCGTTACAATGCTTTCTATTTCAGTGAATCTAAAAATGAGAAATGGCTATATCTTGTAAGAGTAAAAATTAATATTTCCAGTACCAAGATAAATAGTGATCATAAATTCAGTTAAAATTCTTAATTTAAATTTAGAAAAAGAGAATATTCAGTTATCTCCAGAGAATGGTAGGCTTCCTCCCAAACTTCTGTAGAAAAATATGATGTGAAATTGTTACCAATGCTTTTCTATTAGGGATTCAATTCAGTTTTCTTTTAATTCCCTGGCAAATTCCCCGGCATTTAGGGATAGGTTAGTTTTGATTTTGTTTTTTGTTTTTTTTTTTCTGTGCACACGTGTGATTGCATATCTGTTTAGAATAGGCTTGAGTTACTTCATTCAATTGGTATCACGAATCTGGTAGGACCACCACCTTTCGCATGCAGATGTTTGTAAGTGACATAGGAAGAGGCTGAAAAAGGCATTTGCTGTAAAAGGTAAGACTCAGCATTGGTTGACTGCCATGTAGCCTGGTGTAGCTAGAGTTGATATATTATACCAGAATTTATTATACTCCCCTTAGGATTTCACAATGGCCTTGTGACCCAAGTTTATGATTTTTGATGACTTAAGAAACAAAATATACCCAAATCACTATTTTCTATGAACTCTTTTGCCCCTCCCCTAACACACACACATACACACACACCCCCACACACTCACACAGCCTCATTTCTAAACATCCTTCACTGCAGTTATCACTGTCTACCTTATTTTGTAGAATAGTTGTGGAAGCATCATCACATTTACTGACCTCTAACTCCTTTGGGTTTGTCCAGTTTATTTCTGTATCGTTGAAAGTGCCTACCATACTGACTTGCACATTCTGAGCACACTTAGCAAGTATCTGTTTAATGAATGGATATATAAAATAGCCTAAGTAACAATTTTTTTTTTAAAGATTTTTTATTTATTTGACAGAGAGAAACACAGCGAGAGAGGGAACACAAGCAGAGGGAATGGTAGCGGGAGAAGCAGGCTCCCCACTGCGCAGAGAGCCCGATGCAGGGCTCGATCCCAGGCCCCTGGGATCTGACCCCGGCCGAAGGCAGACACTTAATGACTGAGCCACCCAGGCGCCCCCTAAGTAACAATTTTTAACTGTTGGAGCCAGGAAATCCCAATTATCTAAACCTGAAATAGTGCTATATTGTCTTCTCCAAGTTAACTCCAAATCGGTTAGCTGTGATTTCCAACATTTCATATTGACTGCAATGAGAATCCCTTGGTGGCTATATATGAACTCAATGGGAAATAATTCTGTGACTGAATATTAATGTCTACTAAGCTAACAAAAAAGAGAGGGCTACCACCTTTGCTCTAAAGTAACCCCAAGGTGTGTTCTATCCCTTTAAATAAACAAGGCTTCAGAGAGTTAACACATTTTATGTCACACAATCAGTGGCAAAATTATAATACAAATTCAGACCCTCAAACTCTTAACATATATTATAATGTCTCTTCTCACATTCTACTCGCTATATCTCTTTCATTGAGACTATCTTACTTTTACTATAATAAGTACTTTTATTTTTAAAGGATTATAAACAGCCTCTAAGAATACACATAGGTCAGTTAACATTAAATTAAATAAAAAGTTTGACATGCTAATAGAGTACCTAGCATATGGTGAACAACCAGTGGATATTCTTGATTATTATTTCCTTGATGTTACTCTTCTGGTTGCTATATTTATAAAGTCACCTCCCTCTCTGGGCCTCCATTTTCTCATAAACTCTGTGATTCACTTTACAAATAATGTGATTTTCCAGTGCAGTTTCATCTGTTACATAAAGTACAACAAGCTTATGGTTAGTGCTCTATTTGTTCAATCTTAGTTATATATGAAGGAATCAACCCTCTGAGCCTCAGATTTAAATCATCATTCAGTCTTCTCTCTGCACTCATTTTACAAAGTCAAAGTATAATTAATATTCAATAAAATACAGTGATCTTGAGTGTTCAGTTCAATGAATTTTAATAATTGTACTCACCATGAAACCACCGCTTAAAACAAGATATAAAACATTTCTATTGCCCTAGGGAATTTCTCATGTCTTTTCTCAATTAAAAAAAAAAATAGAATGCCTCAAAAACCTGTGGCATCCGTATGTAGGCTCTATGATAATTTTCTCCATATCAGGCCAGTTTTACTTCATTCTGTCAAAGTGGGCACTGCCCACTGCATTTCATTCCCTCAGATCTAGCAGAAATTATTTAAAAAGAGAAAGAACAATTCATCCGGAATCCTCTTGAGCCAATTTAAGATCAGTGAGGTCTTGGTAAACGTGACCCCACAGGCTGTTTAAAGATAGAAATCTCTGTTTTATAAGATGTCTTTATAACATTATTGATATTTTATTATTTTTTTTAAAGATTTTATTTGAGAGAGAGAGTGCAAGCAGGGAGAGGAGCAGTAAGAAAGGGAGAAGCAGACTCTCAGCTAAGCAGTGAGCCCAATGAAGGACTTTATCCCAGGACTCTGGAACCATGACTGGGCTGAAGGCAGACGCCCAAATTACTGAGCCACCCAAACGTCCTGATGTTACTGATATTTTAGAGGGAGAAGACAGGAAATATCTTAGAGGAATGATGGTACCCAAACAGAACATCATGAAGTTGTAGTCATTACATTTCTAATTCTCAGCTCTATGGAGTTAGAGGTTTGGTTTTCTTAGCACAGAGTTGATCATGTTTTTATGGATAAACACTTACTAAAAGTAAATTTATAAGATATATATAAATATAAAATTATAGTTTATATTAATATGATGTATTAATACATTAATATATTATTTACAATGGGTTGTTTTATTTTTCATTTAGTACAGTATTTACATCCATTATCCAAGATACTCTATTCTAGTCTTTCTCAACTTAGAGTTCATTATCACCCTCCTCTTTCCACTAAAGGAGCCCTTTTAATGATCTACCCATGAAGCATTTATTTTTATTTTTTTATTAACATATAATGTATTATTTGCTTCAGGGGTACTGAATTCAGGTCTTCAGGAGTACAGATTCAGGTCTGTGAATCATCAGTCTTACACAATTCACAGCACTCACCATAGCACATACCCTCCCCAATGTCCATCACCCAGCCACACCATCCTTCGCCCCCACATCCCTCAGCAACCCTCAGTTTGTTTCCTAAGATTAAGAGTCTTTTATGGTTTGTCTCCCTCCATGGTCCCATCTTGTTTCATTTTTTTCCCTCCCTTCCCCTCACGACCCCCTGCCCTGCCTCTCAAACTCTCAAATTCCTTATATCAGAGAGATCATATTATAATTGTCTTTCTCTGACTTATTTTGCTCAGCATAATACCTTCTAGTTCCATCCACATCGTTGCAAATGGCAAGATTTCAGTTTTTTGATGGCTGCATAGTATTCCATTGTGTATATATATATATATATATATATATATATATACCACCTCTTCTTTATCCAGTCATCTGTTGATGGACATCTAGGTTCTTTCCATAGTGTGGCTATTGTGGACATTGCTGCTATAAATATTCAGGTGCACATCCCCCTTTGGATCACTACATTTGTATCTTTAGGGTAAATACTCAGTAGTATGATTGCTAGGTCATAGGATAGCTCTATTTTCAACTTTTTGAGGAACCTCCAAACCATTTTCCAGAGTGGCTGCACCAGCTTCCATTCCCACCAACAGTGTAGGAGGGTTCCCCTTTCTCTGCATCCTCGCCAACATCTGTCATTTCCTAACTTGTTAATTTTAGCCATTCTGACTGGTGTGAGGTGGTATCGCACTGTGGTTTTGATTTGTATTTTGCTGATGGTGAGTGATGTTGAGCACTTTTTCATGTTTCTGTTGGCCATTTGGATGTCTTCTGTGGAGAAATATCTGTTCATGTCTTCTGCCCATTTCTTGATTAGATTATTTGTTCTTTGAGTGTTGAGTTCAATAAGTTCTTTATAGATTTTAGATACTAGCCCTTTAACTGATATGTCATTTGCGAATATCTTCTCCCATTCTGTCGGTTGTCTTTTAGTTTTGTTGACTGTTTCCTTTGCTGTGCAAAACCTTTTGATCTGGATGAAGTCCCAATAGCTCATTTTTGCCCTGGCTTCCCTTGCCTTTGGGGATGTTTCTAGGAAGAAGTTGCTGCAGCTGAGGTTGAAGAGCTTGCTGCCTGAATTCTTCTCAAGGATTTTGATGGATTCCTGTCTCACATTGAGGTCTTTCATCCATTTTGCGTCTTTTTATGTGTGTTCTGTAAGGAAATGGTCCAGTTTCATTCTTCTGCAAGTGGCTTTCCAGTTTTCCCAACACCATTTGTTGAAGAGACTTGTCTTTTTTCCACTGGACATTCTTTCCTGCTTTGTTGAAGATTGGTTGACCATAGAGTTGAAGGTCCATTTCTGGGCTCTCTATTCTGTTCCATTGATCTATGTGTCTGTTTTTGTGTCAGTACCATACTGTCTTGATGATTACAGCTTTGTAATAGAGCTTGAAGTCTGGAATTGTGATGCCGCCACCAACTTTGTTTTCTTTTTCAACATTCCTTTGGCTATTCAGGGTCTTTTCTGGTTCCATATAAATTTTAGGATTATTTGTTCCATTTATTTGAAAAGAGTTGATGGTAGTGTGATAGGGATTGCATTAAATGTGTGGATTGCTTTAGGTAGCATAGACATTTTCACAATATTTGTTTTTCCAACCCATGAACATGAAATATTTTTTCCATTTCTTTGTGTCTTCCTCAGTTTCTTTCATGAGTACTTTATGGTTTTCTGAGTATAGATTCTTTGCCTTTTTGGTTAGATTTATTCCTAGGTATCTTGTGGTTTTGAGTGCACTTGTAAGTGGGATTGACTCCTTAATTTCTCTTTTCTGTCTTGCTGTTGGGTGTATAGAAATGCAACTGATTTCTGTGCATTGATTTTATATCCTGACAATTTACTGAATTCCTGTATGAGTTCTAGCAATTTTGCAGTGGAGTCTTTTGGGTTTTCCACATAAAGTATCATATCATTTACAAAGAGTGACAGTTTGACTTCTTCTTTGCCAACTTTGATGCCTTTTATTTCTTTTTGTTGTCTGATTACTGAGGCTAGGACTTCTAGTACTACACTGAGTAGCAGTGGTGATAGTGGACAGCCTGCTGTGTTCCCAACCTTAGGGGAAAATCTTTCAGTTTTACCCATTGAGAATAATATTTGCTGTGGGTTTTTCATAGATAGCTTTGATGATATTGAGGTATGTACCCTCTATGCCAACACTGTGAAGAGTTTTGATCAAGAAAAGATGCTGTACTTTGTCAAATGTTTTTTCAGCATTTATATGGTTCTTGTTCTTTCTTTTATTAATGTATTGTATCACATTAATTGATTTGCGGATGTTGAACCAAGCTTCCAGCCCGGTATAAATCCCACTTGGTTGTAGTGAATAATCCTTTTAATGTACTCTTGGATCCTATTGGGTAGTATTTTGGTGAGAATTTTTGAATCTCTGTTCATCAAGAATATTGGTCTGTAATTCTCCTTTTTGATGAGGGTCTTTGTCTGGTTTTGGGATCAAGGTAATACTGGTCTCATAAGATGAGTTTGGAAGTTTTCCTTCCATTTCTATTTTTTGGAAGTTTTAGAAATACAGGTATTAATTCTTCTTTAAATTTTGATAGAATTCCCCTGGGAAGCTGTCTGGCCCTGAGCTCTTGTTTGTTGAGAGATTTTTGATTACTGCTTCAATCTCCTTACTGGTTGTGGGTCTGTTCAGGTTTTCCATTTCTTCCTCATTAAGTTTTGGTGGCTTATATGTCTCTAGGAATACATCCATTTCTTCCAGATTATCAAATTTGCCGGTGTGTAGTTGCTCATATGTTCTTATAATTGTTTGTATTTCTTTGGTGCTGGTTGTGATTGCTTCTCTTTCATTCATGATTTTATTAATTTGCGTCCTTTCTCTTTTCTTTTTGATAAGTCTGGCCAGGGATTTATCAATTTTATTAATTCTTTCAAAGAAACAGTTCCTAGTTTTGTTGATTTGTTCTACTGTTCTTTTAGCTTCTATTTCATTGATTTCTTTTTGGATCGTTATTATTTCTCCTCTCCTGCTGGGGAACATGGATAGTCTTTTTTTTTTTTTTTTTTTTTTTTTAGTATAGAGAAGTTTATTGAATACACCCAAGGCAGGGGTGGGCAAGATAGCAGAAGAGAGGCTGTCTGCCGAAATGTCTTGAGAGATATTTGTTAGAGTTATGGTGCAGCCATGTATATTCTCCCCATCCCTTAAAATTACCATTCTTATTGTTCTCTATGCTAGTGGGGAGTAATGTAAAGTGATAAATCTATGATCTTACCAGTCAGACTGTTGGGTTCAAACCTTACTTTTGCTACTTCTCAGCTATGTGATATTGAACTTCATGGATTAGCTATGAGTACTAAACAATATGTGTAATGCACTACAAAGGTTAGGAAACCCCAAGACCATCCTTACTTCTGATACTCACTGCAAGTTTTTGAGATCCCAAGATCACCCTCCAGCTTGATCATTCCCTTGAAGGATTCACAGAATACAAAGCCATCATGTTCACTGTTATGGTTTATCACAGTGAAAGTATACAGATTCAAATAAGCCAAGGGCAGAGGAACATAGAGCAGAACCCAGGGAAGTCCCGCCTGCAGGGCTTCCAGTTGTACTCTCCCAGTAGATGTGCAGGCAGTGCTTACTTCTCCCAGGGACCATGCAGGGCAATATGCAGGGAAGCTCACTTGAGTCCTGATGTTGAGTTTTTGTTGATGCTCAATCATGTAGATTTGGTTGATTGCCATGTGGCTTACCTTAGTGTCAAGTCTCTCTAGAGGTCAAGTTGATAGCACAAAGCCCAAGCTTCCCCTTACCTTTCACACGTTGCACCATAAATCACACTGTTACTGTAGATTGTGCATTGTAGCCCAAAGCACCCACCATAGATCACGTTGTGGGCACTGACTACCTGGCATGGTGCAAGGCCCCAGGTAAATAGACACTCTTATCACATACATTATCATGACATTCCAAGGATTTACAGATTACATCTTTGGCCAAAGTGCAAATATGCCTTTGAGCAAGTTTAATTTTTTCCTAAATAAGCACTCCTACTAGTTGCCATACCCATTAAATGCATAATCAGCATTAGTATTGTTATTGTCTTAGTTATCATCCTAAAATCTTTCCTGCCTGAAGTGTACTTTAAAAACACTGCCAATTTCTTATTCTTTTTGCTTTTCTTTTCTGTGTCTGTGCAGACATTTTTATGTTGTTAATAGGCTCTTTATTCATTCATGATAACATGTATCTGATTAAGACTTACAGCCTTTGGTAGATCTACTGTAGTTCTGCCTTCTTAGTTTTCCCCTTAAAAAACCATAGGCATTCCCAGACCTTTTCAGGTACATATTTCTAGAAGCCCCTATTTTTTTTTTTTTTTCATGGAGAGGGTGGTTTATTGTGTGAAGAGGCCGATTGTACAGAGCAAAGATTGTACTGACACAGGTAGGGTGAGGGAGACCCAGAGGCCAGAGACAGGAATGGAAGGCTGGCATCCTGCTTCCTCTGGTCCCCGGTCACCCAGGCAGTGAGCAGGGGCAGGGAAGATGGAGCAGCTCCCTCCCTGCCCCTCTCCCCCCCCATTACTGGAAAACAGGGAGTCAGGCTATATCCAGTGACCAGGGAGAATACAGCAGAGACCCTCGACACCCCGCTCCAAACCCCTAAAATGCATGAGGTCCCCCAGTCTGGCTTCTGCAGTCTCCGAACCCCCGTTTCCTCAAGCAGCCCGGCCGCCCTCCTTCCTCCTCTGGGCCCTGGCAGCAAGCTGGGCCTGGACCAGGTCATTTCAGGTTAGGAGGCACGGAAGGCCCCCCTGCCCCTCTGCCCAGGTGCCTCAAGGGACAGCCCACAGCTCCCTGCTGGGTGACCCATGAGAGCTCAGTGACCTGGTAGCCTCTGGGGATGATGGGCAGCACAGACACGGGTCTTAAGGGGGGAGCCGGAGGGAGGTGGGGGCTCTGGCCAGGGCCTGCAGCCCTGGAGATGGGAGGCTCTTCGGAGTCCAGCCCTCGGGGTGAGGGGGGTGATCAAAACAAAGCTGTTTTGACAGATAGTTGATCTCATTCATTATATACTGAATCTTACTATTCTCATCTTTAGTGTAATCTTATTTCTACATTATTAGAGGACACATCACTGTGACTTCCTATATTCTACATAGGAACCGATACCCATGTTTCAGCAGCCAAATAAGTGTTTGATTTTTTTTTTTAAATGTGAGGCGGCATTAAAGGCTTGCCCAAAACTCAGCTGTAATTCCTTTTTTCCAGCCTGAAAAGGTGCTTTCTTAGATATAAAGTAAAAAGACACATGAAATCTTACATTCTTTTTGCCCCATACGGGCTTTTCATGCCTGATGTCAGTTTATCTTCATTACAACCCTTAGTTCATTCCTCAAGAAGTATTATTGTTGATGCAAAACTCCAAATTAATTTGCTTGTTGTTATGGAAATATCTCCTTTAACCTTGGCAACACAATCTAAAAGAATTTGTCTTAGCAATGGGCATTGCTTAACAGCTTTTGGCATTTTCTTAGGCTGAACAGTCATCTAGAAAGCTTGTGTCTTCTTTCTTTAGTATAGTGATGGCTGCAGAAATATTACATGGAATGTGATACAGAAAACCTTTACCGTGGTGGCTGGTATAGAGGCAATATGCTCTGATTAGCAGTACGGGCTCTCTAAGTATCTGAATCTACCTGGCTCCTGAGGACCTCAGACAAATAGCTAACTGCTGTGCTCAAAAAGGGTGGTAGTAATATCACTGTCTTCTTTTTAGATCCAGGAGGAGAGGATTTCTTTTGTTTGTTTTGTTTTCTGTTTTGTTTTCTGCTATACGCTCTGCTTCTAAAAGTGGCACAGAGGAAGCCATAAATACTTCTTAAGGAATGAACTAAGGGTTGTAATGAAGATAAACTTGACATCAGGCTTGAAAAGCCCGTAGACTAGAACCTGGAACATAGTAAGCTCTAAGTAAATACTCATTTGAAAAACATACAATTGTTGCAGGATTACTTTTACTCTAGTACCCGTGGTTCCCCGTCATGCCACTCTGAGAATGAAGAGGTAGAGCAAATGAAGAGTGCTGGGCAGCAGAGTAAAGTTTATTGAGAAATAGTAAAGCCTATTGAGCAATAGTATAAAGCTTCCAAAGAGGGAGGGACCTGAGAGAGGTTGCCACCAGAGTTTCTAAGTCTAGGGGTTTTTATGGGCATGTTGGTGAGCTGTTTTAATCTGGTTAACCCTCCATGCACCTGTCACCTGATCAGGTTTTTGTCCACATGCTCATCTACCTATCCGGTACCTACCTATTGTTCACATAGGAAAGGGTTGGAGAGCTCCCTCCAGGGTGGTGTAAAATCCTTTGAAAGGTGGTTTCCTCTTAGGGTAGGCTTCTTGTCCCTGCCTGCCTTTCTTCCAACTAACCTTCATTACATGAAAATAAAAACAGATTAAACCCTTTATATTCAATGAAGTGTGTGGTGATGGGTTTATAGGAAATTCATTAATTATATTAGACTCCTAATTGTAATGTCTGTTTTTTTATTCACCAGATATATATTGTGGGGTTATCACATGCATATGTGCTATTGGAGGTCCTGGGAACTCAGAGGTTAACAAAAACAGTGACATAAAGGACATCCATGATACTTTCTGCCTACCCTAGGGCATTTCCCACATGTCTGTCAATGACCAATAGCTGAGGAAAAAGAAACCTGTAGGCTGGTGATGAAAACAGAGCTTTTAGATCATTAACTTTATTATTAATCTTTTGCCATTTTTGTATCTGTCAGAATCTCTAAAATTCTTGAGCTACAAAAGCATTTTCTGTGAGGCAAGAGAAAATTCAGAGACTCGCCTCTTCATTCCCATGTCTGCCTTAGAGAATTTCTCAAGCAGTTGTTTCAGGTTATATACATAATTGGCTATTAGTCATTTTGGTGTCATTGTTCATTGACACACATCTCTGCATCTTCTCTCAGCTAGGGTTCCAGTTTCTGATTAATCTTTGTCCAGTCATTGAGGCTATTGAAGCAGCTCCTGGTTAATTAGACCATTTTATCTCTAACCTCATACATTTTCTGGATGTAACAGTGATAGAGGTGTCAGCAGTTCCAAGCACAGCCCTGAAACCTTGTTAATCAGCTCCTGTGATTTTCTGGGGTACTGGTGTCTCAATTGTCAAAGCCAAATTGTTGTGAGAGGTTATACGTATATGGACATTTTTATCTCTGAGTCAATTACACACACATTTGATGAAACCTAAGGAGTTCATAAAGTAAAAAGTAAATAAATAAATAAATAGCACCTACAGCATTTAGTGATGTAAATCCAGCATGCATGTGCATGTGCACACATGCACAATATGATAAAATAGTGAAATGTGTACTTATATGGAGAGAAAGAGCATAGGATTCTTATTTTCCCAGCTCTGTGAGCATGGCCAAGTCATAGCCCTCTGAATGTCATTCTCCTTATCTGTCAAAGAGTAATAATATTAATACCTACAGGGTTCTTGTATGGATTAAAACACATTAAATAATATTTTATAACATATTTAATGTGCTCAGTAATGTGTGCTAATTACATGATAGTTATTCTAGGAAACCACTTCATTCTCCCAACTCATAAAAGAAAGTAATTAACATTTTATAATATTTTTTGTTAAAAAGTGATTGCTCCAGTTTTATAAGGATTGCAGAAAATCACAGTAGAAGTCAAAGACAGACCATTTTACTATTTCACCTGGGTTTCTCAAGATGTATAGTCAAGTCGTACTAGAGTTTAGGACAGAATTGCAAAAGATACTGGAAGGCAGGAAAAGAAGTGGACTACACTTTTTGAACTACTTGAGGTTTGTCTTCTCTAGTATTTCCAAAGAACTGTATGTAAGAAAACAAAGAAACCAAAACAAAGTAAATCGATGAGGTACTACCAAAACCCAACAAAAATCTGCCTTCAGAGAAATTCGAAAAACACACAATATTAAATTGCCCCTTGAAGAATCACAATTCTTATTTTAGTGTTGAAGGGTCAGAGAAATTTGGAACAGCTCTAATGAAAGTAATAAAGGGACAGCCTTAAATCCTTTTAGTTGGCTTATTATTTAGGGTTTTTTCCCCCCAGATGTTCCCCATAACCTATGTTACCACACAAAACACCTTTCAAAAAATGCTGAGATTAAGTGTTGTGGGTTGAATAATGTCCTCCACAAAATTCATGTCCCCCCAGAAATTAAGAATAGGATCTTATTTGGAAATAGATCTTTGCAAATGTAATTAGTTACAGCCACTCACACAAAATCGTCATGATACTGATTGGGCTCTAAATCCAGTGACTGGTGTCTTTATAAGAAGAAAAGAAGATACTCAGAGATACAGAGGCGATGATGTGAACCTGGATTCAGAGACTGGAGCGATGCTGACCTAAGACCACCAAGGATTGCTGATAACCCCAGAAGCCATAATAGAGGCACAGAATGGTTTCTCCCTCAGAGCCTCCAGAACAAATCAACACTATTAGACATTAAGCCTTCTGAACTGTAAGAGAATAAAGTTATTGGTTTGTACCTCTAAGTTGGTAGTAATTTATTATGGCAGTCCTAGGAAACTAATGGAAAATACATAGATGTGGTATTCCAAAAGTGGCAATTTGAAATGTGAAAAATGTCATTAACTGTATCTCGATAAGAGCTTTCTTCTCTTTCCTGCCAATTTGTTTGGGTTCCATTTTTTTGGTCATTGCAGGGGCAAGGGGAGAAATTGTACATGCTACTGATAAGCAGTATGTCCAGTACTAAGTAGTCTGATTAAGAGGTAACTTGTGACTGGAAAAGTGAACTCTCTGTTATTATCACTTGCACGTTTGTCAGCAAAAGCACTTAGCACTTGTGAATTATTAGTCTTTGTGAAGAGTTTCTAAAATAGCTTCTTCCATGCTAGTGCCGAGAGAAACAAATAAAATAAATAATAAAATAAGTAATAGCCAATATATGATAGCAGTGTTTGCTAAATTTAAATCAGTCTGTCTGCTTGGCTTTGGAATCAGCATGGAAAATTAAGATGAATGTCTGTATATTTTCAAAGATCAAGAGCTGAATAGGATTTTGTTTTCTTTGTCTAGAAAAACAAAACAGCATATACTTTTCATTTAGCCATGCAGAGAGCTGCATCCACTCAGCTCTGTTTGAACTGAGTTTCAGAGTATATGCCCATATGGTGGGCTACCTGTGATTTCTCCACAGCAGCAGAAGGAACAGCCAAGATCGCCGAAATCATGTCATCTGTAGAAGCCAGAGGCATTTAGGTCCTTTGAGGTCTCATAGGATAATAAAGAAAAAAGTAGTTTTGCCCCAAGCCTGGTTCCTTCTTCTCTGGAGAACACTTCCTATCAGAATTCCCTGTTAAGCTCCTTGCATGCAGACCTGGCAGCTACCACTTCTCAGGCACATTTGCATGCAGAATTTGGACATGTTTTTCAAATTGAAAATGTGATCACAAGTTTAAGTCCCGTGTATGGCTTCCCAAGCCCTTATGATGAGTTCCTCATTCTTTAAGATAGCCAAAAGTGACTTCTTGATGTCGCTTCGGATATCTGCCTTTCCAGCCTCTTCTCTTGTCGACTTCCTTAGTAAGGATTGCTAGAGCTCTCCAAATGCTTCTTGGTTTCTCTCAATTCAAGGCATTTGCATTTACTCACCTTATCCTCTTTCTAAAGAATCTCTCCATCCTAATTCCTGTAGTTTGGGGTTATGAAGATGGTGGTTTCTGTTGTTAGATTGACTAATTTCAAGTTCAAACCTGTGTAAACTGGGGGAGGATTAGCATTTTCCTCATAGAGTTTGTGGTAAGATTTAAATAATAAATGCCATATTAGTACACGTGACAGCTAGAAATTGTCAAAAATGTCACCATCATCTTTCAAATCCCAGTTGGGATAAAATTTGCACCTAAAAGCATTCCCTGACTTCATAGGATTCAACTAGATGGAAGTTAATAATAACTATCAGAACACCCCTAATATTAATACTTTCAGATCCATCAATTCCAATTCAAGAAAAGTATGCTAAGAAAATAATAATAAATACAGTATAGGAAAGGCATTTCTTATTGCATTTATTTATGATAAAAAACAAAATATAGACAAATGTAAACTTTTTAGATTTATTAGTCACATGATGGATTATTATGAAACTTTCAAAATGTGTAGTTCCATTAAAACTAAAAGTTCACAAGTGCTCCTTATTAGTAGTGAAATTATGTTACATTTTTAGGTGGGTTATGGTGGAGATTAACAATTGACACCATAGTACAGAAAAAATTCAGTAATTATAGGTACCAGTAACCAAAATTGGGTATTTGTTTTCTCCTTACCTCTCTGAGATTTAAAAATATTCCATAATAAGCATCTATTATTTTATATAATGGCATAAAATAATAACTTTAAACTTAAAAAAATGCTGGTTGTGTAAATAAAACTGTTTCCTACATCCCCATAGCAGCCCATGCCAGTAAGATATGTCATGTATTTCTCTTGTCTGACTTTTCCCCTATGGTAAAGTGTAGGGAAACAGGTTGATAAAGAATATGAAAGGAGAACATGAATAGGAAGGAAGAGAAGGAAAAGCCTGTTGCGTCCTCATCTTTGTGAAATGTTTACAAAGTCGGTTTGGTGTCACTGGAGAGACTGTTTATGTTCAAATATTCAAGTGAGGAAAAGCAGGAACCAAAATTTAGAACTGTCTGAACCTTAAAAGAATCAACAGAAAATGTCAAGAGTTCTTCTCACACAGGAAACCAATGTGTTTCCCCACTCGTAAAAGAAAAAAAAATCTTTTGTTGCTTATGAGTCTGGAAAAAAAAATCAAGCTCATGTTTGTCATCTTTGTAAACTATCCTTGTCATTTAATCTTTATATTGGGAGGAAGACAATATAGCATAATGAATCAGGGGATGCTATTTCATTTTCTTATTTCATATTCGAGTTTAGTCTAGTGTAATTATGGTGTTTATGAAGTTTAAACTGCTGTAGCAAGAGAGAAACAGAATAACTGCTCATCTACTCTAAGGAGCATTTCTTCCTAAGAAAGATCACATTGGCAAGTAGAGGAAATGCATGAAAGATTTTTATCAACCAATAATTTAAATTTATAAGAAACTTTCATTGAGGTAAATTGGAAAACATATAAATCTATTTCTAAATAAGTTTTAAATTAAAATGAGGAAACCTTAGCAAAAATATTTCACAGAGGAGATAGAGGCAAAACAAAAACAAAAATACCTCACCCTAAGCTGTGAGAAAGGAGCTGGGAAACAACCAGGAAATTATAAATGAGCAGGTCTGCCCTTGGCTGTAGGCAAGATCTCTGAGACAGTAATAAGGAATGAGGTTACCAAACATTCAGAGAGATATGAGCTGATAAAACTTAATCAGGCTAGTTTCACAAAGGGCAAATCTTTTCTGACAAATTTGTTGGCATTTTTGCATGGCACAGAGGGTAGGAGAAGTACGTGCCTGGAATGAGATATGATATTCAACTTGAGAACGTAGCAAGGCATAGAGGACACACGCGTGAATGAGGTACAGTCTCGGCTTTCCCAAGGAGGCCACTTGGGTGACATTTTACCCCAGACCTACAGATTTCATTAAAATGTGCATGTTGGCAATAAGCATGAAACAGAATTCATGGATCAGCATGCTTATTTGTCACACTGTTACCAAAATTATATCGATTATCATCAAATAATGTACATTTGAGGTTTGTGTCTCTCTTCGCTATTCATAGATTTTTAGAGTGCTTTTCTCATTTATTTCTCTTTTTCCAAATGTTCTCCTTTTAGTTTGTTATTGGTATACACATGGAATCAATGCCATTTCAAGAAGATACAATCTTAGCTCAGAGAGCATCCAATGGGGCCAATGATAACACTTGGTTTTGTGGGACTTACTAACATCTTCACTGTGGGACATTTTAGAAAAGTGCTTTCAGGTGCTTTGCATACTTGATAGCATGCTGTTACTTTTCAGAGGTTATATAACATTGAAATGCTCTAAATTAGGGAAGTAATAGTGTCAAAGACCCAGAAGTTCAAAGGAGAGAGTCTGAGTTTGCCTCTCAGTTGGTCTCTTAGTATCAGCCTACAAATCAGCTTCTCTCTTGAGTCCTGAAAATACAAATAATCAAAACTGAAACACACGTATGCAAATAAATTCTCTAGGCCCCACTCACTTCTCTCTTTCTCTTTCCCACCTGACCTCTATGTTGTTTCTATTGTATGCCATAGTTTTCTTTCAGTCTTCACTTTACCTTAAACTTGTCCTTGTGTACCAATCCATCTTGACTTTGATAATGAAATTTCTCCTAAAGAAACGAAAGATTTTCTGATTACCAAGTAAGGTTTTGTTGTTCTTGTTTTTCACTGTTCTCTAACACATAACAACCTTAACTATGTCTTCTATTAAAAAAACTCTCCTTTCTTGGCCTCCCATATTATGGATGGGATCAGCAGCATAATGACCCCAAAACTGTCCATGTCCTAATCCCTGGAACATGTGAATATGATAGGTTACATGACAAAGGGGAATTAAAGTTGCAGATGGAATAAGTTACTAATCAACTGATTTAAGAGGAAGTTTACCCTGGATTATCTGGCTGAGCCCAATGTAATTACAAGGGTCCTTAATAGTAGAAAAAGGAGGGGCACCTGGGTGGCTCAGTCGTTAAGCGTCTGCCCTCGGCTCAGGTCATGATCCCAGGGTCCTGGGATCGAGCCCCACATCGGGCTCTTTGCTCAGCGGGGAGCCTGCTTCTCCCACTACCATTTCCTCTCTAGCTGTGTTTCTCTCTGTCAAATAAATAAAATCTTAAAAAAAAAAAAAAGAGTAGAAGAAGGAGACAGAAGAGAATCAGAGGGAAATGTGACTATGGAGGAGTAGAGCAATTTGATGTGAATGGACTCAATGTATTATCATTGGCTTTGAAGATGGAGAAAGGAGTCTACAGGCTAAGGAATGCAGGCAGCCTCCAGAAGTTGGAAAAGGCAAGGAAACACATTTTATGCTGGAGACTCTCAAGAAGGGGTTGCAACTCTACCAGCACCTTGGTTTTAGCTCAGTGAGACCCATTTTGGAATTCTGGTCTACAGAAGATAATAAGTTTGTGCAGTTTTATGCCTCCAAGTTTGAGATAATTTGTTAAGGTAGCAAAAGATAATTAATATAATGATTCAGGTAAAGTAATTTCAATTTCTCATATAGACTTTCTTGGAATTTTTTGGCTCTTTTCTCTCTTTTGTCAGTTCTAAAGAAGTTGATAATCCCTGGTTTTCCATCTTCAGTTTTCCTTTTACTCAATTCCATGTTGGCACTTACTTTACAGAGCAATGCCCTTCAGCGCCACCTTTCTTCCCAGCCAATTCCTGCTAAGAGCTAGCTGCTGGGTCTACATCTCCGAGTCTCACTGGCAGCTCAAATTTAAAGTGTTTTAATGGTATTTTTAAAATAGCAAAATAATGAATCTCAAATGAATATAAATGAACCTATATGAAAGACTTTGTTTAACAAACTAATTAATGTAGGAACCAGTGAAATGTTGCAACTTGTTCAAAGTAGAATTCAAAGAATCATGTGTGCATAGGCAGTAAGAAATGGTAAAATGCATTTACAAATGGATGCGAAATGGTTTTATTATGGCTAAATTTCATGGTATGCCAATTATATCTCATGGATGATGATACAAAGAACAAAATAAAACAAAAGCCTGGTTTATCCACAAGAGAAAAAGAGAAAAAAATGATATCATTATACTGGGCACAATTCATTTGCATTTCAGTGGTTAAGAATCATTTGCATTAGTAACATTTTCTCTTCCTTACTTGTTGTAAAATAGATAAAAGACGTTGAAGGGGAGAGTTAACCCCCAAAAATGCACTGGACAGGATACCCAGTAATAATCTTGTGTCAGCTTTGAAATCTTTCACCAATATTTCCTATGATAATGGCCTATCATATCTCTCTGCTCTGCAACTTTTCCATTCTCCTGATGATCATTTTATACATTGTCATCTCCTCTCAAACTTCCCACTCTTCCATTCCCATCATCTGTCTCAGCTGATATTTCTTCCTCTTTCCTAAGAAAGTAAGGAAAATATAAGATAATTTTTTAAAGGTTTTATTTATTTGGCACAGAGAGAGAGAGCACAAGGAGACAGAGCAGCAGGAGAGGGAGAGGGAGAAGCAGGCTTTCCGCTGAGCAGGGAGCCCGATGCCATCCCAGGACCCTGGGATCATGACCTGGGCCAAAGGCAGCTGCTTAACTAGCTGAACCAACCAGGTGCCCCATGAGAAGATAATTTTAACATGCTTTCAACCTCACATGTATCAGTATATTTTTTACCTGTCTTTATATACTCTTTACCTTCCCTCCTGTTACGGTGGAAGACAACTTTCTTTCTAAAGCCACTCACTATGAAGAGGCTGGATCCCTCCTCTGGCACTTCTTCAAGGGCATCACTCCAGATACTGTCTTCCCTCTATTGTGCATCATCTTGTTGTTGTTGTTGTTGTTGTTGTTGTTGTTTTTAAATACAGTATTTTCCTTTTTTTTTTTTAAGATTTTATTTATTTGAGCGATACAGAGATAGTGAGAGAGTGCATAAGGCAGGGAGGAGAGGGAAAAGCAGGCTCCCCGCTGAGCAGGGAGCACAATGCAGGACTTAATCCCAGGACCCTGTGGTCATGACCTGAGTTGAAGGCAGATGGTTAACTAACTATGCCACCCATTCATCCTGTTGTGCATCATCTTGTTCACACTGTACTGAATCATGTCCAGAAGCATGCAAATGTGTTATAATATCTTATCTCAACAAAACGTGCCCTTGACCCTTCATCCTTCTACCCTAATTCTCTGGACTCTTTAATGGAAAAACGCCTTACAATTTTTTTTTTTATACTTACTGTCTCAATTTCCCCTCTTCACATCACTCCCTGACCACACTCCATTCAGGATCCATACTCTACTCAACTCTTGCTAAGTGATCAGTGATCTCTACATTGCTACATCTAATGGTATGTTTTCCCCTTGTCTTATTTGGCCTACAATCCCTACTTGCCAAAGCTGACCACTCCCTGTTCAGATGTACCAAATAAGGAATATATCCTTTGTGTTATTTTATAAAATAACACCCCAACTCACCCAGAATTCCTAGCTCACTTACTCTTTATTTTTCCCCCTTGCACTTAATACCATCTCATGTACCATGTGTTTACTTGTTGACTTAGTTTATGCCTCCCCCAATTAGAATACAAGCTCCATTAGAGCAGCTTATTAGCAGGTTTTTTCATTGCTATATTTTCCAGACCCAGATATAGTTTTTGCAAATGGTAATCCCCCAAATAAATGCCTGTTCAATAAATAAATAAATAAATAATGAATTAAACTTGTAGCTGCTTTCTCATCTCCTTTCATCCATCCTCAGTGCCCTCATCTTTGTCCTTCTTCTTCCTTTAATAGTTAAGGAAATCTACAGATGTGTACTCCTACCCTTATCCATCGTAGCTAGCTCAGAGGAATCTTTTTTTTTTTTAAAGATTTTATTTATTTATTTGACAGAGCGAGAGATCACAAGCAGGCAGAGAGGCAGGCAGAGAGAGAGGGGGAAGCAGGCTTCCCGCTGAGCGGAGAGCCCGATGTGGGGCTCGATCCCAGGACCCTGAGATCATGACCCGAGCTGAAGGCAGAGGCTTTAACTCACTGAGCCACTCAGGTGCCCCAGCTCAGAGGAATCTTTAATGCTCACTTTCCCTCATCTCTCACTTCAAATCAGTTATATCATTCTGTTGGTACTGCCTCAAAACACTTCAAAAGAGCTCTCACATTGTTCTCATTCTCTTCATTCCTACTGACAATGCCCCAATTATCTCAGTGTTTTCAAATGTTTGATAAATAATCTCCCTGACTTGTGGTTCTCTTCCCCTATCCTTCCTCCAGTTAATCATTGCTCTAAGAGTGTCATATACCTGCTTAAAATTGAAAACACTTCCATGTTTTCTAACTGCTAACACATCAAATTCAAACCTCTGTAATGTCATATAAGGGTCTTCAAAATATTCTAAATATACCATTCCATTTCTATATTTCATTATTCTCCTACCTTCCAAACTAGTTATATTTTTTTGAGTGACAGATATTTTCATATCTTATTCAGGCTAGTCTTAGAATTTCCTTTTTACACCCTTCTCTTTCAAAGGCATTCTCATTGTTTTACACATAGCTCAAATAATTCCTTTTTTGTCAGTCTTTCATAACCTCTAGGCAGAATTAATCACTTCCTCTTTGCACTCCCTTAAAAGTATAATTAATGCTTTTGGTATAATACTTATCCTGTAATATTTACAGTCAGTTACTTGTTTTCATGTCTGCTTCCCTTTTTGAACTATATATCGCAGTGACTTGGAGTGTGTGTTCTGCAGTGAGATTGCCTAGATTCAGAATTGGATTCTACCACTCTCTAACTGTTCAATATTGAGCAAATTACCTAAATTCTCTAAACCTCAATTTCTTTACACTTAAATTGGTGATGTTAGAATTTATGTGTTAGAGTTCTTGTAAAGATAAAGTAAGATAATTCGTGTACAAGTTCAACTTTATCCCTGGCGCTTACTACATTCCCCATTTGCCCTCATTTGGTTAAAAGCTCCTTGAGTGCAATTTATTTATTTATTTTTATATTATCAGCACCTGAAGAAGGTTCAGGAAATGATTAGAGCTAATAACTTCGTTGAACTTAATGTATGTTAGATTTTATTACTGTATACTGGCAATATCCAAATAAGCAATGATGTAGAATTGTGTTTTGACTTGGTTTTAAACTGCAGAGATCAACAACATATAAAATATATGGTAATGCACACTTCTTACTATGATTTACTTTATGATCTGTGTACCACGTCTGATGTGTCATATACTTCCTAGGCAGGTTCAATGCTCAGCCTTCTAATCACTAGGTCACTATAAATGTCTGACTGGACCAAAATACTGTAGGTGTCCATGTATACACATTGTTTACCGAGTGTATGCCATTAGTTTTTTCTGCTTAGAGAGTCTGATATAAAAATAACCAGAATGGTTCTCTTATGTTCAAAGTAGTTTCTCAATTAAAAATTATCTTCTCATATGTCTGTTGCAGGAAAGAATATCAGTATGGCCACTGTCAGGTAGATATTAAACTCCTCCTCCTCATTTTTTATGTTTGCTTGAATAAGGACTCACTGATTATCCAGGTTGTAAAATGAATTCCAATTTCAAAGTATGGCTTGATTCTAATTAAGGTTTGAATTTAAGACTATTTTGAAACTCTATCTTTTTTCCAACTTATTGAGATATAATTGATACATAACATTGTGTAAGTTTAAGGCTTATGATGTAATAATTTGATATATGTATATATTGTAAAATAATTACCACATAAAATTAGTAAGCACATTCATCACCTCACATAGTAACATTTTTTTTCTCTTTGTGTTGAGAATTTTTAAAAATCTATTCTCTTAGCAATTTTCAAATATACAATACACTCTTGTTTTTGTTTTATTTTAAGATTTTATTTATTTATTTGAGAGAGAGAGACACACAGAGAAGGCAATAGAGATACTGAGAGAGAGCACTAGTGGGGAAGAGAGGGAAAAGCAGGCTCCCTGCTGAGCAGGGAACCCAAAGCTGAGCAAGGAACCCAGGACCTGGGATCATGACCCGAGTCAAAGGCAGACGCCCAACTGACTGAGCCACCCAGGCATCTCTACAATGTACTCTTGTTAACTATAACCACTATGCTGTAAACAATATCCCCAAAATTTATTTATCTTCTAACAGGAAGTTGTTCCCTTTGATAGCCTTCACCTATTTCCCTCCCCCCTCATTCTTCCCCACCTCCATCCTTTTCTCCCACCTTTTCTGTTTCTATGAGTGCATTCTTTAAAGATCCCACATATAAGTGAGATCATACAGCATTTGTCTTTCTCTGTCTGGCTTATTTCACCTAGCATAATTATCTTAAAGTTTATCCATATTGTCACAAACTACAGTATTTCCTTCTTTATGGCTGAATAATCTATCTATGTATATACCACATTTTTTTTTATCCATTCATTCATTGATGGATAATTAGGTTGTTTCCATGTCTTGGCTAGTGTAAATAATGCTGCAATGAACATGGGAACCTATACTTTTGAACTAATTTAAAATATATTTGTAGAATGATTACCATCAAACCATTGTTGGAGCAAAATTCTCTTTTCATTAGAATTTAAAGGCCAATGTTTCCAAAACTCAATTTCTCCAACCCAGCCCTCACTATACAGCCACAACAGTTTATCTGTTTACTGGACAGCTAAACCTTAAGCCCCAAAGACTCATGAAAATAAATATCTGCAAGTGTGAATAATACATATTTCGTAGCTATAAAACTACCTTTCTTTTTTCCTTTATTTTGAAAAATAGCAAATTTCTGAGCAATCCTTAATGCTTTTTCCTTCCAAACCTAAATTTCTAAGAAAACATAATTGACCGTAGTCTAAGTTAGGTTAAACAGGCTTAAGAGCATGGTTTGGAAACTAACAAAGAGGCTTAGAAAGAAAAGAAAGCCAGAGAGGACAGAGCCTCTTTTAGTCCTGAAAGTATTCAGAACTTAAGTGGTTATACTGTGGTATGTGCAACCCTGGACTTTGAGTCAAACCTAGATTTGAGTACTAGCTCTGGAATTTCACTACCAGTGTTATCTTGAGCAAATCATTTAACTTCTGTAAGCTTTAGGCAGGACCAACCACATAATTTGCAGGGCATGGTGCATTCTGGGGAGGCAGATTTGGTGGTTGCAGGTGGACGCACCAAGGCTTAGCCAAGACACCAAGCACTCAGTGCTCACCAGACTCATCAGGATTCACTTACAAAACTCAAACTTATAACGAACAGTATTAAGAGTATTAAGGCTGTGCTTCAGAACATTAAACCAGGAATGTAGGGCCCTTCTAAGCTGAACCCTGTGCAAGCACATTGGTTACATGCCATGGTTTTAGTTTCCTGTCTGGTAAAACCAAGTGGCATCATCAAACTTTACTTATTTTTTGTGCTGTTCTATTTTTAGTGAATTGGAAATATTTTTAAAGATTTTATTTATTTATTTATCTCTTTGTTTGTTTTTTTATTTATTTGAGCGAAGTGGGAGGGGGCATCCGTACATGAGCAGAAGAGAGAGGCAGAGGGAGAGGGAGAGAATCTCATGTAGCCCCATCATGGGGCTCAGTCTCACAATCTTGAGGTCATGACCTGAGCCAAAATCAAGTGCCAGCATTTAACTGATTGAGCCACCAAGCGCCCCAAAAATGATTTTAAAAATCAAACTTCTGCAGTAGAAGACACCTGGGGAGTGCCAGGAGCCTGAGTAGGGAACTGTATTGGGAAAGATAAGACTGTGACACAAAAAATCCCAGGAACTTTCTATGTGAGTGTGACCTTGGAGGTATCTATTCTTGCCACTCTGTGAAACCTAAAATTTGCCCAAGTCCAAACAATGAGATTCAAGTAAAATTATGAATAATATATTTTTAAATTCTGTGTTCTTGTAGATATGAGGTTTCTCACATGCTTGAATTTGCCCCTAATAACTTCTGAAAACAAATGGTTGATTGCTCATGTTCTTTGTGCTTTCATAGTTCTAGAGAGAGGGGAAGCAGCACAACAGTGTTTTCGTTCTATTGCTTATTGTTTTGAGTCTGTATTTCTTAAGTCTCTGTAAAAACAGATATTAGTAGAGTTGATGGCTAATAGAACCCAGAGGATGGTCTCACCAAAAACTGGAACGAAAGATCAAAAATCTCAGAGAATAAAGCAACTCTTTATGCAATTATTCTTTCTCTCCGTCATTCTGCTGTTTGTCTTTCTGTCTCAGTCTGTCTTTATATAGACCAGTGTTCTGTAACTCTTCATGAGTTTTGTGGAAAATGGATTGCTCTAATATTCCTGAATGCCTTATTTCTATTCAAGTAATAATCAATGACTACCATGTCTCAATATTTGTTTGTTACCAGAGAGAAAAACATAGCAACCCAGCAGGTCATATTGACCTTTGGTCCAGTCAACCATGGCCACAAGGATAAAGTAAATCAAACAGGACTTTTGCTATTAAACAAAAAAAATTGACTTTTTGCTATGAAAGATGGCATGGTTCATAACATGGGTTAAGGGCTGATTTTCCATGAACAGTTTCATGGAGCTGTTCACAAATGCCAAAATGTGACTGCCTTAGATACAATTAAATGTTTTTAATATTCAGGGGGATGACAATGAACTTTAGACACTGGTAGGTTTAATCCAATAGTAGATCATAGGATATACATGCTTTAATTCCACAGAAGATGAAAGAAGAAAAAAACTGGAATGGAAACCTACATTAATTTTCAATAACTGTATGGTTTTCTTTTAATTACCATTTAAAAGTATTTATTTTTCAGTGTACCTTTATTGCAGAGTTCTTGCTTTACTTTCAAGTAAAACAATTTTAGAGTAGCTTTATAATCATAGGTGATTTTATAATAGTAAATTAAAATTATATAATATATAATTATATATATAATTATAATTATTTAATTATTGTCAACACTCTTCCTAACCTTTAGTACCATCTTAAAGTAAAAGTACTTCAAAAATCATTTTGATTTTTTGGTTTTGATATCATATTGTTACAGTTTTAGCTGTTCTTATATAGAAAACCAATGTTGTCTTTGCTTTCTGATAGTATAAACAAAGCAACAAAAGTATGCTATTATTTAATCATTCTATTACAGTATGAATAAAAAAAAAACCTGAAAATTTACTAAAAGAGACCAATTACTTGACAAGCTAGACTTTTCACTGGAATGAACTCAATCTCTTCTAATATTGATCATAACAAATATAAATGAATAAATAAAATACCAAGTGATGATAATTCAATTCAAAATAAACCAGTTTATTAGAAAATGCCTTGTTCTATTAGTTATAAATTCTTAATCAACAAATGGGAATGAAAATGTGTCTCATAAAGGGTACCATAGGGATTTAACTTTTTAATTAGTGTGTATAAAGGTACTTTGAAAACCACAAATCACTCTCCCAAATATGAAGTATTATTAAGTCAAATTATACCCCAAATTTTGATTATATGAAATTTGAATAGTGCTTATCTTAGAGTGAAGGTAAAAGAGGGTTAATAAATGAACATTTCTTGTCTGCCTCTTTTGTGCATGGCACTATGCTAGGTGGCTAATATGCATTTTTTTAGGCAGGTTTCTTTTTGGGGGTGGGGAAGGGTGGTTAGAAATTTCTACAAAAAGAACAGAAAAGCCAATTATATTCTACCATCAAAAATTAGATTACTACCTCAACTTACTTGTTTTCAGTTTCTTTCCTTCATTTAAAAACAAAATCTGTTATAGTTGATCTTTGGACAATATGGGTCTTAAGGTTGCCGACCCCCTATGCACTTGAAAATTCATGTATAACTTTGATTCCCCAAAATTTAACTGGGCAGTTGCCCACTGTTGCACAGAAGACTTACTGATAACATAAACAGTTGGTTAACATGTATTTTATCTGTTACATGTGTTATATACTATATTCTTATAATAAAGTAAGCTAGGGACAATAAAATGTTATTAGGGTGCCTGGGTGGCTCAGTTGGTTAAACATCTAACTTAGGCTCAGGTAATGACCCCAGAGTCCTTCGATCAAGTCCTACCTTGGGCTCCTTGCTAAGCAGGGAGTCTGCTTCTCCCTCACCTCCCCTCACCCGACTCTCTCTCTGTCAAAGAAAAATTTAAAAAAATTTTTTTAATTAAAAAATGTTATTAAGAAAAATTATAAGAAACAGAAAATACATTTATAATACTGCACTATAATACTCTACATATAAGTAGACTGTGCAATTAAAACCCATGTTGTTCAAGAGTCAACTGTATTTTCTTTGGTGTATTCCATGTTTACTTTAAATATTCAAACTATGAAAAATTATGCAAGCAAAATGAAAACCTTTATACCAAATAAAACTCTCTCCCAAGGTAAAAATTATTAAAATTTGATAAAATTGTAGCAATCTTTCTGTGCATCTAAATACAGAGAATATAGATTAATATGTAGATAGATAAATGCATAGAACAATGCTTTTATAAAAATGGGATCATATCATAGATATTACTTTTTTTTTTAATTTTTATTAACATATAATGTATTATTTGCCCCCGGGTACATGTCTGTGAATCGTCAGGCTTACATATTTCACAGCACTTAACAGCACATACCCTCCCCAAAGTCCACACCCCAGCCACCCTATCCCTACCCCCTCCCGCCTCCCAGCCACCCTTATAGTTCGTTTCTTGAGTCTAGGAGTCTCTTATGGTTTGTCTCCCTCCCCATCCCTTCCTGTTTCATTTCTCTCCCCAACCCCCCAAACTCCTGCCTTGCCTCTCAAATTCTTCATATCAGAGAGATCATGTGATAATTGTCTTTCTCTGACTGACTTATTGCGCTTAG
>CM053603.1:34816112-34891575 GCA_028646535.1 Procyon lotor
CTCATGTTCTAGATTTTTGAATTGTATTGCAAGAACAGGACCCCATAAAGTTTTAAGAAATAGATTACATGATCTCATTTTAATTGTGTTATCCAATTTAATCTATTACATGGGTGTAATAGATGATATAATCTATTTTTAATTGAATTTCTTTGGCTAATATATATGATATTGAAATTATAATTGTGTAAATAGTGAAACAGTTTGGGAGTTTGTGTAGTCGTTCAGATATTAGATGCTGAAAACTTGGCTAAGAGACTAGCAACAGAGAATGAGAAAAGTGGAGACACTGCTGAGAATTTTGGATGTTAATAACATTTGCTGCTAGGTGAGGTGTAGATTTTAAGGGAGAGCATGATAGCCAAGCTAGTCAAATGGATAGTTGATAGTTATTATTCACATTGATGAGGAAGACTTGAAGAACTACTTTGGGGAAGGAATTAAGTGTTCCATTTCAGAGATGCCATATAATCAGATACAAGGGTATGTATTACAGAAGGAAGATCTGGACCAACCATACAAATTTGACAATGGTTTGTGTATAAATATTACTTGAAACCATGGGAGTATTTGAAGCCACTAAGAGAAAGTCTTGCAAGAAAAGAGGAGAACCCAGAAATAAATCCAAAGTAAATCCAACTATGAGCCATCAAGGAACATAGAAAGATATGTTCATGCTTCTGAATGGCTATATAGTATCTGATTATATGACTTTACTATATTACTGTAAATAATTGGCTGTTAGCAGACTTTTCTAGACTTCATTAGATAGTGCTATAATCACTATCTCTTATATATTCCTTTACTCATCTGACCAACTATATCCTTAGAGTAGACACTAAGAAGTTGAATTGCTAGGGAAAATAGGTTTTACATTTTAAATATGAATATATCTTGATTAACAACCCTTGAAAAACAGTTATGCCAAATTATACTTAGAGCAGCAGTGAATACCCTAGTCCTCGGTCCCTCTCAATATTATATATCACATCATTTTTCATTTAGCATCTGATGAGTGACGAATTTTTGTTGTTTTAATTTGGATTTCTTGGGTTATTAATACAATTGAGCCTTTTAATATGCTTATCAGAAACTTGGAATTCTTTTTCAAATTTCCTAAACATGGTCATACCTGATTTTGTATTAAGGGATTCGGATTTTTCTTAAGTACTTTTTTTAAAGTATATTAATGTTTTTCTACTATAAATTATATAAAATGTTTCCATTTTGTTTTAATTTTGCTTTTGGTATTTTAGCCTGTAAAACTGCTTTTTTAAAAATAATTCAGTGTATCTCTCATTCCCTTTAGAATTTTTGTTTTGTGACACATGTATAAAAGTCCTCTTAAGCCCAAGATTATAAAACTGTTCCCCTTTAGTGCTCTTGTCATTTTATTTATTATACTTAGGTCTCTGATTCACCTAGAATTTATTTTTGTAATGAGTTTGAGGTAGAACAGTTAGCTTTGCTTTCCCATCTCCATCCTATAACGTTTTCTCATTTTTATTTATTAAATAGTCCAGTGTTTACAAAGCCCGTTTTTTGCTTAGAATCCAAGTAATTCTTTGCTGTGAGGGCAGTATAATGTAATAGTTAAAAGTAAAGTCTCCAATTTCCTAAATAATTATCTACCCTTGACATATCCCCCCTCCTCCCTTCAAAATAGGTTCAGAGGAAGCTCTTCTACAAAGCGTGAAACTGTACTATAGGGTGCTGTTTCTCCTCTGAAGAAAGCCCATTTATCATCTAAAGACAAACTTTTAAAATAACAGTACTGCCTAGATCTTAGTAGTTTCTGGTGCTTTATTCTTCCACTGAATAGGTCAGATACAAAAGTTTCAAAGGCAACCATTAAGACCAAATGTAGAGTCTAAACTGGAGAAAGTGACTGAAGACTTGACTTTGAGTCCATTCCATCAAGTTCATTTTAACCTGATTTATTTGGCTATATGTCTATCCCCCTCTGCATTTCCTATATCAGCTTTATCACAAATCAGTCTCCTGCAGGTTGTATTGGAAAAGCAATATGTGTGATTGAGATATTGTTAACAACAAAGCATGTACTGGTCCCAAAACTGTTAGATTCTGATTGATAAAATTTAATATTTTGAAGGGAGGAGGGAAAAAAGGCTATTTTTCCAGCTCTTTTATTTGTAGTGTGGGTGAAGTTCCTTTTATCTCCTCTACTTTCATTGTAGCAGTATGACTGAGATTCCAATAAATTATTGGATGCAATATCCAGATGTCTGGATGATTTTTTGGTGCTGCTGCTACTACTTAGTGGGCGAGAGAAAAGATAGTTGAGGTTCTGGAAAAAGTGTCAAAGCTTAGCAATAAAATAAGGATTTCATTGAACAGAAAGTAATGAAATCACCCAATTTATTTCCCTTTCACGGTTGTAATGCAGGTAAATCTTGCTTCATATGAGTCACAAAGCTTGAATGTGCAGTGGCCTGGCTCGGGTGGTGCATGGTTTATGTGTGAGGGATAGGGAGAGTACTCATAAATACCTTTAATAAAAAAGTGTGGGTTGAAGCAGCTTAGTTTTTCAAATAAAAGAAGTTTCATTTGTGTCAGGGGATCATAGCTGTTAAAAGTCAACTTTCTCAACTTTTCCTTCTCATAGACCCTTCTAATATCACTGTCCTCCCGAGGAGTTCTACCTCCAGTTCATCTTGATGCCCTTGGGTTCAGGCTTTACCTGCTCTGTGGTGAAGTACATGCATCTGAGGGTACCTTCAGTTTTCTTTCTCAGATCTTCTTGGCATATCCATTAAGCAGCCTTGATTGAAATACTAGTCTCCAGGTGTGCTGTTCAAGGTGTAGACCAGGAGTCAGCAAAACTTTCCTGTGAAGAGCAACATAGTAAATATCTTTGATGGATAGGCCAGAGTCTCTGCTATTATAGGGTGAAAGCAACCATACATAAACAAATGAGTGTGGCTATGTTGCAGTACAACTTTACAAAAACAGGCAATAGGCTCAATTTAGCTCATGGGTCTTTGTAGTTTACCGAGCCCTCGGGTAGACTTAGAATATATTTTTAGATGTAGTCTACCAATGGTGACAGCTAACATTCATTGAATGTATACTTAAAATTCTCTTGTCATTTAACAAAACTAAAAGGTAGCTACTATTGGAAACCCATTTTATAGTTCAATAAACATAAACAGATAGAGATCAAGTGATTTGCTAGCACATGGTAGAAAGACATTTGAAGTCAGGCTCACTTGGGGACCCAGGCTTCTAACCACTATGCCATAATGCTTTTCCAATCGATCAGTAGAAAGGGGAAAGCCATGAAAATCCATTTTGGTGAAATGTTTTCATGTGCGAATACCTTTTTTTTTAATATTAATAAAGTGCCACCTATATTCCAGCTTATTATTCATCGGATGCTAGATTGTTATTATTATTTAAATTTACCATTTAAATTTTTATTCAAGAAAATGAACTTACTGTTAGGGAAAATATGCAGAAGAGAAAACATTAAATATGGAAAGTCAGCATGAACTGAAAAAAGAGAGATAGGAATCTAAAGTTAAATGAGCTGAGTTTTTAAATTCTGGCTCTATCACTTCAAAAAAAAGTATGGTTTTGAGCAAGTTGTACTCTGAGCCCTAAATGTGAAACTAGACGCTAGAGAAACTCTAGCTGTATAGCTATATTAAAAACTACTTTGAGGATCTATTGAGACACTAAATGGAGAAGTATTCATAGTGATGTATCAGCATATAATAATCATATCTATAGCATAAAATGGAATTATATATAAATATATATGTACATATATGAACATATTCGCACACATATATATCAAAGTGAATGTTAAAAAGTCTTTTTTTCTTTAGATGAGTAAAAAAGTCTGTGTTTAAATAACCTAAACCAAAACTGCTATACCTTTGAAGCAAAATTTTAGAAGAAATGTTTAGATACCGAGGCATAAAGAGTTCTTGAGGGTCTTCTAGTCCTTTCCTCTGTCTTCAGGCAGAGATATTCTTAAGCCAATGCAGGTGAGATCCTGTCTATTTCTTTTAAAGAAGCAATTTAGTGAAAGTGCCTATAAACTGCCTATAAACCGTTTGTTGATAGAAGGAGAACCTTTTGAATACAAATTGACTCCCTGATTGTAAGTGACTTTGTGATGACAAGCAAGAGAACTTTTCAAAAACACAGAATATTGAAAACATTTTGTTTGTTTTGGCCAGTCAATGTCCTTGTCTGCCTGTGGCTTCTAGATGGGGGTTCAGGCTAAAAACATCCAGAGGCTTCATCCACACTTACTATGCAGCACAGCACCTCTTACAGTCCAAAGGTGAGCCTTAATATTTTACACCGTTAACTCTGTAGTCCCAAAGATGGATTCAGGGCAGGTGTTTGATGTTGCCACATGTTTGGGTTGCTGAAAACCATGATGAGTCTCTCTACCTCTCTTCGACATTTTAATAGTGGTAACGACAAAAACAAAAAAAATTTTCCCTTATCACTGGTGCTGAAAGAAAAACAAAAATTCGTTTGTCTTCATAATTTATCATATTCTCTGCTTTATGAGGAAATAATTAAGGAAACAGCTCAAATTTAATGTGAAGCTTCAGAAAACTCCATGTGTGCCGTGAAAAAAATATTAGAGAAACATTGATTTCCCACAGGAGATGAATCAATTTTGTCTGTTTAGTTCATTGTTGCATTTATAGCTCCTAGAGCATTGCTTGGCAAATAGTAGTAGCTGCTTAATAAATTGGCAGATGAGACCTGCTTTAAATGTCCATAGTACACACTCTGTTTGATTTGCTTTCTTTAAAAACAGGGTTCACGACAAAGATTTGGATTAAGTAGTGCATCTGGGAAGTAATCTCAGGAAGCATGGGGAAAGAGTAGGGAAGTTTATAGGGAAGGGAGAAAACCCAGGAAGAGTAGGCTAATGAGTGGATTATCACTATGGACGACTGTGCCTCATGGTATGGCTGTGCCCCTCCTATAGACTTTAAAAAACGTGCCTCAGGATTGCTCCACCTTAGGACAAGAAAGTTGGGGTATTACTGACCAACTTCCTTATTCTTTGATTGAGGCATTCTGTGCCCGTAGAATAATGAAGTCCTCCCAAAAGTCTCAGGCAAAGGGACCAAGGTACTGAAGAGAGCAAGCCCTCAATTATTAACTATCCCCACAAATGCTAGGTGACTTCCTAGGGGCATCTGAGGGGTTATGGGATATTTACGGTGGCTACTACAACCACCCCTTAAAAGAACCTCAGCGCTTGTGGTTTTCTAAGTGACAGTCCTAAATGTGAGAAAATTCAAGAAATCGGTTTGATATTTACATTTATTACATAGTTTTAATTTAAAAGGTCACAGATACTTCTTACCTAATAAGCAAGAGAATATGTAAAAGTTCAAAGATAGCAGTTCAGGAATTTTGCATTTCCCTATACATGGCTCTAGTATTTCTATGAGTAAACAGGGTATTTTTCAGTTGTGTCCACTTGGTTACTGAATAAGTGATTGGACTGAACTTATTCTATCCTAAAAATAAGCGAAATACCTAATTGAGACAATTGGACAGTGATCTCCTTGATTAATCATTTTACTGAAGATGATAATTAATGGTCTCTTCCTGTCTTATAAAAGAGTGGGCCTAGGTTGCTAAATAGGTAACCTCTTTTCTGTGGTGACAGATGCCTGGCATTGAACATCTCGGAAATCTCAAGTAAAAGACACAAACAAACTTCATGGTAGGGTCAGGAGCTGACAACTTTTCAGAGTGGCTAGGATAAGGCAAAATGATACACAGGCTGAGATTTTACAGTTACATGAACTATAAATAAACACAAGGAGACCAATCTGCAGGAAAGAAAGGAGAGCAGATGCTCAAAGGGAAGCAGAGAGAGGATGCAGGCCGTGCATGGAAAAGGGAAAAAGAGAGATGGAAAGAGAGTAGCTTGAGAACAGTGAACCTCACTGTTCTCAGATGTGTTTCCATGACTTGCTGGCCTGAGCTGTCTCCCCATCCCTTTTTAACTGCCCCCTCCTTCAGTTCAGACTCCTTTAAGTGAACGTCTGTCCCTGGTGTTCAGAGACCCAAAGGAAACAATGAACACATGATCATCATTTCAGTGGAAACTGGAATGAACTGGAAAACCAATTAGTTGGTCGTTTAAGCATTATGGCATTGTGCTAAAAACGGTAGGTCATACTCCTCGGGATTTGAAATTTAGCTCCATCAACTAATTACTAGTTTATCAGCAGTTTTCTTAAATTTTTTTCTGTTTTAGCATTTCATGTGTAAAGTATGCCTAGTGCTAGTGTATACTTCTTGGATACCAACATAACATGCGTATGTAGTGCCCACATGTGTAAATTTCATGAACATTAAGTGTAAATACAAATACAAAATAATAAATATAATAGAAAAAATAACAACATAAAATAGAAATATATATGAAATTAATTCTACATGTGAGTTAATGAACTATAAATTTTGGAACAGTTATAACTTACTGAGGGCTATTTGATGCAATATATTAAATAGGTCACTTTTGGCATCTCACTTAATTCTCACAATAATCCAATAATATAAGTATTTTTTAAGAAACATTTTAGAGATTCGATTTACCCATCTATTGTTTTTTTCAGTGAATGTTTCTTGAATATCCTTTATGTATCAGACACTGAGCATATTCAAGAACGATGAAAACAGGGGAAAAATAAACTTTCAATGTCTCATAGTTTACACATCCAAGAGCTAGATTCAAACATATACTTATCGAATCCAAAATTCAAATATTTGCTTTCAGCTACGGGACCACTCTTTCTTCTTAAATAAAATAAGTGCATTCCCTTTGCTCACAGGATTTGCCCCTCTCCTGGGCCACGCACAGTTTTTTATAACCAAACTTCAGCAGTGACCTGCCATCATTTCTACCCTACTCTGTTGGTTTCACAGACCAATCCTGGCACAGTGGGAAGGGACTAGAGAAGGCTGTGGATACCACCAGCAGGTTCACGTGAGGCCGTTTTGGAGTCTGGCTCCTACATCATTTCTTAGAATAAACCTAGCCTCTTCTCTGTGATCCAAAAAGAATTGTATCCTCTTTGCAATTCCTAAAGAAAATATTGTGGACTATATACCTAGTATTTTCTATTCACTCCTCATTTTAGAGTTATAACTATTTCCTAGTTCATTAAACGTACATTTGTTGAATATCTGCTTTTGTAAGCACTGACCTAGTTACTGTGAGGAAAACAAGGTCACTGTTTTCCTGAAGCTTATAATCTACTTAGGAAAAATTGAAATACATTAAACCGATACTCATTTCTGACAGTGATTAGACATTTGGGGGAAAAATAGAGGGTGATAGGTAGCTGCTACTATAGATGGGCTGGCCAAGAGCGGATTCTGTAAAAAGTTAGCACACAGGCTGAGATCTGAATGTCAGGGGGCATCCAGACATTTGGGGATCTGGGAAGAAGTTTTCAAGCAAAAGAAACAATAAGGCCAAAGACCACAAAAGGAGGAAACTTAGTGTGTTCCGAAAAACAGGAAAGTAAAGTATCCATTGTGTCTGGAGTTTTCTGAACAACAGGAGAAAATGGTGTGATAGAGGAATATCATGGGGAGCCTGAAATAGCTTAGCAAGCTTTTTCAAGTTGTTTTTATTTCTCTGAGCTCGTTAATCCAAGATTTACTGAGGATGCACTGTGTGCCAGCACTGTGCTATGTTCTGGGAATGCACGACAAGCCCATGTACTCATTTTGTAAAAGGAAGTTCTGCAGACAGTTACAGCAGCGGAGTAGGGGCCTTTCCGAAAGTCTTATGGTAGATAATTAAATCAAGCAGTTTACCTTTTATTTGTAATGTATTAAATCCACCAATATTCTTTGAGCACCTGTCTGTGAGATGCAGGCTGTGTGATCTGGTGCTGCACGTCTGAGGCTGACAGCCCCACTTGCACCTTTGACAGAAATAACTGCAGCTTAGACCAGTTGCATTTATATGAAACTCCCCCTCCGTTGGCACTCTATGCTCATAAAATCTAGATGAAATCTACTCACTGTTCTCCGGGAAAGTCAGTGTTCACATTCCCGCATATCCCAGGGAAGAAACATTCCTTCCATCCCTTCTAACTCCAGCTCTGCCTCTGCTTAAGTCCTTGTCCCTGCTCAGTGCGTACACTTACTTCTTTATCTATGTTAGTCTTGATCTAAAAGAGGAGCTCTTCTTAATTCTGCTCTAAATAACACACTCGCTAAAATAAAATCTCATTCACATAGTCTGTGCTTTGTATCGGAACATTTGTGGAAGTTTGAGGGAGGAGAGGATTACTGACACAAGAAGGACATAGAGCATTTTAAGTTGAATAGACTTTCTAAAAGTCCCATAGCGCTCTGTAAGTCGATTTCTCTTTTGTTTTTGTTCTCCCCCCACACCCCCATCCCTGCTCTTGGCTAACACAAACCACTTTGGTCCTTTCAAATGTATCCTATCTCATGATCCACCATATTCTCTGCATCCACCATTTTCCTAAGTCAGATTCCCAAATATCAGGCATCTATATGTTACCTTTGTGGGGTTTAAAATACCCATGTACCACCTGTATTATTAATCTTTTCCCAATCAAATTGCTTTGATTTTTTTATAAGTAAATATGTTAGGAAGTACGTATTTATTACCACTGTATCAATAAAATTAATGTAATTCATCATAAATAAGTGAAAACTCTAAAAAGCACTGTGTAGCTATTAAAATTTAAAAATATGCATTTCTATAACGCTTAAGTGCACATTGCCAAACAACCATTTATACCTGCCACACACATTGATAATCTCTCTCTTGTTTATCTCTCAAGATTACTGTAAATATTTAAAAAGATGATAAAAGTGAAAGTGCTTTTGAAAATAATGGGATTTTATTTAAAATAGCCTCTAATGCTCTCTTTCTGTGTCTGACCATTTTCTCTGTCTCTGTTTCTGTGTCTGTGTATCTTTTTCTATCTGTCTCTCTGGCACTGTGTGTGCATGCCTCTCTCTTTTTCTCTGTCTCTAAATGACAATGTATGCAAAAGTCCTTATCACTGGACCTTAATTATCCTGAGGGCTGAGCTGGAGAAATCTGAAAAGGAAATGCAGATTGCAGATGTGACTCCAAAGACCTTGCTCAAAGTAAAACAATTTGATGGAAAAATAACAGTATTTAGCAACAACCCTGAAAGTCAATCTCCCTAAGTCCAGTACTGCAAGTTCCTGCAAATTGAAGTCAGTAGGATAGAAAGTCTGTCTTCTGTCTGGGGGGGGGGGGTGTCTTTGAAGAATTGCTCTCATTCCACACTCCTTGTATAAACAGGAGTAGTAAGATTTAGCCAGGGGCTCTGCTCCATTACCTTGAGAACTCTACCTTTTATTTTCTACATAGGTTGCAAATTTTGAAATCAAACTTTCTGATTAAACCATCACAATGAATTAAAGGGCTTATTATGGGCCGTATCTCTAAAGAACCATCATTTGTGGGATGGGTCGCATTAACCACTGCTGTCACAGGGCCCAGAGTTTTGCTCTGTGGGAATCACTCCCTTTTCTCTAATGCCCTCTAGCACAGAAGTGGGCCCAAAGGGAGCTAGGAGGAGGTTTGTTCCTGAAAGAACACGAGTTCACCTCGTTTGCCACCAAAACTTATATGTCCAACCCTCTTTGCTGATACCCAGGCATGCGAACTCTTAACAACTGAACCTGTGGCCAAACTGCCCAAGACCTCCTGGGAGCCATAGTAGTACCTACATGTCGGAGCCACTATGAAGATTAAATGGTATGAAGCTCCAGGAACTGGGAGAGGTTTCAGTAAATAAGAATTCCCCTCCCCCTCTTTTAGAAATCCCCTCTCACAGCACTTTCCATAGCTCTTAGTTATTCCACTCAAATGTTTAACCAAAATCTAATGAAAACCCACTATCTTTTGGATTAGCTAGTTTGATGTCCACACTAGAGCTTAGATTTACTCTCTGCCGCACAGGACGCCTCAGCAAAATCCTTCAGTCTTCATTTTGGTAGAAAGACATAGCATGATGACACACACAGCTGAGTCCCCATCTTCCACATGCTGTATTGCATCTTTATTCATCTGAGGATTTGACCCATTCTGGATCCTCCCCTTTTTGCACTTAGCAATATCTGTATCATTCATTAATCCTAGGAAATACAGACAGCCCTAAGAAATCTCTTTCGATATTACTGACTAAAAAGGTACCAGAGCTGTCCTCCCCGCAGAACAGAAGATGGGGAAAATGAATATTTGCCAAAAGGCACAGGCCAAGACCAGGAAGAAACAGACCAGTCTAGGGCTTTTCTGGTTACTCAGACACCAAGCCAAGAGGTTATTTCTGCCTCCAACTGGGTTGTGGTGCTTTCTGGGCAGAGAGATTCAATGACCCTCCATCTAATAGCTCACGTCAAGTTGGCAAAGCAGGCTCTGTAATAAAATGCAACGTGATGTGGCAATACTTGGAATAAAATTCACATGCCTTTGACTTCAGGCCATTTTTTAAAAATTCATTTATTCACACAGCATTTGAACTGGCCACTTGTTCGGCAGAGAATGAAGTTCCAGGCTCTGTCTTTAAGAAAATATGTTTTGTTAAATCATCAAACACTGAAATGAAAACTGAAAATAAAGCCCATTTAAAAATTCTAAACATCCAACTTTTGATGATGTGCAGGTATATGGTCAGTGACACAATTATAGTCCCCCATGTCATTTATTTTGTACTTAATACCTTTTAAGTATGTTAAAGACATTACATCATTAATCCTATGAGCCAGGTGCTATTATTAGCTTTATTGTAAAAGTAGAGAAAACTGAGATAGAAAGAGACAAATTCAGGTACCCTAAATCAACAGCAAGCATGGTGGAGCTAGCATTTGAACCTACGGGATCTGACTCTAAACCTGTGCTCCAGATCATTTTGTTTCACCATCAATAACCTTATACAGAATTCATTAGTGGGTTGTCTAATTTTTGCATGCCTACTTAGATTGCTTCTTTTCTTTCCAGAAACACTGAAGACCTCCACTGCACTGTATAGTTAAGTAATCTGAAATCTCAGTCTATCTTATACTGTCAAAGTTGTATCATTCCATTGTCCCCTTATGCTTCTCTTTCATTCAACTAGTTTTAACTATAGAGAATTTGCAGACTTAGTAAGAGAGAAATTTGGGAACAGGCCATATCTAGTACTTGATTTTTTTTTTGGTCACAGGTGTCACTGCTTTCCTAGCATTAGTCAGACAAATGAGTCCTTTATAGAAAATCAAATTCAGTTGTACATGTATATTTTAGTCGACCAAATAAGCATTTCATAGTTGCTTACGATGGCCTATGGAATAAATGCTTATCTCTCTGAAAACCTAGATGCTAGGCTGATTGAAAAAAAAAGAATATATCAAAAAAATAAAAGAATATATCACCCCTCTTCACTATTACCCTATATATTACATTCTTAAGCACCGTAAGGAAATGGTTCTCAGTGAATTTGTTATTCCCAGAAAACCAAGAAACAACTTCTTTGCTCTCCACTTATTTATAAAGTTTTATAAAATTCCTTTTACATCAAAAAAAGGAAGGGACGGGGCATTAGGGTGGCTCAGTCGTTAGGCGTCTGCCTTCGGCTCAGGTCATGATCCCAGAGTCCTGGGATTGAGCCCCGCTTCGGGCTCCCTGCTCGGCAGGAAGCCTGCTTCTCCCACTACCATTCCCTCTGCTAGTGTTCCCTCTCTCACTGTGTTTCTCTCTGTCAAATAAATAAAATCTTTAAAAAAAAAAAAAGGAAGGGGGGAGGAATTTTAACTTGGAATATAAATGCATTTGACACCAGAAACTCTTAAAATTTCCCCTTGCTTCTTGCTTAGATATTAGCATTCCAAATTTAAGTTCAATATCGAGACTCATCTATTGCCTCTTTTACAGAATTTGACAATAGCACTGTGCTTTATTAGGTTATGTCATGTTATGTTACTGAATTATGCTAGGAAACACAATAATATCATAAACACAGTTACTGAGTATATAGGATAGTGAAAATGATGGTATAGAATGAAATTGGTCTAAGTAGAAATATTTTTGTATGCCACTTAATAAAGGCCAGGGAAAATTAATTACAGCATCAAGAATTTCAGCTTACTCCAAACCACCCAAGAAATAGGAAAAGGTAACATGAACCATTTGATATTCTCCATGAGTGGTCCTCTTCAAAGAAGACAACTGATGGACAGATGTGAATTTGGAATAGCCTTCCAAATTTGATATTCTTAAAGAGTATTTTGATTTCAAAAGTTACATATATTATATCTAGGAGTTCTGTGAGACTAATGCAGAACTAGGGAATTATTCTTGATATCTTCACCATTTCCCTGTTACTGGGCAGGGTATGAGCATTTTCTCACCTGGCAAAATGTTTTTGCCATAGGCCAAAACAAAGCATGTACCTCCGACATGGAAACTGCATCAGGAAGGTAAACAAACTCTCCTCGGTCCTGTTAACTCCGGTACAAACCTTCAGCACTTGAAAATTTTGCAGAATTTGCAAAGGGGTAATAGTATTCTACTGGTGCAAAACAAAGTACAGTACAAGAAATCTTGGAATTTAAAATCAGATTCAACATTGTCAAAGTAACAAATTATTGAAGTTGTTTTTGAGCAACTTTGATTGAAGAGGAAATGAGCACTGTCTCTGGTTTGGGGGCAGATCATATGGTCTATGTCATGAGGAAGCTCTGTTTAGAGAGGCAGGATGGTCTGGCAGTTAAGCAAATGGCCTCTCGAGCCATGGTCTTTGGAATTTAATTTTACTTCCTTTACTTATAACAAGGGCAGATCCCTCAGTTTCTGAGTGTGGTGGTGGTGGTAGAAGGAAGGAGGGGGAAAATTTGGATTTTTCCCTGCTCCGGAAACAGGACTGTAGTGGAAAGTTTATAGAAGACAGAGAGCAGACATAAACAACAGAGGGGAGAACTATAGGCTTTTAAGAAGGAAATATCCAATATTTGATTTCAAGGTCTTTGGATTGCATCTTACTCAATCTGTAAGATTAGCAGAGGCACAAATACGAGAGTGGTGGTCTTACCTATTAGTGCGGAGTGAGGGTGTCTGGGGGTGGGGGGATTGGTGTCTGTCTCTGTATGTAGGTCAAGATAAGGAGCCGAGTTCCTTGTCTGCAGGGACAGGGGGATGGAGATAAATCAGGAAACACTCCTGGAGAGGACACAACAAGGATTCTGAAAAGTGAAGATATCAGAAATGAAATTATTTCTAAACCTGCAAATACGGCACTTCCTTCCCCAATCCAGGAATTTGCAGGATTATTTGGAAAGGCACTAAGCTTTTGTGTTTGTTTGTTTGTTTGTTTGTTTGTCCGTTTGTTTGCTTGAACATGGAGTGGCAGTTGATGCCTATTTTATATCTTGCATATGGCAGCGAGACCCCAGTTAACATTTGGAAAGCAGAAGAGCATCACATTTGAGAGTGTGAGCTCTGGAACCAGACTACCTCCTCTTCAGTTCTCTCCTGACATGTAGAAACTGTGTGGTCTCTGGTCTGTTGCTGATCCTTTATTAACCTCTTTCCTTCTTTGTTGAGTGAATGTGATAGTGGCACCTGCATTCCAGGGTCATCATGAGAATTCAGTGAAACTACTTTACTGAGTGTCTGGCACGTAGTCGTTATTCTTGATAGATGACAGAAAGAAAGAAAAATAAAGATTTAAAATATTGTAATAAAATAATGCAGAGCAAGTGGATAAGAATCCAGTTAACATTATTATTCAGATTTTGAACAACTCAGCAGTAATATGTCCTGCTTGAAGCATGCACATTTTCCTGGTGAATATTTTTTCCTATCCCTGGCTTCATAGGTGTCATACTCCTGGTCTGGGTCAATGAACCCCGGGTACCCGTAGCCACCCTCCAAGTTTATGAGAGTTGGCAAACCACTGGCCTCCTTCTGTGTCAGGGACTGGCACTGCCAAGCACATCCTCTGATTGTGATCCTCAGGTCTTGGCAGCAAATAATACAGTTTTCTCACTTTAATTAGGCTGAGATTCATTCCTACACATGGCAGCTGCAAAGAAGTATTCTCCTTAAAATTAGACGCTGCGATACTTAGCATTGCTTGGACTTAATTTTAAGTACATTTTGGTGGCCCTTGTCCCTCCTCTGCACCTTGGTTGCTCCAGGAGAGAGCATATGGCCCTGTAATCCTTTAAAGCTTATTTTATGGGCCATTCTCAGGCACTTCCTGCTGGCCTTTGGAACAGAGCCTTGTTTGTGACTGCATTTTTGCTTATGCTCCTGCCAAAAGCTTCCTCCAAAACCAGCAATAAAACCACAGGATCCGATAAGCCATGGTCATCAGAATGGCTTAATGAGAGCAACCTCAACAATCGAGGTCTTTAACAACAACCTGCTCTGCAGGACTTATACCTTGAGCACAAGGACGGGCTGGGCAGGTCACCTTTGTGGCTTATGGGAGTTTCTCCAAATAATACAGAATTTGAGACCGTCTCAGAGAATAATCTCACACTAAGCTGTTTTCTCTTAAGCAAAAATGGATAAGACAAAAATAGGAACTGGTGGTTCTTTCTGGCCTCTCCTCATATAAGAATAAATCTAGGGTCTTGAAAGGTGTTACAGAGCAAAGAAAATCTCACTGCGTGCTCAAATGGCTACCTAATTCAGTCAGCCTTGCCTTAGGATATCTGAATTATATCATGTCTCTGACTAGTAAAAAGGTACTTGAGGTACAAGCTGGATACTTAAAACAGATCTTGATCAAAGCATATTCACATGAGATAGCACCCAGTTTAAATAAGGCAGAGTTATACCTTGTCTGTCATCTCTGTGACTATTAAACAGTTTTAAAATCTGAATTATTAATTAAAACCTGTGTACTAGTACCAGTTTGGAATGACTGTGTTTTGATAGCTAACAGGACTTGTATGACTTTTGAGAGATGTTGATTTCCTTTCATGTCAACTATTAGATACCCCATTGTAATCATAAAAAGCAGGAAGAAATTATGTTACAAGCCGATCCTATGTAAGTGGAAATGAACACAGAATATATTAAAATATCAGTGGTCTTATCAACAATGTGTTATAATGGCTTCTGATTAACACTGAGAACGTGATTGATGTTACTGGGAGTATGGCACACTGACAATGTGACACTGAGAAAATTCAATCCAAAGCTTGTTAATTTCATAAAATCATTCAATTTCTCATTACTCCTTTGTGACAGTTTTTGTTTTTGTGACCATTAAAAAGTAATGACAATTTAATGGGACCTTTCAATAATGATAGTAGGAAAAACACTTTTAAATCCTCACCTGTTATTATTAATAGAAATAGAAACAATGAATATGATATATTGATTTTTGATTTTAAAAAGAGTTTGTTAGCTTGATTCTTATTGAGTCACATTAAAATTATGCAAACCCAAGTCATAAAGGACTCCCAAGTCAAGGCAATAGTTCACATCAACAAGAACAACATATGTAGGTTGAGTTAGCATTTCCATGACCAAAGAAGAAAGGGGACATATTTGATTAAAAATCTTCTGTAAGATGGGACACCTGGGTGGCGCACTCGATTGAGCCGCTGCCTTCGCCTCAGGTCATGATTCCAGAGTCCTGGGATGGAGTCCAGCATCTGGCTCCTTGCTCAGCAGGGAGCCTGCTTCTCTCTCTGCCTCTGCCTGCCTCTCTGCCTACTTGTGCTCTCTCTCTCTGACAAATTAAAAAAAAAAAAAATCTTCTATAAGAAACAGACAAGGCATGCCAGGTCCTGAATTAATGTAAAGCTAATGACTACTAATCAAAAGCAGCTGGAAGAAGATAAGGGGGTGTAGCTGGGGATAAGTAGAGTTTATCTATCCAAATATTTGTATTATTAAAAATAGAGTACACATAAGAGTTACTAAATTTATGTATCAGACTTAATCCACCTATTTCATTGAACTCTTACTTTTCATAGATGGAGAGCAAATCTATAAGAAAGAGTACTTATTTGGTAAATAACATACATAAGCCACATGGATGCTTCAAATTGAAACATCCACGCACAAAAAATTTTACTGGAACCAAAATACACTATTTAACTTGTATTTGAAAATTTGTATATCTGAACTTTGTATCAGTCAGAGGAAAACACTGTGGCATGACCTAATCAGTTGGTGTGTTGTAATCATAATAATTAACCACATACTGATCACCTCTTCTGTAATACATTGTAGGTTAGATACTTCTTGATTCATTATTTTATTTAATCCCCATAACAACCCTGATAAATAGGTATATTTATTGAATTTTGTCACTTCTTCATTGATTTTCCCAACACTACCATCCATTTCATTGAGAAATTTGAAACTACTGTGAAAATCTCATTTTAACCAGCAGATAATTGTACAGTCTATCCTGTATCAATAATTATATCTTTTGTCTTAATTCTGCCTTCCTTACAAAGGTCAGCACTTTAGGGGCTCTGATTGCCACCTTTCTGACTTTTCAGGAACTTCACCCTAATCTGTGTCTTAGAATTATGACTCTCTTTCTTTACCTGGTTTTTACATCAGTATAGCTCCCCTGCCCTCCAAACTCTTCCTTATTCTCAAAATCTCACTTCCCCTTCATAGCCAACTCTAAAGAGTTTGCACATCTGTGATCCCCATGTTCTTATCTACTATCTACTATTTACCCCTCAGTTCACTTTGACCTTTTCTCCATAATTTCACTTAAACTTCCCTTGTCAAGATTATATGTGACCTTCATGCTGCCTAATACAACAACATTTTTCTGTCCACATCTTATTCCATGTTGTAGACCCTGCTTTCTTCCTTCTTTCCCTTCTTCTCTCTGTCCCACTCTCTCCTGCCCAGCTTCCCTTTCCTTCTTTCCTTTCTCCATAATCCTCTACTCTACTTCTAAATATTGGAGATTTTTAGAGTTTGATTCTAGATGACTGTCAAATTGCTCATGCCAAAAATTTTAGAGTCATCCCATGAGGATTACATACATTCCTATGGCTTTAAATACTATATATATACTGATAAATTCTATTCTTATAAATCTAGACCTTGCTTTTCCTCTGAGTTCTGTGCTCATGTGTTATATAGCACAAATGACATTGTCATTTAAATAATTCATGGATGGAGACACATATACAAAATAGAAGTCCTCAATTTATCTAAATCACACCAATAATTTATTGCAATTATACTCCAGTAAAATTGTTAAAAATGAGCAAAAAATTATGCAAATTGTAATCTTTATAATTTTTTTTAAAGATAGAGAGGTGTGGGTAAAGATATAGTAATCTCTACTTCCATACGTCCCATTCACTCCCTTGAGACAATCAAGGTACGTATTAAAAATATATATTCTTTTTTTTAATATATATTCTAATATTTTCACTATACCAGTTAAAAGAGATGCTCATATTTAGGTTTTTACTTTATTTCTTTCACAATGGAATAATGACATAGCAATATTTAGCACTTTTTTGACTTATTAGTATAACTCACTTTCCAAGAACTTTCCAAGTCAGTTTTTCACATTTAACACATTCTTTCTAATTATTGATGGCCTTCTATTCTATGAATATTGCAGATATTACTCAACTTCTGCACTGATTTATTATTCAGTTGTTTCCAGGTATTCCCTTTGTACTTTTAATTTAATCCTGTTGTAATACAATAGCCCCAAATACTGATTATTGAAGTTTCTCATTGACCCTTGTCCACTATGTGCCAATGAGCAGTGCTTCCTTTCAATATTATGACATTTCTCTGCCATTTTCTACCTCTAGGTTTTGAAACCTGGTTTTGTTTTGGGTTTTTTTTTTCCCCCCACAAGGAATATTTTTCTGCTCCATATCACCCATTGCATGGCTGTCTCTTTCTCATCCAACAGATCTGCATTCTGTTCTTTTCATTCACAAGATACATCAGTTGGGATAGAGGTTAAACTGCTATAACACAGAGACCTCAAAAAAATGCCTCAAACAAGATAGGAGTTGACTTGTCTCTACTATAATGATCCAGAGTGGATATTCCAGATCAGCTGTTGTTGTACTCCATGCAGCCACTCAAGTACCCAGATCAACAAGATCTTTCATGTGACTGGCAATCTAGGTGCTAGAGGTGGGTGGAGAACATAAAACTGGAGATTTCCTTTCACACGTAATATGTGGAAGTTTCACTCACAATGTTTCTGCTTACCACATTAATTGCAAGGATGTCTGAGAAATGTAGCCTATGTATAATGGGATTTTACAGGTGAAAAACCAAGTTCAGAAAAGTTCAACAACTACCTGTTCCTGGAGGCTGAATGACAATTCCAGGAATGTAGAAAGATTTGCGCTTCATGTGGATGGCTTAACGAGATAACTAGCTAGCTTTCTTCTAACAGTGAATTTCTATGATTCTTTGATGTTGTAGGAAATTGCAGCATTCCAAACAAGATCATGAAGCTGCATTGTGAAGGAGTAGAATGAGGAAATTAGAAAATAGACCTTCTTTCTCAATAGCTCAGTCACATAGAACTCTTTCCCTCACACCATTCCATCCTAAATTCTCACAGACTCCATCTGCACATCAAATACCAACCATTAATCTAAGATGCTGGAAGACTGCAGCAAACTTTCTGCATACTTTTTGTTTTGTGTATTTTATTTTGTTTTGTTTTGTTTTTTTAATCACACCTTCCCTGGGCAAGGAAGGTAAATATGTGCTGAGTTTTGAAGATTTCCTGCTGGGCTACAAGCTGCCTAGGAGAATAAAAGCAAACAGATAGTAGGTAATGTTAATAAATGTCTTCATCACATACTCCGTTTAATTATATGAAAAAGAAAGAAAAGATAAACAGGATTTTTAGGGATAATAATCAGTGTAGATAAACTGATCATCAACTAAATCTTCTGGTCAGTCAAGTATGAGTGTCCCTTACTGTTAAGAATAAAAATAAGTACAAAATTCTACTTTAAATGTTTTTTACTGCAAGATAATTCTAAAGCTGTTTTGTTTGTTTTCCAAGATATTGAAGACTTTGAAACCAAAACAAGAAGCGCAGTGTCCGTCCGAGAAGGTCAAGGTGTGGTGCTTCTCTGTGGCCCACCACCACACTTTGGAGGTATGGTGGGGGATAGTTTGGGTCACACCATCAATGTGGTCACTGGAAGCGTAAAGAAGGCACATCATGTCTTGAAGTCAGTGGTAGCTCTTTAACAAGTCAAAAAGGACCTTGAAGGCTCTTCATGTTCATCCTCCTGTACCTAAACAGTACTAATCTAAATTTTTTTTTAAAAGAAATTTTTGTTTAAGCAGTCGCTCAACAAACATTACCTTAAGGAGATGCAGCATGACACCCAACATGAGCACCAGGGTACAAAGGGAAACCAACTGCTGCTGCATTCTGATGCCTGTCACCCTGAATAACAAAGGACAATTTGTTTAACCTCTTTAGGCTCAGTTTCCTCATCTGTAGAATTGAGACACTAACTGATATCTGCCCTGTAGTGCTATTGTGAATATTAAGTGAGCTAATGAATGTAAACTGATTAATATAATGGCTCATGTTTATTCAGAAAAGAAAGCTGAGATTATTATTTCATTGTTATTACTGACCTCCATGGAAAAGCAAATTCCAACATCCCTCTTGGCAATCTCACTTTAACTATTGGAACAGGAGAGCTACTCCATTAATTAGAAGCAAATTTTGGATGGCACAAAATCAGAATATCTCCTAGCAATGGTGAAATCATGCAGTCAGTGACAATCTCTAGTTTGTAAGAATCTGGATTGACTCATGAATTGACCTGTTGCCAAAGACCTAACCACCTACTGATTCTCACCCCCTTGGGGTTGCGTTTTGTCAAATTCCAAATGATTTGGTAAAATTTGGTATATTCTCATCCAACAGTGAATCTGAAAGAGGTAATATCAAAATATCCATGGAGTCATTTCATTTGGTTCAATTCAATATCATACTGATTGTATTACAGTTACCTTAATAGTAATAGCAAGTACTTATACAGTAGAGATCTAGTACTTTGTATGTATTAACTTTTAAATTTCTCACAGCAGCTTCATGAGAGACATACTATGATTATTGTTTTACAAATGAGAACAATAAGGTAGACAGAGGTTAAGTAACCAGTCCAAAATAACACAGCTGATAGGTAGTAGAGCCAAGCTTTGAATCAGGCAGTCTGGCTCCTTAGAGCAGCTTTTTATAGTTGATTTCCACTTTGCAATGGGAGAATTTTGAAAGCAAATATAACAAATATTTAAAAATAAAATGGAAGCCATTTTATCCCTATATTAAACAAGTTTTAAAAACCTGAAAACACTTTTCCATTATTTTCATTTTTACACAATCTCATGAAATGCTGATTCAAAAAGAAAAGAAAGCTGATTAGAAAGTAACAATATTTTATTCAGTAATATTAGAGTAGTATAGCATTATGCTCACCTGCAATATTAGGTGAGAGTTACACTATTTTTGATGCTATCTGAGATAAAATATTCCAGAGCATTGAAAAAAATTGATGGTGCTTATTTTTTACCCATAAGGAAATTATTTTTTAGTACTATAACATTAGATGACAAGATATACAAAGTCATGTCTGTGCTGTCAGTCTGTGTCATTTTAAGCTCTGACTTTGGTCAAAGAATCTTGACAGGATTGAAGATTATTTTCAACTCTGTTTACTCTAAATTAAGGTAGCAGAAGTGTCAAATATTTGTAAATGAATGTCATATATTTTTTAAAAGCAGCCAGTGGGGCACCTGGGTGGCTCAGTAGGTTTAGCATCTAACTCTTGGTTTCAGTTCGGGTCATGATCTCAGGGTCCAGAGATCTATTCCTAAGTTGGGCTCTGTGCTCAGTACAGTCTGCTTGTCCCTCTCCCTCCTCCTCTGCTTCTCCCCTGCTTTCTCTGTCTCTAAAATAAATAAAATCTTTAGAAAAAATAATAAAAATAAAAAAGGCAAAAATAAATAAATAAATAAATAAATAAAAATAAAATAAAATAAAAAAGGCAGCCAAGTAGAAGCTCTCCCTTGTTATCTTGTTACCTACCACTGTTAAAGTATATATTGATTATTTAAAGCATGTAATCCTTATAACAGTGTCCCTCTGCTTAATGCCATGAAATTAAGTCACAGATAGACAAACACTGCCTCCAGTTAAGATCTTTTTAACTGAATAACAACAAATGTCTATTGCATGCAAGTTATAACAAACTTGTCTGATACCAAACTTGATTATATCATATGTAATGTTTTAGCAAGATTCCAAGGTTATTTGTCAATACTGACTTCATCCAGGTATTAATAGGAATTTTCATCCAGAGTGCTCTGGGATGTGTCATGGGCTTCCTTATCTCTACAAGGGCAGAAATACTGGAATATTGTTCCAGAATATTGATCTTCTTATAGTTTTGTGTTCTTCTTATAGTTTTAACAACATTATAGTCGTCTTAGATCAAAACTGTGGTGAATATTGACAGACACCCCTCAATCCAATTATGCAAACAGTCATCAATTAATTAGGAGGAGAAAGTATTAATAATAGTAACAATGGCAACCAGTTATTGAATTATTATCATGAGCAAGCCCTATAAGGGTTTCCATTTATTTTCTCACTCCCAATATTCCAATAATTAAGAATAATAATTTTAAAATGAGGAAACCAAAACTCAGATAAACTAAGTTAATCAGTTTTCAGTTAGTAAATGAAGGCAAGATTCCAATGCAGGAATTTCTGACTTCAAAAAAAATGCCTTTGGATAGAAAGCTCTGTAGTTAATGGCTAAACCTCAGATTGTTTATCAGTTTCAACACTCTTACACCTCCTGGGTTTGCTAAGAGTTCTAGGAGTGTCTTTAACTGGCTCATTTAAAACAATTCCTTATTCTTCCTTTTCTGTTCTCACCTTCCTGTGAAGGTGAATTGTGCCAAGAAAGACTTCAAGAATGTAGAGAAACATATTGGTTGGATAACCTTCAAATGGATTAGTGGACAGCTGGTTTAAAGTGAGCCAAATTTACAAATAGACATTTTGTCTTTGTAATTTTTTTCTTGGTTTAGGATATATATATATAAATATGTGTGTGTATATGTGTGTGTGTGTGTATATGTACGTGTATCTATCTATATATATTTCCTTAGTATATAACAATCTACCTAAAACTTGGTAGCTTCAAGGAACACCCATTTATTAGCACACAGTTCTATATGTCAGAAGCCAAAGGATGATGTGGCTGGTCTCTCTACTCAGACTCTTACAAGGATAAAATCAAAGTCATGACCAGGTGGCATTCTCTTCTGGGAAGTCTGAGGAAGAATCCACTTCCAAGCTCACTCAAGTTGTTGGCTAAATTTGATTCCTTGCTGTTGTAGTATTAAGGTTCCCAATTCCTTGCTGGCCAGATGTCAAGGGCCACTGTCATCGTTTAGTGGATGCCCATATTTCTTGCCATATGTCTTCTTCCATCTTCAGAGCCAGCAGCAAAGAATATCCCTCACATCAATTCCCTCTGATAGTTCAAATCTCTTTAGCCAGAACAAGAGAGAAATTATATTAAACTTGATAGTATCAGAACATTCTGAGTTCTTTTTATTTTCTCTCTAGTATCATCACACATACACAAAAAAATTGGAAAACATTTCTTAACCAGGCAGGCCTATCATACACATTTTAGTGTATTTTATAAAACAAAAACCAAAAAGCAAGAACTATGGGATAGTTAGAAAAATTATCAACTAGGCTGAATCCTATAAATTTACCCAGAGAAAAAAATAGCTTCAGGAACAAAACAAGAGAAAAAAGTGTGTAGATGGATTTCCCATATAAATGATTAGTGACAACTCAGTGAAATAGAGTAATCAACATAAGCGAAACTGAACAGATGCATTTATATAGATGTCCTTTTTCTTTTTTTCTTTTTTTTCTTTTTTTCTGAATAGACCAAAGAATATTCAAATATTCTGACTCCAGAATAGCTTTCTCATGGATGTTTGGTACCTAATTTTTAAAGTAACCACAAATGTGCTATTCTTCTAGAAAGAAAGGATGTACAGATAGAGCTTATTCTAGAGGAAAGTATTCATAGTGAAAAAGAAAAGAAACCTAGGCAATAATGCCAGAACACAAAACTGGCACATTCTGCTTTATCTCTTAGAAATGTAATATTTGAACACAAAACCAGAACTATTCCCTATACTCTGAGGAGAGAGGTATATTTATTTACTTAATCCTATTTCTTTTTTTAAAGTATTTTATTTATTTATTTCACACAGAAAGAGAGATCACAAGTAGGCGGGGGGGTGGGGGGAAAGCAGGCCCCCTGCCGAGCAGAGAGCCCGATGTGGGGCTCGATCCCAGGACCCTGAGATCATGACCTGAGCTGAAGGCAGAGGCTTTAACCCACTGAGCCACCCCTCCTTAATCCTCTTTCTTAACTAGAGATAAACTCCATGAATGTGACTGAATGCCAGTAGAACCAGATTAAGCCCTTGTTTCCATCTTTCTAAAAATGTAATTCTAAAATATTACAGAGAAATTTAAGTTTTACTTGTCTGAAGAACATAGAGAGTACTACAATGCACATCTGTTTGAAACCCTTTTTTCCCTATTAGACGTCACTTTCCTTTCTCCTAAAGGCTCTTAACAGTAGTCTGTGACTTTTCTCCTCTCCACGCAATCTCTAGCAATCCCTTCTATTGTCTATTATAGTTATTATCCTTAATTTGGGTACCCATGTCAGAAAAATACAAGTCTCCTAGTTAACCTCTTGGTGCTTGTCAAAGATAAAATTTGGTAGTCAGCTAAATAAAGACTTTTCCTTTCCTCTGCGAGGTCTCTGGAGGAGTCTAAGGTCTCTTCTCTACATCCAGGTTTATGACAGTATGAGGCAATACACTATTTATTTTACTTATTCATTTGGGGGAGGATCACTGAGCCTTGAGATACACTTGGAACTGCTCTGCAGAGATGTCTTTCTACCATGGGTTTTCACTCACCTCCAGGATGAGCTTTGGTTAAATGCATCAGTCACTTGTAACAGAGATTCTGTATAAGTTATTTGCAACAGCACTGGAAGCAAATTTCAGACTCAAATTTTTCTAATGGACATGAAACCCTTGAAGCCAAGGCTATAGGCTCGATATGAAAATAAGTTGTCAGTAGATCTTCATGGATGCAGTGAGTTAGCTGAGCTTCACATGAAATTTTCTTTAAAAATGACAGAGTGAAGAAATGATACATGTTGTCTAAAATAATTAAGATCACCTTCACTGTGAAATAATAGTTTTGCCATATCTAAAGTAAAACAGATTCTTTCCCTTTATTGTCTGGATATAAAACTCTCAATCCTGGGCTCATAAAAATCATAGGTGTAAAATTTGTTTTAGAGGAAATATTCCATTGTCTTCAAAGATAGAACTTTTAGGTTGGTAGAACAATTGAATTTATGCCAATAGTTTGGAGTATCTATGTCTGTGGTAGGAAGATAGCACTGGTGTTTGAGCCCAGCATTTGTATTTCCATCAATAAAAACGTTGACAGTTCAACATAAATGGAAAATCATTCCACCAAAAACTCCAAATTGTATTATAGAATAAAGAGGAAAATTACATTGAGAAAAAGTGGTAAGTTTTCATATGCCCTTCTCTTCCCATTTAGTTTTTTTTTTTCCTTCTGTTTTTGCAGTAAGTAACAGTGGTGCTTTTTGTTGTTGTTTTTGTTTTTCTCATTTTTTTTCTTTTTTCTTTTTTTTGACAGTGGTGTTTTCTTAGTGAGTAGGTCAGATCAGCAATGTGTGTAGTTTGGGGTTGCTTGATTATGTAAAAGGCAGGCAGAACAGTTGCCTGTTGGTATAATAGTAATGACCATCATTATTGAACTTTACTATATATTTACTCAGCAAATATTTATTGTGTACATACTAAATGCACTCATTTTAGTGAATTTTAAGGATATAGTGGAGAGCAATGTGACAAAGTCTTTTCCTTCATGAATCTTACAATAAACAATATAAAAATGTGACAGATGGTAATAAAAGCTAGGGAGTAAACTAAATGGGGTAAGAACTGGTAGGTGTTGCCATCATATATTCTGAGGCCAAAGAAGGCATCGTTGGCACTTGAGAGGAGAACTAAAGGAATGAGAGAGTGAGACATTGAGCTAAGGCAGTTTGGGCAGAGGGAACAGCATGTGCAAAGGACTTGCAGTGTCTGGCCTGTTAGAAGAAAAGCAATGAAACCAGTGTGGATAAAGAAAAGTGAGCAAACAGGAGCATAGATGAGTTTGTAAGCACTACCTGAAAAATATTATAGAGCCTTTGAATTTTACTGTGAGTCAGATTAGAATGCATTATGTGGTACTGAGCAAAAGACTGACATGCATTCTCTGATTTACAGTTTAAAAAGTTTATTCTAAGGAGTAGATCATAAGGGTCAATAATATAAGGAGTTAAAGGTGATTACAATGACTCAGGTGAGAAGTAATGGTGGCTTGAAGCAGGATGAAAGCAGACAGGTGGACAAGTAACCATCTTCAGTATATATTTAGGGGGCATAGCTGAAGTAATTTCCTGAAGGATTAGATGTAGATTGTAAAGAGAAAGAGAGGAGTCATTTTTAGGTTGAGCAAATGGAAGAAAGTGGTGTCATTTAGTGGGTTCATACCAATAACGGGAGAGCAGGTTTTGGAATGGGGGAAATCAGGAATTTGTTTTGGGACATTTAATGTTTAGATGTCTATCAGATAGAACAATGAAAATTTTGAGTAGGCAACTGGATTTACATATCTAGGGGGTAAGTTCTGGTTTGGAGAACTAAATTTGGAAGTTACCATTATTAAAAAGAAACAAAATTTAACTGAATAAATTTAAAGATCTAATTGGCTTTATTCAATGATTTTTATGAATTGGGCAGTATATCATCTTACGAATGGAAAGGAAACCATGGGATGCCTGGGTAGCTCAGTTGGTTAAGTGTCTGCCTTCAGCTCAGGTCATGATCCCAAGGTCCTGGGATAACCCACATTGGGCTCCTTGCTCAACAAGGAGCCTACCTGCTTCTCCCTCTGCCTGCCTCTCCTCCTGCTTGTGTGTGCTCTCTCTCTCTCTCTGACAAATAATAAAATCTTAAAAAAAAAATTAGAAAGGAACCCTGAAGAGGTTCAAAATGGAAGAGTTTTATAGGCAGAAAGAGGCAAGACAAGGAAGTTGTTCCAGCAAAGAGTAGATTGTTTCAGCAAGGTCACCTTCCTCTGGAGGACGGGTAGGGTCTATCAGGTAGGTTGCTCACCTGATAGAAGGGGACCTGCTAACCAGGTAATTGCATATTGACTGGTTAAGGGTCACACTTCTGGGAGAGGCCAAAAGTAGAATTATGTTAGGTGTAAGTCTTGATTGGCTGACATGGGACTTAGCACAAGTGACTCCATTTGGAGACTATTGTCTCTTTTTTTTAACACCATATAAATAATATTTAATAACACATGATTGGATAAGGTCATAATCTGGCCCACAACAGAAAATAATTGCTAAATGAAGTATAAATGGAAATAACAAGTGTATCTGTATTGGAGAATATGTAAACACCACCTAGAGAGGTAAATTGATTTATCTAATATAAGTGTACCATGTTAGAACCAGAAATCTCATGTAGCTGACCAGAGTCCCAGAGTTCATTTTTCTAGGTCCTGTGCTCCATGGTTCCTCTGTCTACTTTCACAATCTTATTCTTTTCCAGTAAAAATGTTTTCCCTTGCTTTCCAGCATATCAAACAGAACTCTCAGGTTTTCTCAACATCAACACTATTGACAATTTATGGTGAGATAATTCTTTGTTATGGGGTTTGTCCTCTGCGTTGTGAAAATGTTAGCAACATCCCTGGCCTGTGCCCATTTGATTCAATAGCACCCCCTCTCCCAATAGGAAGAAGGAAAAAATCTCCAGACATTGCCAAATATCCCCTCTCAGGCAAAATCGCCCTTGGTTGAGAACCACTGGAATGACCCATCACTTACATTCTCTCTAGCTCACCTGTAGAGGATGGTAATTGGGAAGAAAAAAGGAAGTGTAGTCCTTCTGTAGTTGCCTCCCATGACTTACTCAATCTTCTTTAAAATTGGAGATTTCTTAGAAGTTCATTCAGAAGCTGGCTATGTTTCCCTTCCTTCTCCAGATAGGAAGTGTCTGCCCTAGTGCAGCCCTAGAGTTCTTTGGAAGCTAGCAATAACAGGGACTCAGAGAGCCTTTACTTAGTGGTTGTTTGTAGGCCACAAAAGCAGCTATCTCCATGATTCTGAACAGGAGATGTGTAAATCAAAAGGGATCTAATAAAATCTAGGTGGTTAAGCAGTAATTGTGGGACAAATGGGAACTCAAATTGGAGTGGTTGTAAAGGTGTCAGGGCAGTGTTCTGGGTTACATCATAAACTTGCTCAATACCAATATCAATGACTTCAACCCAGAAAAGGAATTATTTTTCTTGGATTAGGTCTTTGCCACTGAGCTAGCATAACCATGATTTACCACCTAGCAGGCAGTCACATTTAACCCTAGAGCTCTGCACAAAGTTTGTAGTAAAGTACACTCATTCCAGAAAATTCCAAAGGGGAGATCTATCCACTAAATTTGAGCACTATGCTTCAGATTCTTTATTCTTCTCATTTATTTTCTACTTCGAGAAACATGCTACCAATTTTGGGGCCTGTTTTACAGAGCCAATAGAAGTTCTCAGTGTCAGTGTTTATCACAATTGGTCTGTTTCACGTGGGATACTTCCCCTCTAATAAAAATTATGTCTGATATAATGGGTACAATTGCATGTATCTCTTGTGTTTGTACTTTAAATATTACAGTGCAAGATATAGGGCTGTAAAAGATGTCAAAACATAATCATGCTCTAGGGAAAATAGGATTTGTTGTATGCTTGAGAGAGCAGCAGATAGAGTCTTCAGTTGCTTACTGCAGATCTGCCATTTCTAATAGTATTAAAATTGTAGAGGATGGTGTCAATTGGAAACTACAGGCAATGCTTTAGGAAGGACCAATTATCATTCAGTTCTAATGTTACTGCTGAATCATCATAGGGAAAATGCATCACAATCATTAATAACAGATAAATGTCATAGACGGTAGAGAAAATATTTTAAAAATTCAATGGTTTCAGCTTAAGTGGCTCATGAATTATACATTTAATTAAGAAAAGCCAAATGGGAAGAATTTTAAACTTCCAATTTGTAAGGTAGTTTTTTTTTTTTCTTTCTCCATTAAAAATATACAGATTAAGCATGACAGTGGCTGATGATGGAACAAAATAGATAAAAGCCCCCACTACAGCCTGACTATTTGGGTGAATGGGAATAGGGAGCCCATGGGGAGAAGGGAGAAGGAATGATGAAAAATACAGTGACAGGAAGGGCTTGCAGGTTAGCATCTTCACCAGTTCACAGAGGAGCACAAAGAGGTACCTGGATTCTAGCCACAGAGCTGCTGCCATCTTCCCTTCTGTTTACTCATCTATAAAATGAGAAGATTGGGCTGAGAGATCTTTAGGTTCCTTCTATCCCAGACATGCAATGCATCTATGAACTAAGGAACATCCTTTTGTTCAGGTTCCCACATACCATCTAAAAAGAAATATACAAGATGGCTCGCATTTTATCAAACTCTGAGCCATTTCCCTTCCTGGTATGGTTATGCAGAGGAGATTGAGAATTACCATTATATTAGTGATTTTCAGAGTAGTGTTCCTGGACCCACCAGTATTAGCATTCCCAGGGAATTTGTTAGTGATGTAAATTCTCTGGCTCCTTCCCAGATCTACTGAAGGAGCAACTAGGAGGGTAGAACCCAGCAGTTTGTGTTTTACCAAGTCCTTTAAGTGATTGTTATGCTCACTGAGGTTTGAAAATCTCTCCTCCGGTGAGGCCATTTTGGAGAAAAGAATTATTTTTTAACGGTTTAACAAATGCATTCTATTCTCTGCTAATAGTAGCTAAAAACACACTGAAGTAATTGAAATAACAGATTGACTGACTTTTCATTCTGTAAGATTCTGCGGAAATTGAACACAGGACACACAGTGTTGATGGGAGGGAGGGGATGGGGGTCAGGAACATTTGTCCTAGTTTTGAGTAGGCTTTGATGTGCACAAAATTTGGGTGTTTGGAAGGAAGTCTGAAAGTAAGGAAGAATGCTCCACATGGATCATATTGACATAGAAGATGTGGATCAGTTGTAGATACTTAGAAAAGAAGAAAGGTGATATTAGGGAAAGACCAAAGGATTTGGCATCTGAAGTATCTAGGTTCAAGTCCTCCCCCTTCTACATGCAAACAATGTGATTTTGGAAATTTACTTTTCTTTTTTTTTAAAGATTTTATTTATTTATTTGACAGAGAGAGAGAGATCACAAGTAGGCAGAGAGAGATGGGGGGAAGCAGGCTCCCCACTGAGCAGAGAGCCCGATGCGGGGCTCGATCCCAGTCCCTGAGATCATGACCTGGGCCAAAGGCAGAGAGGCTTTAACCCACTGAGCCACCCAGGCGCCCCAGAAATTTACTTTTCTATTTCTAGTTCTAGTACCTTCTCCTGTTTAATGGGCATATTATCAGTAGCCAATTAGCTTCGCAAGACAAAATTTGGGAATGATGAAACAGGTATGAACTAAAAGTGCTCATTTTTTATTATTTTTTATGTAATCTTCCTTATCTCTGGACCATTTTCTTCTGGCAGCTTCTAAATGTTCCACTATTAGAGAAGGAATAGATCAGAAAGTTTTAGCAACTAAGGTAAAAATGAATTCACCAAGGGAGAAATGGAAATTACAGTCTCAGGTCTCAAGATTATAGGATAAAGAATATGAAGATTCCTTCGGCATTAGTGGCAACCTGTAATTTCTAAGTGAGAAGGGTTAACCTTGGATTTTGGAGAGCTAGAGGTTATTTCTCTTCCCAAATCAGCACTAAATAAAGATTCCTAAACTGAGACATGGCTCTGGGAATTTGCTCAAGATTGTCTTTATTTCACAAAAGGTTCAAAAGATGAGGAGTCACTGACAACAAGGGAATCTGAACTACATTTTTTCCTCCTCTTTATATTGAAGAAAAATTTACTATCTAGATACCTCTCACTTTCAAACAAAACCCTTTGAGCATCTCTTTGGTGGAGACCGAGTAACAGGCTTAGAAGTGAGGCAGCAAAGGACATCAGTAAGGAAACTTAGAAGCAAGAGACCACATGAAATGATAAAAGGCTCTAGTAGGGACTTGCAAAAGCAATGAAGTTTCAATGCCCTGGAACAGGATGAGAATGTCAAAGCATATTTTCAAAAATAAAAAGTGAATTGCAGTTATGCATACTTGATCTAAGAGCATTAGACTCTTAAGGAGATCAAAGGAATGTTGAGGGCGGAGTAGACAGTTCATAGAAACATAGGTTTAACTTCCCATTCATTGCAAAAATAAATATTTTTGCAACATCTCAAACATAACTCATCCATCTCTAATGATAGCTCATTACCTCACAAATCACCTGCTGTTAAGCTCTGAAGTTTAGATTGGTCTTCATGATATCAAGGTCCTTCGGGCCTTCTCTAACCCCCAACAGCCAGAGTCCTATTTTTGCCTGCTGGGCATAAATATAGAAAGGGCTTATTTAACGCTTTCTGCACATGATAACAATTCAAATCTATGAAGACTGCTCGATTATTCTTCACCTTGCTCCCAGGGTAAAAATCTAAGTTCTTATAATTTTCTTTTGTAACTTAACTTCTGGCCTTTGCTGTGTTGGTTATCTGTCTCTTGATATACTTGAGAATTTTAATTTCCCTTTCAGTAAAGGGTTCTCTGAACATAACAGTTCAACCACATGAGCCATTCATAGGGTGTTGAAAATACAGATTCCGTGATACTTCCTCAGATATACGGAAACCAAATTGCTAGGAACAGGATTAGCTATCTGTATTTTAACAAGCTTCCTTAGTGATTCTAATGTGCTCTGAATAAAACATAATACTCCAATCTGAACAGTTCAGAGTAAGAATGAAAAATATTATTCATTGTATTGTTTCACAAGTTGTAATTCATTCTAGTGTTTGGTTTTCCTGACACTATTGTCATCCTGTTTTTTTCCCATTCACACACATAATACATAGTAATTAGAAATTATAATGTGATGGAAACACACTATGTAGAAAGTAAAAGTTTTTCCCCTCACCCTATATACATTCTTAGGTTGCTAAATTTAATAATTTGTATAAAGACACATAGATGCATACACACACACACACATATACACAATGTATGTGTGTATATACACATACATATGTACGTATGTACACAATGTATTGTATATGTGTACATACATTTACACAGTGTTAACCATCTTGATTTGCAACATGCTTTTCACATAACCGTACATCTTGGGTTTTTTCCTACCTGAACACTACTTTTATAGATTTAATGCCCTCTGTACATTTTCACATTCTACATATAAGTGGCATTTTTGTTGATTGTTTTCTGACATATCATCCTCTCTTATTTTCTTCTTCCCTGAGAATTATATCAGAGTTCTGTCAGTATAGGTGAATTCATTTTTACTAAGATAACTTTTGAATTGTTGTTAAAATGTAATACTTTAGCTCCTCACTACTATTAATGGTCTATTTATAGCCACTCTTTTTCTTTCTCCCTCTTTCCTTCCTTCCATCCTTTTGTGCTTTCTAGAATCTGTTCCCTAAGTGTACTGTTAGTGCTTCACTTTTTCCTTGGTGAAAGAGATGATAAAGAAGGCAACATTCCCACACTCCCACTTTCTTATAAGTTTTTCTATATAAATCAAATTTAAGGTCAGACTAGCTATTGATCTATATTGCCTCCTCATCCTTTAGAGAATTTAAATTCTGTAAAGTTAGTAAAAAATGTTTCAGCTAGTCTGCTTCCACCTGGATTAGATTGCTAGAACATATCAGAAATAATTAGTCATTTTTGGTTCTACCATATCTTGCTTCTGCACCCATTTTTAATATAAGTGCAGGTGACAAATAGAACCGACAGCCTCTGCCTGAACAAGAGGGCCCTAGTTGCTTTGACTGTTCTCCTATGAGCTGTGATTTCCTAGTATGTGATTTCTAAGTTCATTTGCAGGTGAAGGTGTTTTCCACCTGTGTATTTCCCTTCTTCACCTCCAGCACCTGTGCATTTCACTTACTTTAGAGTCCCGGTAGAGCCAGTTATAATCTTCCATTTCCCTAGATGTAAGTTCAGTTCTACCTTGTTTCCATGATATATACAATTTCTTAGTCTTCAGATAGGACCACACTTAAAAACCTTAATCCCTAAGAATATTTGTCTCTGGTCAAAGATTTCTGGCTAAAATTTTTAAAATTGACATGTTTTTTGTACAAAATATGGAACAACTGTAACTCTGATATACTTCTGGTGGAGAGGTCAACTGGTAAAACGACTATGAAAAATTATTTTGTGGTTTCTTATAAAGTTAAATATACATCTATCTACCTTATTTCTCACTCCTAGGACCTTATCCAAGAGAAATGAAAATGTCAACAGTCATTTCAATCTAATACATAATGGTCCCAAGCTGGAAACTATCAAAATGCTCATCAACAAGAAAGTGGCTGAACAAATTGTGGTATATTTATAAAATGGAATATTATGAGCAATAAAAAGCAAAGAAGTACTAATAGTCACACAACATAGGTGAACATTAAAAAAAACATGTTAAAAGAAATCAGACACAAAACAATTCAGTGCAGACGTCCTTTGGACTGTATATTGAGAGACACTGTTTTACTGTGAGCATCACTGGAGAAATACAGTGTGCATTTTAAGCCTACAATATTTTATATATGTTACAGCTGTTCTTAATACATTCATCCATTTATTCTCTTGGCATGCCATCATTGCACCCCTAAATGCACAAAGCCAGTGATGGACAGGATGACTATGTAATATATCATCCAAATTTGAATATATTTGAATATAAGGGAATATTACAATTATACTAGGACAGCAGGTATCAACTGGACAAATGGGCACAATTTTATTCTCATTATGGAAAAGGCATAAAACTTTCAGATAAGAATGAATATGGTAAGGATAATACTTATTTTTTTCTGTTTTTCAGATTTATCTTATGCCTGGACCTTCAATGATAACCCCTTGTATGTTCAAGAGGACAACAGGCGGTTTGTATCCCAAGAGACAGGAAATTTGTACATTGCCAAAGTGGAACCATCAGATGTGGGCAACTACACTTGCTTCGTAACAAATAAGGAAGCGCAGAGAAGTGTTCAAGGACCACCCACTCCATTAGTGCAGCGCACTGATGGTAAGATGATGAGCTATCTTGGGAATATACTTTCGCTTCTGAAGCCTGGGGACATCTGTTGAGCTTTCAGCTTCCCTCTGGTTCAGAGAAGCCATATCATCAATGAGTCGAGGTTCAACTTACAAATATGATGAAAATCAGATATTGTAAAAAATATAATAGAAAATTCTATAACTCACATATATAACAAAATTCTATAACTCACTCACATGGTACAGTTTATATGATTCTGGTATGTCGGGCCATTTCTTCACTGGCATTGGAACAGATCTTTTCATTGCTTAAGGAACATTTTATTTAAAAAATATTTGAGGGAGTAGGCGTGTGTGTGTGCACGTGTGGGTGCTGCTAAACTTATTAATTGAATAATATTGTTTTCAATGAGCATATGGTGCAGCCTCTCTTTAATGCCTCTTTCTTTTCCATACTTGTCTTTTTTGTTCACCCTTTATTTACCTGACTGGCAAAATTGGAAAAAAATTCACATCCAGGGAAAGCAAAGCAAGCAAACATTAATTATAAGCATTACAAAGAGGAATGAAACACGAGATTCGTGCTAATTATATTCCTCCAAGGAACATAATTCAAATTGGTCTCTGATGAGTTTTGTATTTTAGTCAAGACATAGCTGGCACAAGAGTTAGAGAACTAGATAACCTAGGGAAGCCATCAAAGTAGAATAATCCTCTAGTCGATTCTTTAATTAAATATTCACGGTGGTAAATGTAAAGATAGAAAACCTGTTGATGCATTTTATGATCAGATCTGGACTAGAAATATAGTAGCTCATAGAGTTTTCTTCTCTCTGAGGATTTTAAGAGCAAGAACATAATGCTAATGATGGCTAACAGAATTATGGAACTAGCTCCATCCAGGGAGTTCTTATGACAGAGCTTTTATAATCACTAACAACCCAAATATATTTGCATAGTCTTCATTCAGAATTCAGGAACCACTAGATTTATCCATAAGTCCAATTTCTCTCCATCAGTGAGTACTCTGATCATAACAGAAAGAGCTCATAAGCCAATAATATGCATTGAAATTCTAGCATATTTTTCCTTTTCCTAGTCTACTTTTAGTTTGTTCTTCTCCTCCTCTTAAGTCCTTTATTCTTCTATCCCCTCTATTATCTTCAGTGCATACATGGTAAAAACAGGTCAGAAGAATTATACTATATTAATGTTAATAGTATTAATATAAGAAATATCAAACCTCTTCTAAAAGTAATCACTCAAGAAAAATCAGATGTCAAGAAAATAGAACATAGAAAATTTAACTAGTTCGCTGAACTAGTACTCTCTACCACCTCAACCATAGCTTCTTTGAATATTTGGAATGATCAAGATCTTAAAAATCAAGTATTTTTATTTGATATATATTTTATAAATTTCAGCTTCTGTACAGTTGTACTGGCCACCAGTAAATCATTTACCTTTGGAATGGATTACTCTCGTATTTGCTTTATAAGTAAAAAAAAAATCAAAATTTTTAAGGAATCTTGATTTGCCATTGATTACATTAATTAAGTTAAAGAGGATAGCCTAGGGATATATTTCTGTTACACCTCTGGTAGATAGCGTAGTTACATACTTTAGACTATTGTCCTATTCTTATCTTAGCCCATATCCATAATTCCTTATTAAAAAATTTAAAACTATAAAAACAAATGTTTTTTATAAGTGAACAGCAAACTCATTTAGCAGTAAATCGTTAGTGAACTGACATGAGAATATTTATGTCTTTATCTCAATTACTGGTATTACTTTATAGGTTTTGTTGCAGAAATACTGTTATTTTCTATTAAGAGACTTCCTACCGTGGTAACTGAAAATTTCCTTATTCCTGAACAGATCTGCCCCAAGAGTTCCGTTGAGGGGGTGATAGATCTGGATATCTCTAGAGAAGAAATGTTTTTGATAATTCAGACACATTTTAGAATCTAGGTGCATTCATTTCTTAATTGGAAGACAAATTCTTTATAATATTCTAAGGTGGGGCATAGGGAAATTTGGGATGCCTCTATTCTGATACTTTGATATATCTTAGATATTTTTTTTTTAAGCGAGAAGGAAATCAACTAATTCCTTAAGTAGCATCATGTAGTTTCTTTGCCCTCTATCACTCATTAAAAGTCTCTGAAAATGTTGCTAATTGAAGTACAAAATAATCAGATTTTGGTTAATGAAGCATTTACTTCACAGAAAACTTACATTCTCCAGAAATGCTGCTAGCTCTTTTGATATTTAACAGGTGTGATGGGGGAATATGAACCAAAGATTGAAGTGCGTTTTCCTGAAACTATACAAGCTGCAAAGGATTCATCTGTAAAACTGGAATGCTTTGCCCTTGGAAAGTAAGGTTTTTTGTTTTGTTTTGTTTTGTTTTGTTTCTGGTTGCTTAATTTTTTTTAAACCTTTTTGTTATTCAAACATTGCTCTAAGGTAAATTACCAAATAGATTTCAAATACTGGGCAAAAGTGGAACTTTCTGATTGGAATTTAAACAAACATGCCTAATATTCTGAAAATGATTGGGCCTGTAATTTTTCCCTAAGTGTGCTGATGTTTCTTCTAGTTTGAGCATAATGAGTCCCATTTGGGCAGCATCTTGCAAAAGTATGTATGTACTTGTATAAGATGGTATAAGAACAAGTCACTAAACCTGCAACATATCCTTCACTCCATCTCATCCTACATCCAGAAATATATTGCCTGGAGTATCTTCTTGCTTAATTAATCAGCAATTCTTGTAAATGAAAAAACCTGCACTGCAGGTTTCCAAAATAAAACTAATTAAAGGCCATTGTTCATAGTGAATCATTAGAATTGAGCGAAACGTGCCCTGGAAGTGGAGGCACTTTGTTTTACTCAGATAAGTGTTTATCAGCCAACAGGTTTGGAATGTTTTGAAGCCAGCCAAATATTTGCACTTTTGCATAGAATACCCAAACATCTCTTTGTCTTTTGGCTATATTCAGAGTTCATTTTTATGCCTCTAAATACTAGTACCTAAGTAACAAAGACATAGATAGACTAGATCTGCTGTTTTTAAACAGTGTGCATGTGAGTTACCTGGGGACATGGTTAAATTGGGATTCCATAGGTCTGAGGTGAGGCTTGATTTCTCCCTATCTAACATGCCTCCAGGTACTAATGATTCTTCTTTCCTATAAAACATATTTTGACTAGTAAGAGACTTGACCCTACCAAATTTGAGGGGTTACTTATAAATACAGAGTCTCTTCCCAAAGTGGTCACCACATTTAGAAAAAGTAATTTGCCTTCTAAGCCATGAAAAACATTTTGAAAAGTTTCCATTTTGTTATTAGGTAAATATGAAGTGAGAGAGCTAGGTTCTTGTATCACTCGTGAAGAATGAGTCTCACAGACAAGGGAGAATGAGTGAAGCAACAGAGTTTTATTAAGCAAGGATTCAGGGGGGAAGAAAAAAAGCTTACAGGAGTGAGGAGGGTGTCAACAGGGTTGCACTGAGGGCTTTGAGGGTTGGTCTTTTATTGAAAGCTAACCAGGGAACTTAAATCTTTAATACTGACAGCACTTTTGTGTAAGCAGGACTAGTGACAACATCTTTAATGGCTTGCTTTTTTTTTAGGGTCTGTTTATTCTTTGTTGGACATAGGTGAATGTCATTAAATGCCCCCCCAACCCTTAGGGCAGGGTGGTCTGTGGCCTGGTGTGTTCCCTTATCTCTGGTTCCTTACACCTACGCACATTTGGGATTTCTGTGAACCTGATCACCTAGCCCCCTACCTATATCTCTCCCTACCTACCCCTGTTGTCCCTTCAAACATGCTGAGCAATCCAAATGCTAGTTACTAAATCTCTTTAAGTTTCTTTCTATAAATGAAATTTTGTAGTTCTTTAAATTAATTTTCTTCGGTTATTCATTTTTCAGGTATTTAAGAGACCATATTTTATTTTCATACAGTATTGGTCCCATAGTGTTTGTCCAATAAATAATTACTAACTGATTAAATCATGCTTAAGAAAGTGACAAATGGGGACTTTCTGTCACAGCCTTTTAAGATATGATGAACTTTCACCATTTTCAAGCTTTCTCTGAAATTAAAGTTTATAAAAAAAACATAAAATGTCAGCAAAATACTCGGAGAATTAGACAATTTACTTAAAAAGACCGATGAAAGATAGCATCTGAAAAGAATATTTATAGCTGATTCTGTCATATTTGGCATCAGGAAATATGGATTCCTGTAGTTTAAAATATACTCTTACATGATAAATAACTTTGAAAATTATTGAGCCTGGTCTCAAGAGTCTCATGTAAATAAATTCCATTTGTTAAACATTTATAAGTAAGAAGTTAGATTTTATATATATTCTATCTATCTGTATATAATCCTCATAATTATTCAGGGTATATCATATATTCATTATATATGAGAATACTGAGGCTCAGACTGGATAAGTAACCTGTTCAGTTTCAAGCTCCTGTTAAGAATGCAAGTCCAGCAATCGCACTACTGGGTATTTACCCTTAAGATACAAATGTGATCCGAACGGGCACATGCACCCGAATGTTTATAGCAGCAATGTCCACAATAGCCAAACTATGGAAAGTCCCTAGATGCCCATCAACAGATGAATGGATAAAGAAGAGGTGGTATAGATATACAATGGAATACTATGCAGCCACCAAGAGAAACGAAATCTGGCCATTTGCAACGACGTGGATGGAACTGGAGGGTATTATGCTAAGCGAAATAAGTCAGTCAGAGAAAGACAAGTATCACATGATCTCTCTGATATGAAGAATTTGAGAGGCAAGGCAGGAGTTTGGGGGGTTGGGGGAGAGAAATGAAACAGGAAGGGATGGGGAGGGAGACAAACCATAAGAGACTCCTAGGCTCAAGAAATGAACTAAGGGTGGCTGGGGGGGGGGATGGGTGGGTAGGGATAGGGTGGCTGGGTTGTGGACATTGGGGAGGGTATGTGCTGTTAAGTGCTGTGAAATGTGTAAGCCTGACGATTCACAGACATGTACCCTGGAGTAAATAATACATTATATGATAATAAAAATTAATAAAAAATAAAATGAATGCAAGGGCAGGGCGCCTGGGTGGCTCAGTGGGTTAAAGCCTCTGCCTTAAGCTCAGGTCATGATCTCAGGGTCCTGGGATCGAGCCCCGCATCGGGCTCTCTGCTCAGTGGGGAGCCTGCTTCCCCCTCTCCCTCTGGCTGCCTCTCTGCTTACTTGTGAACTTTCTTCTCTCTTTCAAATAAGTAAATAAAAATCTTTAAAAAAAAAAAAATGCAAGGGCAATTCAAACCTAGTCCCACCTGATTTTAAGTTCTGAACTTAGAAACTTTTAAATAAATGATTAAGCTAACTGCTTGTGAAACCAGTGAGGACAGATTCAATTCACAATATTCTCAAGAGTTGTGTATTAGCAAACATGCTTCTTAACCTCTATGAATTTCCACATACTCATCCAAAAGGTGTTATAATGATACCTGCTTTTTATGTTTATTTTGAAGTATGGAGTGGATAGTACACATAAAAAATATTTAGCACTAAGCATTGCATTTAGGCAATGAACACTGAATTATTTGAACCCAAAATACAAATTCTATTATCTTTTTGTCTAACCAATGTTTGAGTTAGTGGAGATGATGGAACTAGAAATAGGTACCTCAGAGGGTCTACAATTCTCAACTCTGCAGTTCATTCCTTTTCTCTCTGTCTCATAATGATGGCAGTATAAGAGAGAGCAACAAAGAGGGTCAGTTCTGGAGTAAAAAAGAGGACCAGACAAGGAGAAAACTTAATACTTGCATAATTACATACTTGCATAATTAGGCAATATCCTCTTTATTCCTGTGGAATAGTCCTTCTCTTGAATGTGTAGCTTTTTTTGGCACTGTATCATGCCTGGTGTTCTCTGAGCTTCTGGTTTCTGTGATGATTTGGTAGCTGTCATTAATTTTGGAAACTTCCCGGCCATCATTTCCACTATTTCTTCTATTCATTTTTTTCTTTGTTCTTCTTCTGATATTTCTCATAGATGTCTGTAGCACCATTTATAGTTTCCTACAGTTCTTGGACATTCTGGGTTTGTGATTTTGTTTGTTTGTTTTTCGTTCTTTTTTTTTTTTTTCTCTTTGTATGTTGGTTTGGGAAACGTCTACTGATATTTCTTCTACTTCACTTATTCTTTCCTCAGCCATGTTCAGACCACTGATAAGCCTATCAAGGAATTCTCATTTGTATTACAATGGTTTGTATTTCTAGCATTTCCTTTTGATCATTTCTTACAACTTCTTTTTCTTGGCTTACATTAATCATGTGTCTTTGTATGTTTTCTGTTTTGTTTGTTTTTTTTTTTTTTTTTCTGTTAGAATCCTTAGCACATTAGTCATAGTTATTTTAAATTTCCAGTGTGGTAATCCCAGAATATTTGCCATATTTGAGTGTGGTTCCAATGCTTGCTTTATCTCTGCAGACTGCTTATTAACATGCTTTATATTGTTGTTAGTGGTAAATCCATAGATAAGATGTATCAGTTAAAAGGAATTGAGGTTACTAGATTTATGTGTGAGGTTTATGTTTATCTTGCAAGGAGTTAATGTGTGTTTACTGTTTGCCACTTTTGTTTGCTGTAGTTGTGGTGTCAGAGGTTAACATTTTCTCTTTTGTCTTTGTGTCTCCCCTGTTGTCTTTGGGTTTCCCTAGAGATTCTTTCTTGTGTAGAGTCGGAGGTCTATGGTTCTCTCATCTGTAATCCCCTGCTATTATGCAGGATCCCTGTTGATGATATGAAAGTCCTTGCTTACTAACTCTATCATCTTCATAATTTATGGATCTGTTTCTGTTGACTTCTTTTTCTCCTAGTGATGATGCTCATTTTTATGCTTTTTAGGTTATCTGGTAATTTTAGATTGAATTATAAACAGAATGGATGTTATGTTGTTATATGCTGGATTGTGGTACATTTATTTTAAAGCATTGGATTTTATTGACATGAGTTAAGTTAACTCTGCTTGATCCTTCTATGGCTTATTATTAAGTTTCCATAGATTAGCTATAGAGTAGATTTTAGTCTAAGGCTAGTTAACTAGTAATATGCATCCCCCTACTGAAGTTAACTAGTAATGTGCATCCCCCTACTGAGTTTATGAAATCTTTTTCTGATAGCTCAGATGAACTTAACTGTCTTATCGCCCTGTTTGAGCTCTGAAAATTGTTCTATGCCCAGTCTCATGTGACACACTTATGTACTTTCTTTTCATAATCCCATCTTCTCTGATACTCTGCTCTGCAATCCCAGTCCCTTAGCCTTGTCTGTTTCCTCAGCTTAGTGAAACATTAATGTCCTTTTTAGATTCCCTTTCATATTCTCTCCTCTGGAAAGTGCCCACCTGTATATAGAAAGCCAGGATACCAAAGTCTTGCTTCATGTCTTTCATCTTCTTCTGGGATCACAGTTTTATACCATTCATTGTTATATTTCTGGAATCAGGTTTGTTTCCTATGTAATTGTCCAGTTTTTCATTTGTTTCTAGCAGGAAGGTAAGTATAGCCCCAGTGATTTGAACAGAGTTAGGAGCCAGGTGTTGTTATTAATGCTAATTGTGAAGGTAAATACAGTGAAGTTTAGAGAAATTAACTGACTAGATCAACATAAATTATAGATCTGGAATTCAAATCTAAATCTCACTGATTCTGACTTCAAAACTGATACTCATAGCCATTTGATATTTATATCAAATTATCTTTTAATATATGAATTCATTCCCTGTGTGTAGAAGCAGTTAACCCCAATTCTATAAATGTTTTTCTAACAAAAGGCTTGAAAATTTCAGTAAAATGTTTAAAAGATCTTATCTGGGGAATGAAATTATAGACGTATTTCCCATTTAGAGTCTCTGTAATTACTAACATTTCAGCAGCAAGTAAGTTTTATCTTTACATGTTAAAAAAAAAAATTCAAAAGTTAACCTTTTTAAAATCCAGGCAGTTTTTTAATAAGATACAGTGTTTCAAAAAAATTGATTAGGGCCATTGAGGAGCATACCCCTCATAGGTTTGTATGAGATGATGGCAATATCACCATTTACAAAAATCTGGGATAGATGATTAGAGACAAAACAGAAAGCATAGTTTCAGTCACAGCAGCTCACATGGGAGACTGTTGCATTAGGCAGGCAGGCAGGGAGACTAGAGTGAGGTATAGGGAAAGCTGACTAGTGTTTACTCGTAGATCCTAATCATCTTAAGCCACCATAGTCTAGTGTGAGTATAGAATAATTAAGACAAAACTTCAGATACTTGCTTGAACTTTAATTGCAGTGACTTTGGGGATATATAACTCACTTTCTGTGTTGGGGTTTCAGAGCTGACATGATCACAGTTTTCAACTCTCAGCTTTGTCTCATTTGTTTAACATGGCAGACTCTTAATTATCTAAGCTGCAAATTAACTGTATTGTAAAACACCCTGAGAAACTCTGTGTATAGGTGCTATGCAAATGTAGTATGATTGACTGATAGGTCTTAGTGTTTCCTGTTAGGAAAATATAGGCCTTTGCTCTAGTGAGGAAATTAAACTGATATCCCTCATAACTCTTCTACTGCTCTTATAAACAATGAAACATATTTTCCTTTTTTTAACCTTAATTTAGTAACTTTGCTGTTATTGCTCAGAAATATAAATAAAATTAGTAGCAGCCTTGAATGTTCTGTGTGTTCAGGAACCTTCACACAGGACTATATTTATGTATACACATATGTCTTATTTATTTTTTTTCTAATTTATGAAGGAAAAGATACCCAGATTGACTATTAATTTCAAGCAATAAATGTGAAGTTTCACCAAGATGTTTGTAGGTATTCCAGAACTCTAGATGAAGAAATTCTAATATCCACTTTTTTTCCTTACACATATGGACATCATTGTAAATTACACCACAAAAAAGTCACTGTGGTATCGCATGATGACAGTAGTATTTTCAAATCAAACTAGATACATTCAGATCTTCTAGGCCTTTAACAATTAGCTTTAAATGAAATCAAACAGATATCTTAAACTTTTCCTATTTGGATATCTTGTAATTTTGCTTCTTTTTTTTACTCATTGAATTGAGTATTTGGAGAGCAGATTATTTTGTATATATTTGTGTATATTTTTTGTGTATATTTCTATGTATAGTTTTTTTTTTTTTTTTCCCATTTGCCCTACACTGAAACATAACCTTCAGGTACTTGCTAATTGTTTTGCATATTATCAGGATAGTTGCTTGGCATAAACCAGTAAACTCTGGTAAATTCTAAGGTAAACTCCATAGAATACCCCCCTCTATTGACTATGCATGCAAATCTGAGAACTGACAAATATCCAAGCCAACCATTAAGAAATTGAAAAACATTAATCCTCAACAAACAAACACATTCATATGTACTCGCCCTAGGATTGAATGACTTATTAGTGGATTCACTAACATTTCAAGGCAAAACTGTGTTCTGGAAAGAGCATAGACTTTGAATTCAAAAAGATCAGTATTTAAATCCTAAATTTTTCTGTCAATAGCTGGGCTACTATGATCAGTTTCCTTATCTGTAAAACAAAGGCAAAATTAGCTAGCTAGCTAGATACATATACACAGAGTTGAGTTGTTGTAAGGACTGGAAATACTCTAAAACTTATCTACTTACCTAAGAAAGTATCTGGCCTAAAAAAGGCAATCAGTAAATAGTAACAATTTTATTATGGTCATTGTCAGTGCTACTTTAACTGAGGAGGTAAAAAGGAACACACAGGAAGGAGACAAGGGATCTCTGCATCATATTTTTGTGCTAACACCATCCTCAAAGACTTGCTCAGAATAATGGATTTGCCATTTCAAAATTCTGTGGTTAATGTGTATAAGGATTACTGTCATCCCCTCACTCATTTGGCAAATCGAACACAAGTATATATTAAGTCAGCAAATATGCTTAGCATACCTCATTCAATCATTAATTCCTTTATTCCTTCATTTATTTAGTCAGCCAATCAGGAGGAATTCTCCAAGCAACAGACACCAGACTAGGCACTGGGGAAATAAAGATTATGTACAGGCCATGGGGAGCTTGCAGGCTACTGAAAATAGGATGGTTGCAAAAACACATGATTAACACATTTTTCTTGGGATCTGCTCTTTCCTTACAAACTTTCAGTGAAGGAAGAATCAGGGATACTCACTCTGGGAGATTTACTGATTATCTTTTCCTCAGGCTGCTCTAATAGTGAGATTAGAGGGGTCAATTTCAATTCCTTTGGCAGAGCTGATATTAAACTATTATTTAAGGGGTCCTTTGTATCTCTGAGAAAGAGGAGATTCTTGTTTCTCTTTTTCTCCTTTCACCAATACTTTCTTTTAATTAATAGACATTTTAATAACAGTTTTAGAACAAAAAAAATGAGCAGATAGAACAGCAAAATCCCATATAAGCCCACACATTTTCCACCATTACTAACATTTTACATTAAGATGATACATTTGTTTCGATTAATGAACCAGTGTTTCTACTAGAGTCCATACATCAAATTTCCTTGGTTTTTGTCTAATGTCCTTATTTTATTTTTTTTTACTTCTTTTTTATTTTTTTATTCCAGGATCCCATCTAAGCTACCATGTTACATTGACATTTTTTTTTGTCTCCCTAGGCTCTTCTTGGCTGTAACAGTGTTTCAGAATTTCCTTGTTTTCAGTGACCTTGACAGTTCTGAGGAGTGATGGTCAGTGTCATTGCAGGATCACCCTCTGTTGGAATTTGCCTAATATTTTTCTCATATTTAGATTGAGTTTATGGGTTTGGGGGAAGAGGAACACAAAGGCAAAGAGCCATTTCACCACATTATATCAAGATTACTACTCTATCAGAAAGATTTATGACTGCTAATATTGGCCTTCATCACTCTGCTGAAGTAGTTTTTGTCAAGATGCTCCTCTGTAAAATTACGGATTTTTCTCTTTCCATATTGACTCTTTGGAATGAGGTTAGTATACACCATCCTCACTTAATGAATAGAGAGTTATGCTTCACCTCCTGTAAGGTACTGAATCCTTACAATTTATTTGGCATTCCTCTGCATGGGAGATTTGTCACTTTCCCCTCCCCATTTACTCATTTATTTATATCAGTACTGATTAGTGGATGTTTATTTTATACTTTGGGTTATAATCCAATACTACTTTATTTGTTGGGCTGTTTACATTGTTTCTATAAATCATTTTGTGGAATATTTTTAAAAAATCTTAAAACCACAGGGGCGCCTGGGTGGCTCAGTGAATTAAGGCGCTGTTTTAGGCTCAGGTCATGATCCAAGGATCCTGGGATCAAGCCCCGCATCGGGCTCTCTGCTTGGTGGGGAGCCTGCTCCCCCCCCCTCTCTACTTGCCTCTCTGCCTACTTGAGATCTCTCTCCTTTCTGTCAAATAAATAAAATCCTTAAAAAAAAATCTTAAAACCATAAACTGTAAATGAATCTGCAGGTCCTTACACAGTCTTCTTTACCCTCATTTGTGACAACGGGGACATCTGAATGTATGTTTTCAGCTGGCCTCCTACTAGTGGGCACTTATTTTCCCTTTATTTAGTTTCCATTTTTCTTGTCTCCGTGAATAATGATGTAATGAATACTCTTGTGGCTGATTTTACCCATGCCTATGAGAACTTTCTTGGTATATTTTTAGAAAGTTAGAATTATTGGGTAAAGGGAATCTAAAAAGCTAGGTTTTCTGAAACGTGTTGCCAGATTCTTCTCAAGAACGCTTGTAAAGGGGCCACTTTCACAGATCAGGGCCCCAGCCTACAAGTGAGGCCTCTTTTGATTTTACAAGCTCACTCTGAATCCAGTGTCAAACCTTCCTTTCATTTTTTTCCCCAAAGCCATAAATTGGAGTTTAACAGTACTGTTTCTAAAATTAAACTAATTTAAAGGCTCTAAAAATCATCCAAGAAGAATATATATGCTTCTGGAAGCAACTTATCATCCTTCCCATCCCAGTCTATCACCACCTTTCTCAGGAGACCTACATTTCTTACTTTTTAAATAATTGGCAATTGCATGAGATTTCAGATCCAAGGTGGTACTGAGCTGAAGAAAAAGGAGTTACTTGCCTTTTTTTTTTCCAGCTGACCTGGAAACTCATCTCTAGAACCTTTATTGGAATCTGGAGACCTCTCAGTAGGTCAAAAAACAAAACAACTCTATCCTTACGTCTTCTGAACATTGGACAAAAGGAACTCTAACCACTAGTTGTAAAACAAATTAGTTCATTAAATCAAGAATATATTTCTCAGCACATCCTAATACATCCTATTAAGATAACTCATTTTATATCTGATTAGTTCATGTAGGAGCAGCAAAGCATGGTGGTTTAAAGCTCAGTCTCTATGAAAAGACAGACTTTGGTTCAAATACTTTTTTAAGTTCACAGTGTGATATTGGACATGTTATCCAACCTTTTCTAGACCCAGTCTCCTTACAAAATATCAGTAACAGTAATCCTGTGTCTTATAGTATTGTTACATGGTTTCACTGAGGTACTTAACACCATGCCAGACATCTAATATGTGCTCAATACATATTAGATATATTAATGATAGAATGGTTAAATACTAGCATATCATATGTAATGTTTTCTTTACTTCTTTATCTGAAAGCATATGGTTATAAGCAGAGCTGAAGTCAAGACCGAGAAATTTGACCGAACACAGGCCTCCAGAACCTCACATACCTTAACCAAATTATCATTTTCTTTACTTTAGAGCAGCATAATGTTCATGTGATTGAGAAGTATTTATTTAAGGCTTATATTATGTATTGGTAAAACACTATGGACAAGCTGTTAATTAACTGCTAAATGCAGTGTCATTTTCACCTTGGAATAGCGGTCTCCGGTTTATGGTTCATGTGCAAATTAGTGCTTATTTTACCTTAGTTAAAAGGAGTAGAAAATGGCAATAACATTCTTAGGGCATCTTTAGGTGATAGGGCCTTCTTGTACCTATGTGATAATCATGGTAATAAGGAAATTTAGCAAACTTTATTTTTGGTTCAAACTTTCTATTTCACCATAGATTCTCACTCGTATTTGCTTATTTGATCTTCTCAAGAAGCCTTTTATGTATCTATGGTTATCTCTAGTTATGATGAAAAAGCCAAGGCTCAGAAAAATGTGGCAATTTGCATTCAATCGTATAAAAACCTGCCTGTGTCCTTTTATCCTACTTGCAAGCACCATTCTGCTACCGTTGCTATTATGACCATACCATTTGTAGCTTCTCAATTGGCTCCAACAACTGTAGGGTCAAATATACCAGACTAATACATGCATACCATAAGATTTTTCCCTGAGAGAAACGTGGTGTAGACATTGACCAATACAACAGGATTGTGACTGCATTTAGATTGCTCAGAAAAAAACGTTCGCTCAGAAAAAAATGTTTTCCTTTTTCCGTAACAGTGAGATTGCTCTTCTGCAGAACTCATGAATGTATCCACATTGTTTCCCCATAGGACAATCTCACATTCCAAGCTCTTTGTATGAATATTTCAACTAGGGGAAATGAAAGCAGCGAGCTGAACAGTCTGAAAATTTAACAAAGGCACTCTTTGCTGGTTTTGTTATTCTGCTTCACTGTCTTTGATTAAAAATGGCCACTGACGGGATTTTCTGAAATGAGGTTCAAGTTAAGAATAATCCCAAATATGAGCATCTTAGGAAACTGGTTCTCTGTACCAGTTTCTAGTTAAAAACTTCGTATGGCCTGGATTTAAACTGTGGATAATGAGGTTTAAGAAATCCAGGGGAGAAATATAAGCTTTCTCAAAAAGCACTAGTAATGAAAATTCTATTTATGGGCTAATAGTATAGAACTGAAGCACAGTTTCTACTAGTGTGTAAAGAGCTTTAATTTAACTTCCAATTCAGGTTGGAACTAAGCCAGATGGTTAACAAATATATACTCTGTCTCCAGATAAAATTAATAGGTTGCTCACTCCGTAAAAGCATAATGATGAGAGAAAATGGAGTAAAAGTCCTTATTTATGGCAATGCTTATTTAAGAAGCACGAAACCAAGGGGGTGGCGGAACAAAGAAAGAGTGAGAAAACTTTGCTGTTATTATGTGGTATTTCACAACTGTGAGGACCCACATTCCAGGCAAACTTGATTTAACAAATAGTAACAAAATCAGAAAAGGTTTTTGCAAAGCTTCTTCTGAAATGCGAGGCGCATGAGTGCATCTCCTATGGTCTGAGGAAACTTTGAATAAGAGAGTTGCTTTGGATTGGCTTTCTTTATTGAGATTTATATCCAAGTTATATTTGTACATCATATTTGGGAAGACTTCAAAAAAGAGAGGATAGGGAGGAATTGGACCTAAAAGCGAAATGTTGCCAGAAATGGCTGATATTTGCAGTTAGCACCATTTATTTTGATGATACCACCATTTATTTTGACTTCCTTTCTATAACAGCACAGTTTCAAGAGATTTAACAGTAATCTCCATTCTGAAGACCCCTCGAAGATCCACCTTGCTCTATGACCTTCTTCATGTATTAATATATTAATTGTGCATTTTCAACAGCCCACTTATTTTAAAATAGAATGAACAGCCAGCAAATATTGCATCACTAACATCATCAACACGGCCAAACTAGATAGATCCTAAAAAGAATGCTTCAGCCCCAGTAGAAGAAGTAGTCTAGTAGTGGTTATAATTGAAAGGGTGGTAACTCAAAGAATTGGAAGGTGAATCACAATAAATTAGCCTGTACTGGAACTCTAAGTGGAGGAGAATTGTCAGGTAATAACTTAGCAGAAATTACCTGTCTAAACGTGAATACCATTCCAAAAAAGCAATTAGAATTATTAATAGCTGCCAGATGAGTATTTAACTCAGATGACATGTGGAAGCCATCTGTCACTATGCCTGGTACATAGTAAGCACTCAATTAATGATTATTAATATTCATAAATATGCTCAGGTGTGTTTCATAGCATTTTTTTTCTCTTTGGAGAACTCTGTATGATTCCCTTTCCTCCCTACCACCATGGTCCCAGGTGATTAACTGGATTGAAAAACAAAGATACCTCACAGAAAAACATGTAGTACTTCTCCTGAGAGAGCTCTGCTATCATGATGAGGAAATGAACATGACCACTATGATGAGGGTTAGTAGCATCTTAATATTCGATATATAAAGTAGGGAAAAGCAAGAAATTTACTTGTAGAGACATGTGGGGATGTTTGTGTACCCATTTCATTCACAGTGTGGAGATGTAATTTCAATTAACAAATGATTCATAAATTAATTTATGTTGAATGCGTAGTCATATGGAGTCCTTAACAGAGAACAGAAAACAAATAAATATCAGCTAGGATTTTTGCTTTTGAAATAATAACAATAGCACAATAATTATTTTAAATTATTTTATTGATTTATCATTAACAGTCCGATGTAGTGGTTTTTTATATATATTTTTTAAAGACTTTATTTATTTATTTGACAGAAAGAGATCACAAGTAGGCAGAGAGGCAGGCAGAGAGAGAGGAGGAAGCAGGCTTCCCACTGAGCAGAGAGCCGGATGCGGGGCTCCGATCCCAGGACCCTGAGATCATGACCTGAGCTGAAGGCAGAGGCTTAATCCACTGAGCCACCCAGGCGCCCCCAATGTAGTGTTTAATGGGTGCTAGACATCTTGTTGCACATGTGACATGGATTATATCATTTAATCCTCACAACAGTCCTGCGAATTATGTACTATTATTATTAATCCCCATTCTATAAATGAAAAAATTCATGCTTAATACGGTGGAACAAACTATAGCTGATAAGAGCTATGTTCTGCTCTGCACTGTTTAAATAGTATTCTATTATGATAGTTTTATTATTGTAATTATAATTATTATTTATAAAGAATGGCATGCCTTAGAAAAATGAGCTTGCATTTAAAAACTAAAGCTGATTGGGACACCTGGGTGGATCAGTCAGTTGACTCTTGATTTTGGCTCAGGTCTTGATCTCATGGGTCATGGGATGGAGCCCCACATCAGGTTCCACCCTCAGTGGGGAGTCGGCTTGAAGATTCTTTCCCTCTACCCCTCCCCCGACTCAGGCACTTGCTCTCTTTCTCTCTCTCTCAAATAAATAAATAAAAATCTTTAAAAACTAAAGCTCATTACTAAAATAATTTCCTCTTTCGTTAGATTCCATTTTTTCACACCCACTGTCCATTTGGGATGCCTTCAGAAAAGACAGAGGGTGTGAAATCTAAAGCAGTTCATTTAGTATCTTCATAAGAAGTTTCAGGACAAAATGAGAAGTTTTCATTAAAATGCATATGCATTTTTATGTAATCTATGTTTTGCATTTATTTTGTCTATATATATCACATTACCAGTGATAGTAAGGAGGATCATGGCATTCATATTTAGCAGTCACATAACAAATCTGAAAAAAAATGTCAGCATTTCATTAGTAACTGTGAATTCTTGTAAAACTGCTTGATTTGTTTCCTATTGGTAATTTTAACATAAAATGTAGTCACAAAATACATTTGATAAGACTTCTACTTTTTTTAAATTTCCAAATGTTTGAGTGATTTTTTTCGACAGTTTAGTTGCCCTGAGAATTCTTATATATGGAGTAGGAAATGTAATATCCAGGGGGAATCCACCATATTGTATAATTCAATCACATAGATAGCTTTTAGACCCAGGCATTCAGAACTATTTGTTGAGTCTGCTGTTGTTGTTGTTGTTGTTGTTGTTGTTGTTAGGATTGGTTCAAAGGCAGCAGGAAAACAACTCCAATAAGCCTAAGTCAGGATGGGGGATTGTGGGGAAAAGGGAGGGGAAAATGAAACAAGATGGGACCACGGAGGGAGACAAACCATAAGAGAGTCTTAATCTCAGGGAACAAACTGAGGGTTGCTGGAGGGGAGGGGAGTGGTAGGGATGGGATGGCTGGGTGATGGACATTGGGGAGGGTGTGTGCTATGGTGAGTGATGTGAATTATGTAGGACTGATGAATCACAAATCTGTACCCCTGAAACAAATAATACATTATTTGTTAATTAAAAAAGAAGAAGAAAAGGATGCATTGACTTACAGAAATGTTCAAGAGAGATTTGGGGGATGGTGGGTATCAGTCTAGTCATAGTCTTGAGCTAGTCATGTGAAGACTCCCAAGTTTCTTTCCTTTGTGTTAACTTTGGCTTTCAAAGATACTCCATTGGGTGGGAAATTGTCCAGAAGTTCAAAGATTCTGTTATACAGTCTGAGCAAACCACAGTGAAGAAAGATTCTCCCTTCAACAGTTCTTCCAAAAGCAGTTCCAGAATTATGTGGTTGTCTCTGACAGGTTGCCTTGGTTCCCTTAGTTGACAAATCACAGTGACAATGGTGTACCTGCTGCTAATGGCAAGACCTGAATTTTGTGCTCTCTCCTGAAGCCAGAGGTGTAGTCTTCCCATTTCAAATCATATGAAGATAGGAAGCATTGTGTTTTTTTTTTAAAGGAATATCAAAATACAAACCAAAAACAAACAAACAAACAGATCCAGTGCAGATTGAGAATTCAGTACTCTAATTCTTATACCCTTCTTCAAAATTGAAAGGTGTTGTTTTAGAAGCCAGTACACTGAATCTTATAACCTTCTCCATAATTAAATGGTTCATGGAAGAACACTTACCACTGCAACCCCAAATGAGGTAAGGAAAAAAAATCTAGAGGATGTTCTTTTTTAAGTGAGAAATTTATCTGTCTCTGTTCAGCCTTGTGTCTTTTCTACATTTCTTGCCTTTTACTGTTATTCTGGTATAATTTAGGCCTTGTATGTTCCACAGTCATGGCTTTCCACAAGGATTCTACTGCTTAGTTTTGGTCTTGTATTCCATTGATGTTTAATACCACAGAATAGCATTTCTATGTCTGTCTAATGGCTCCATGGACATACCATACTGAGAATTATTTAAGGGTTCCTTACAATTGATATTGTAATTAAAGTAGAAAAAGGGTCAGAACACATTGGGAATTCTAATAAATAGGTTTTCCAAGAAGCAGACCATGAAAGGATAATTTTTTTGCAAGTGGTTTGATAGAAGAGTTCTTAGAAAGAACCCATAAGGGAATGGAGAAGTGGGATAGGGATGGGAGAGTAGCCAAGCAGAGTATGATACCATGCAAAATTCAACAGAAGTTAAATTTGCCTCAGTCCTAAGGACATCTCTAGGGTGTAAGCTGCACTCTTAGGTGATGTCCAACCATCAGAGGCAGGGAGTTGGGACTATTTGTACCACAGCACCCAGTCAGTTGTTGATTAAGAGCTACCTTCAGGGGTGTGTAAATGCCTTACTATCTATACCTCTTTCTTTGTGAAGGGAGAGTTAGCTACAGCAGCTTGAGGGTAGTTGTCAACAAAGGGATACAGATACTAAGTACCTGTTGAGGATAATAGCACTTCACAATTTGGGGTGGCTAAGGGATCAAAAGGCACACAAGTAGAATACTGACATTTTCTGCTACATTATTTCTATTGGAAAGGCATATCTCTATACCTCTGTATCTCTATAGGATATATACCATTTCATCCATTTAGGGAAATAAGCTTATCCAGAGAGACTTCGGTGTTACCACTGAGTTCTTTTGGGGAAAGTAGGAGTAGTTGGGATGGGTGGGACTTATTCTTTTTGCCCCCACTTAATTTGGACACTTAAAATGGGTATCTCCTCTTGCAAAATGACAAATACTAAAGCTATCAGAAGAGGATCTTATAATAGCTGTGGGATCTGTATTGCCTTATGATTAAGTACATAGATTTTGAGGCAAAGAAACTTGGAAATAGACCCTAATTTTGCTACTTTTGGTTGTAGGAAAAGCAAATGAAATTATCCATGCATGTTGTACACATATATAATGCAGAGCACATAGTTTGTGGCTAATAAGCAGTAGCTATTTGTTGTGATATTATTATAATTATTATTATTAAATGTCAGACTGACTCAGAGATTTAGATCTTTAGTGATGTTAAAAATTGACTCTGTCTTCATAATCAAAATAAAGAACTATGATATAATTATGGGAAATATACTTAGTCTTTAATGATTTTCTTTTTGTCTGAGTGCTTTAGATTAAAAGATCTTTTTAGTTGGTTACTTTGCATGTATTTGTCATAAACCTCAGAGATACGTCATCATAAAAAATAACAAAAGATCATGAATTTAGACAAGTGTCAGAGCCTCTATTTTTCTCTTTGTAAATAAATTTTCTTAGAAATTTTTCTTACAGAGGTAACACATGCTTTTGTAGGAAAGTAATGGAAAATAGAGATAAATAGAAGAAAATGGGGCGCCTGGGTGGCTCAGTGGGCTAAAGCTTCTGCTTTCGACTCAGGTCATGATCTCAGGGTCCTGGGATCAAGCCCCGCATCGGGCTCTCTGCTCAGCAGGGAGCCTGCTTTCCCCTCTCTCTCTCTGCCTGCCTCTCTGCCTACTTGTGATCTCTCTCTCTCTTTGTCAAATAAATAAATAAAATCTTTGAAAAAAAGAAGAAGAAAATGAAAGGCATTAATATTCTTACTACTCACAGATAATAACTTTCACTATCTTCACATATGCAGTACACACATATTTTTTAAAAACTTGGATGCTAGAACATATACTATGAAATTCACCTGAATTGTTGAAGATCTTGCTATGTAAATAAATTTTCTTCTAAAACTTCATTTTTATTTGTAGTTTTGTATTCTGTACTATGAATTAATAAGAAAACTAGTTATCTGAGGTTAATAGTTGGCAAGAATATGCCATTCTACTAAAATGTCAACCTAAATTTGTGGTAACTGGCAAGGGTTTTTAAAAGGACAAAAACTACAATTTATCATAATAATTATTTTATTTTGTGTTTGACAAAATACAAGTTACATTTGTAACTATATACTAATTCTGAGAAAAATAGCAGTGATTGGGGGACGTGTTTTCTGACAAATATATGTGAGCACATGTATGACGTCCTATAATTTATATATCTTTGATTCGCACAGAATCATCATTGTTTGCCAATAAAAAATTCCTTGGACTTCATCAGTTTTGCTTTATTTGAAGCCTCTACTGAGTCACCATTGCCAATATTCTGCAGTTTAATGCTCAAACTCCATAGATCTTTGTCAACCACTTTGCATTTGACTGGATAGTTCCCACATTATTTTTGTTGACTTGAAGAAATCCTGTATCTTTGACAAAGTTTACAATCTGGCTTTGCAAAATTATTTACTATTATTATTATTATTATTATTTTTAATTTAAAATATATTTAGAATAGAAACATTTAAATCATCTGGAAATTTATAAGGGAATGCCGAATGACAACGGTAGGAAAGGAAAGATGTTAATGTAATAGATTGGGGGTATTTATTACAAATGATTAGTTTATTAAGAAATACTTTCCTGCTGTAACTTTACATATAGCCTGCATTTCTTTAAATTATATCTGTAGAAGATATAAGAAACACATGCTTTTGTAGGAAAGTAATGGAAAATAGATATAAACAGAAAAAAATGGGGCGCCTGGGTGGCTCAGTGGGCTAAAGCTTCTGAATTTAGAAATTCATCCCTTATTGTTAGCACTTAGATTCAGGTATTTTAAATATATTTTTGCTTTTTAAAAGATGTTCATATTAGACTAAAGTTATCAGATATAAGATACTAAGCTAAACCTATAAATAAAGAAACTCCACAAATTCTACAAAGTACAAAATAAAATTATCTTTTATGGGATTTTTTTGTTGTTATTTTTGTTTTAGATAAGGTAAATATGAGTATATCCTTTTAAAAATCATGAAACTTATACTCCCTGTTTATATAGGTCTATTATATAGTACTGGTTCCCCTTGATAATCTAGATTGCCCATCACATAGATCTTCAGTTATCTGTTAGTACCAATTTAACTATACTGGAATCTGTATTTTTGTCTTAAAATCTATAAGTATAGAAAACGCTGGTCTACTCTTAAATGTCACATGCTTACAAAGAATTTCCAGAGCACCATATTTACATTGATATAATCTTATTCCTATTTCTGCACCCGGTTTCCTTTGTTTCATTTACTGCAATTTACAAATGTATTATTTTTATTATTTATTTATTGTATGTTTCTCCACTGTTGTTTAAGCAACCCAAGGGCAGAAAACATGTCTATTTTATTCATTGATTTATTCTCTGATTATAGCACCATGACTTGCATGTGGCAGGCACTTAATAAAGTGTTACAAATTGATGAGTGAATGGTGAGTGCATGATCTGAAAACTAGTCACAATATAATAGGTTGATTGAAAATTTTTCCTTGAGAAGTATTCTTAAGGATACTCTTTATTTTATCCTGCTGTCATAAAGACTAAATCATCTTCTATTCTAATGAGGTGTAACTGTTTAGTCCAGTCCCCGATATTAGTTGGAGGAGGTTGGATGGAAAGTCGTTGCCAGGGAAAGTCAAGTACAGCAAAACCCAAGCTATTCTTGAAATCCCGAACTTTCAACAGGAAGATGAAGGCTTCTATGAGTGCATTGCAGGCAACCTTCGAGGAAGAAACCTTGCAAAGGGTCAACTCATTTTCTATGGTAAGCTAATAGAGTTTCAAAAAGTACTTGAAATGTTTGACAATATCCTTCGTAGTAAGTAGTGAAAGTCATTAGCATGTTGTAGAAATGTCATAGGAGAAATAAAGAAGACACATGGCTAGCTTAGGATGCTTAATACAGTGATGGACAGATGGGATTGACCATTTTTAAAATATAGCTTTAATTCCATCACCATCTTTGCAAGTTATTGTTTATTATAATTGCCTTGAAAGTATCAGCAGTGTCACATTAAAGCTATAAAAGTTTATAACACAAAGTACCATAGAATCCAATGTATTTCCCATAAAACATTCAGCAAAAGCTCATGACAATCTTAATTATAATTCTAAGTAGAATTCACAAAAGATGGAGAAAATGACAGGAGAAACATAATACTGAATGGTAGTTTTCAGTATTTGTTTCTATTTTCCAGATTTTGTCTATTCATATGTAGATAATAGAAAAATAGTCATTACTTCACTTAAAGTATATGTTTGTCTCAACTACCAAAATCTCAAATGAAAGCACATATTATATAAAAATTATCTTCATGTCTTCTTTTATCCAGGCCAGAATACACACTTGCATAAAATTTGCTTCTTTTTTTTACATCAAACAAACCATAAAATACACCCCAGAATTATCAAAATGTTTGGTGCTTTTAAAATATTCTTAACTTCTTTGCTAAATTTAATATATCCATACTGGAGGACTTTAAGACTGTATTTATACATGACCAAAATACTTTTCTATGTAACGTGTTTCTGTGTGACATGTTTACAATCAATGATAAAGTAATTGGAGAATATATATATATTTTTCATAACTGGAAAAGTCTAAGGTATTGTAATTACCTCATAGGAATGGCAATTGAGTATCCTGTGGGGAGAACATATTGTGCCTTGGTTATATTATTTTCCATTTTCTTTAGAATTTCCAATTTTAACCTTGAATGAAAAGTACTATTTTATATATATAGAATATAATATCCTGCTGATTATTCCTCTACAGTCATAGCTACACACACACACACACACACACACACGTGTGTGTGTGTGTGTGTGTGTGTGTGTGTGTATATATATATATGTATATATATATGTAGTTTTAAAGAACAGTCTTTCAAATCTGGCATCTACTATAAATAAAATAGTAAGGATGTGACTGGAAGTATGTTAGTGACACCAAAGTATTAAAGGTTTTGGCTAGTTTTTAATAGATACTTCATTTTTCTATTAAATAGACAAAGATATATCTAAATGATTAAACAGAAAATGAGGGCATCTTTAAACCAGAAATTAATAATAAAGTGCTTTCTCCCATATCTCTACAAAAACTGTTAACTTACACAACAAATTTTACAAATATTTATTCATGTAATCGTTAATAGTAAGAGGTAAGAATACATGTCATTAGTCATTTAATGAGTCCATCTGGTCCTTGTGGAGTAATAATGAAAAATTGGTCAATAAGACAAATATTATGTTTCTTGCTCACCTATTAGTTTATTTGTCATGTGATCCCAAAGGAGCAATTCAGTAATTGGCTCAATTACCTGAGAATTGTGTAAGACCTGAAATTTTTAAGAAAAAATTGGTTTTATTATATTGCTGTGTTTAAGTTATAATTCAGAACCCTATCCCTCTATATTACGTCTTTGTAACCTCCAAAAGAAATCCCTAAAGTATTAATATCATTATAGAAAATGAAACATATTCAGAGAAGTTAAATGATTTTCCATAACAATTCAATAGGGAAAAAAATAAAATCTAAAACCCAAGCCCATATATTTGACCTGAAATTCTAAGTCCTTTCTTTCATGCATTTACTATGTAGTTGAAGATTTAAAACTTCGGTCTTCAGAATCAGAAAAATCCAAAGGATTTACATATTAAATAAATGTGTTTAAAAGTTATAATTACTGCATTAAACAACAGTCCATATATATTTCAAACTTTTATAAACTATTTGAGTTTTATGTGAGTATGAATTCCTTCACCCAGGCCAAACATACATTAAAACAATTTCTAAACAATCATCTATAAATTATAAAGTTTTGTTAATATTCAGAAACATGATTCAGTTTCATCCATGCATCTACTTCTTCTAAGTCTTCGCTTGATTTGTCCCTTAAAACTGGGATGAGCATGTTCTGTAACTAGAAGTCACCCTTATTTCCACAAATGATAGTCCCAGGCTTAGTTTTTACTACAGTGAGTCATAATGATTCCTCCTTCTCAGTGACCGGCTCCCTGAAAGACCTTTTATCTTTGTGGAAGCAGATGTTGCAGTGGGAAAACCCAGGAAGTTGGACATACTTGTATAACATTTCAAAGACTCTTAATCCCACTTTTTACTTCAGCCACCGCGGCAGTAAGCAGCTCCATGTTTTGTAGGTATAACTTGACAGTCTCATCTCAGGTGCCACACAAAGTCCCTTTTGTTTCCCCCTCCAGCTTTCTTTGTTCTCAGGAGCCTACTCAGCACTTAAGCACATACAACCTGGGTATGCTAATACATACTGCCTCTACCACCCTTGAATGACTATAGACAGGAGCCAGTGAACAAATTCTTCCTGTTCCTTTCCCTGGGTAGGCAGTTATAAAGACCCCTTAGAACGTCAGAGAAGCAGGGCACCTAGGTGGCTCAGTTGGCTAAGCGGCTGCCTTTGATTCAGGTCATAATCCCAGGGTCCTGGGATTGAGGCCCGCATCGAGGCCCTCATCGGGCTCCCTGCTCAGCAGAGAGCCTCTGCTTCTCTCTCTCCCTCTATCTGCCTCTCTGTTTACTTGTGCTCTCTATCTCTCTGTCAAATAAGTAAATAAAATCTTTAAAAAAAAAAAAAAAGTCACAGAAGCTAGAGTAACAGTGGCTTATTTTGGTGGCCAACTCGGTAACTGATCCTTACATTGCCTCTTTCCTTCCTTGTTGACTATTCCTTTCCCTGACCCCCTATCTTTGGGCTAGCATTCCCAAACAGACAACCTGAACACAACCCCCTGACTTAGGGTGTACTTTCAGGATTCAGATTTCGGGCTTCTATATTTTTTGACTATGTCTTCTTGAGCAGGTTACCTAAAATCTCTGCAAAAATCCTCTACAAATGACTGGAGGGGGAATTACCTGCAATTAGATATAAAATACCTAGCTTGTAATAATAGCCTGCATTTCCAAAGGAAATTCCATCTACTCTTATATATCTGAGAACAGACCTAAATTAGAGAGAGGGATTAAATGACACAGCTCGGCAGTCCCATGTCATCTTTATGGAAGAAATATTAGGTTTTAAACATTTAATCTAGACCCCACCTTTTTCTGTCAATGGTAGTAAGGATATTACCACATTATACCTAAATAGCACTTTACTATAAATGCCTCAGTACTCATTGCCTGTCAAGGTTTTTTCTAGGGTAAAGGAAAAAATTGTACTGTAATCCTACTAAATGTGATAAGACTCATATTTGAATTATGCTTCAAACTGAATTGTAATTATGTCTGATATAGATACACTTATTTTTAGTTACAGCATTTCGGACCATATTAATCAAAGGCCTTTTGCCCACAGTGGGCTCAGATTTAGTATACATTTTCTAACTTGACCTATCCACTAATATTTACCATGAAATTATATTCTGGCCTTGTTCTGCATTTGAACCTTTTCTCACAACTCCCAGGTTGCTGTAACGGTGCATCAAAAGGACAAGTGGCAAATATTTATCTTACACCAAAGGACCACTTATATTTACATCAAGATTTCTTCGCTGCACATTAAGGCTTCTGTATCTCCCTTCCATCAAGTCATGTGTTTGCAGCACTTTTGGGTCCAGTAGGCCTTGTCCTTCTGCTTTGTACAGACCTTGGAATGTTGCACAATATTTTGGATAATTGACTTGCCAAGTAGTTGTCCTTGTCTGTTTTTGAAACAGCCCCACCAGAATGGGAACAAAAAATCCAAAATACATACCTGTCTATCTATGACAGTTTGTTTTGGGAATGCAAAGCCAGTGGAAAGCCAAATCCTTGGTACACCTGGTTAAAGAACGGTGAACGCCTCAATCCAGAGGTAAGTATCTATGTTGATATTAAAAATTCATCTATCCTCCTAGGGAAATTTTGTTTATGGAATGTTTAGTAGGTGTTAGGAAATGAAAGCAGCTGTTAATATTATCCCCATTGTTCAAATGAGAAAAATTAAGGGTAGAGAAGACAAGTATAAGATCACACACTAGTCAGTGATAGATCCACATTCACATATCATCATCGTCATCATCATTGTCATCATAATTAACATCCACCAAACTCTTGTATGCTCAAGTCCTGTGCAAATATTTTTTCGTGCATTATCTTATTGTATCCTCATGACAATTTTGCAAAAGAGATGCTAGTATTATTTCTTCTATAGATGATAAAGTTTGGTTTCAGAGAGATTAAGTCACTTGCTCAAAGTCACAGAGCAGCCAGTAAATGTTAGAATTTATATTCTCAGTGTAGTCTGATTCCGGTATCCAAGCTCTTAAACATTATCCAGTATCTTGCTTTTCTGAAAACTAATGACTCTAAACCCATAGGAAGTGGAGAACTCAGGCAGTTATCCATACTTTTCAGTCTAAATTATACTTTTGTTCTACAGTGTACTGAAAATGAAACAGATTTTTTTCATCAAATTATCCAAATAATTGTGTTAATTCTCCCTTTTTCTTTGCACTTGTAGGCGCAGCTAGGGACACAAAGAACATCTGGTGTTTAGAAGCTGAATATAATGCTGTTCTTTGTTTTGGTTTTAGTGGAATTTTCTTCCTGAATACCTTTTGCATAGAGCATTTTCTGTTTCCTCCAGCCTACTTTTATTATCTTTAAAGGATAGTAATAGGTATACTGAAATATTTTTTTAAAATTATATTTGCTCTATTAAACTATTTCATTATGTGCACTCAAAATTGTATTTCTGTACTCCAAATGGGACTCTGTAACAGATTTTGGCTGTTTAAGCATACTATGGCAGGCTGCAGAAAAGGAGAATTTAGCTTCTCCAACTTATGACTCAATTAGAACATTATCAAGTCATCACATTTCAAGTCTTTTGGAGACCTTACGATGGAAAGCCAAGGGAATTTCTAACCATTATATTCATGTCTAGCATTATTATTAACCATATTTTCTAGAATAATTGGAATGGTACAATCTTCCAAATTATTTTATATCCCTTATAATAGAAATGTAACATACACTTTATGTAGACAATGCCAATTTTCAAAGAAATGAGATAGCATAAAATATACTAACCATTAAAATTATATGAAGGATGTTTCTTTTTTTAACTTCAAAAAGCTGCTCAGAATCTTACAGGATATTAAGTTTCATCTTCATAAACATCAGTTCTCATACATGAAAATATCCTATCTTGTAGATATGCACAAATGTTTAATAATGTATTCTAGTTAAGAGAATGCCTACATTAACATATAAGCGTCTTTATATGACTTTTTTTATTAGGAAAGAATTCAAATAGAAAATGGGACACTTATCATAACTATGCTGAATGTGTCAGATTCTGGTGTCTACCAGTGTGCTGCAGAAAACAACTATCAGATAATTTATGCAAATGCAGAATTGAGAGTATTAGGTAAGTCATTCATTTATAACCAAAAAATTCAAAATGCCATTTCAGCAAGCTATGATTATACATAATATGAATCCAATTTTTCTGTAATTTAGAGATTGCTTTACCTTAACATAATGGGAAATGTCTAAATTAACATTTAAAAAATGCAGGATGATAATTATTAATCTACTTGAGCAATGCATTTGGACTTCCAGAGAAGCCCACTTTTGGGTACATCCAAACCACAAGAAGTCTCCTCCAAAGCTAATCCTAGCACGTGATGTTTTCAGTCCAGCTCAAAATTATCCATCAGAAAGTTTTCATCTGGGGCGCCTGGGGGGCTCAGCCTGCTAAATGTCTGCCTTCGGCTCAGGTCATGATCCCAGGGTCCTGGGATACTGCCCCAAATTGAGCTTCCCGCTCTGTGGGGAGTCTGCTTCTATCTCTCTCTCTCTCTATCAAATAAAAAAAAAGTTTTCATCTGCCAATTAAGGAAAAGAGAAGAAAATCTCAATTTATAATTTATTTTATCTCTTAACAAGAAGTTCAGGGGTGGTGGCTGAGCCATGGGACTGTGATTGATGTTGTTCTTTAAACTTTTCACTCATGCATATAGACTGCTATTGCTACAGAAATAAAGTCCTAAGTTACTTAAGGGAGAAGGGGAAGGTAAGGACAAAAGTGACCAAATTTATCCCTCTCATTAGAAAATACAAAATTGTCTTCCATCCTTCCAGTGAAACCCTTTTATGCCAATGACTAGAACCCTGCCACATGATCACCCAGACCTCAAGGAAAGCTGGGCAGAAAAGTCCCTGTAGTGAAAAATTGGGGACAGAAGCAGTTTGAGAATGATAATCTAAGTGGTATCTGTTACAATAAATAACGGTTAGTGTCTTTTATCACAAAGTTTTCTTCATGGTTGGAAGAAAGGAGATGACAGGAAGGATCAGGCAAAGAGGCAAGGTTTCAAGAGCTTATGGACAATGGCCATTGATTTGATTTGTTTGCTTTTTCTTTGAATCACTACTATTTATTGAACATTTATGTGTATTTAGCACTAAAAATATAATTATCAATACTTAAGTGATCTTTACTTTCCTAGAAAAGAAAGCTAAATTTTAAAGTATGATCATTATGGTCGATAATTAAGTAGTTGTTGTCAGACTTCATGACAAGTTGCGTATCACCCTAAATTTAGGAGGTTCTCTTCAAGCTGAGATCCGAAGAGAAAGCACGCACATGTTAGTGGAAGGGCAAAGAAACAATTCTTGAAATGCCCAGAAACAAAAGATCATGGCATATCTGAGAGAATTTCAGCTCAGTTAGACTTTAGACTAGGGACGGGGATTAGACACATGGGTTCCCACATTCGTGAAGCTGGAAAGACTCCGATGCATCCAAGCGGTCTAATGATTTATCACTCTCGTGAACTGATATTTGTTCAACATTTACTGAGTGGGTACAAAGTTGAAACTGACAAAGACTTTTTTTTTTAATTTCTGCTCAGCCTGCCTGCTTCTACAGAAGGCAGAGTATTTTCATTTTGTTGCTTAAAGGCTTGCCTGAAGAAATCTGACATACTGATAGAGTATTCCTGATTTAATTCAGTGCTACTCTATATTTCACATTTAGGATCATTACTTCGACTGGAATAGATTTGGCGATTTCCCTAATTAGGGTTCAGATCCCTTCTTCTGTCTCTTATGAACCATCTTCACCCTCTTTACCGTAAAGACTGTTAAGAATGTGACCCTTTGTAACTTGCTTCTTCCCCCAGTCCAACTGGCTTTTGTTAATCCCAATGACTTACACCAAAACAAAAATAAATTGGATTTATTGAACACATATTTTGTGCCAGGCAGTATGCTATACTTCCTTACAGATGTTATCTCATTTAATACCACAGTAAATTTCTGAGGTGATATCTGTTGTCATCTTCATTTTTCAAATGAACATAGAACTCCAAAATGCCAAGTTAGTAACTGGCCCTAGAACAGCCTGAGTAAAATAGCTTGAGAGCTCTGAGTACAAATATTAAATTTTGTCTTGTATACCACATCACATTACCACATGTTAAGTAAGTATGTAACTTAACAATTTTGTTTTTAATTTTGCTTTTAGCATCCGCTCCTGATTTCTCTAAAAATCCCATTAAAAAAAATTCAGTTGTTCAAGTTGGTGGGGATATTACTATCGAATGCAAGCCAAATGCTTTTCCTAGGGCAACTATCTCCTGGAAGAGAGGAATGGAAAGCCTGAGACAAAGCAAAAGGTAAATAAATCTCTTTTGTGTTATATTTTGAACTATTTTGTAGTACAATGTCTTCAAATCTAAGTTTTCTAAAATTCTCTCCTTTATGATAAACTTAAAACTGGGTACTCACAGATAGCAAACATTTCCACATGTTAGCAAAAGCTAAAGAATCTTATAAACTTAAGACCTGTTTGTATAATTTTGCTACAATATATTTAGTGCATGCACTTGTAATATATTTTTAAAAATCCTTTAAGACCTTTTTCTATATTCAGCTTGAAGATTTTTCCTGACCCAGCCTGCTGAGAAATCAGTGAGAAGAGCATTACACAAAAGAGAAAGACACTTATATTCACACACCTGGTGTTGTGGTTTTTAAATAGTCACACAGGTGTTCGCCCCATGACGAAATGAATTCACCACATGAAAAAAATGTAGAGAGGTTCCTGTAGAGAAAGAAGAGAGGTTTCCTTCTATTCTCGATGTGATTGAGAAATCCTGGATCAGCACTGGCATGTTTTCTAGGAGAGTTTAGATAGAGGAAAACAGGTGTTTTTCTCTACCTAGAATACATTTCATTAAATTGTACTATAGAACCTTGTATACCTAGAGATCACTAGTCGGTAGTTGAGCTCCATTGTAATGACCTATATGTGTTACTGTGTGATCAGATGTGCAGTGGGATGAGCCATTGTGCTAAAGATGTAAAACTGTTTCAGTGAGCTCTTTGCTGACATTATACGTATCACTAACTCACATGTATACCTGATCACGAAGGTAACATAAACGAACAAGACAAGCCAGGTAAGAGAAGGGACAGCTGAAGGGGCAGCTGCCAGTCTGACAAGACAAGGCTCTGATGGCCTGGAGAGTGAGTTCTACACCAAAACTACGTAGTCACTCCAAATTCAGGCAGGTGTTGTTTTGTGGGAGGGTAGAACTTCAGACAGGGTTGTAGAACTTCAAGCATTTCAAGAAAAACTAGAAACCTGGGTGTTGGCATTGAATTTTCTGAGCCCAAAATGCCCAAAGGTTGGATGCAGGGACACCATCTTGTTATTTCTGATCTAGGGCTGCTTTTGTGGTCAAGGGAGAGAGAAAAGGAGGTTAAAAGAAACTGCTGATTGTATAGAGTGCTATCAGAGTTATATCTGGTGCCTTGACGACCCTGTCTTGACATGACAAGATCCGCAAAAGAAAAACATTTCTAGGGCACTCTCTTCCCTTACTGTCTTCTATCTCCAGTGGCCTCTATAGCTTTACACTGAAGCTTTTCCCAGGACAGGGATTTTGTCAAATTTATCTGTGCATCCCCTGTGCCTTTGGGCTAGAACCCGAACTTAAAAATATCCGTGGAATGAATGAGTGTGTCAAAAAAGGATGAATATGTAAAGTGTCACCAGCTTTCGAGAAAAACTCTTCTAGAGGAGATACCTTGAGACAGAAGAACAGAAGCTTCAGAGCTAAGGAGAAAGGACAGATGAAGGGAAATCTGTTGCCCTGGCCCTGACTGGGCTCCTTCCTCTGTGCAGACAGCTCAGGAGATCATTCCAAGTGTTCTCAACAGCTTTGGATGTGGAATCCTCTTAAATGTTTCCTCTTTGACTCCTGAAATCTAATTGAGGCTTGAACGCACTTTGGTAGAAATGGACAACTCAAGAGATAGCACAGTATCAAACACAGCGGTCTGTACTGAGAGGTGAGATAAATTGATTACTGCGTTTCCTAAAGTGACTGAAGGTCCACACCTAAGTAGCCAGAAAGACTGCTGTTTCCTTTGTATAACTTTTTAAAGCCTCAAACACAGCGTAGATGGGGAGAAAGAGAGGGAAGAGGATTTAAATAAAATAAGAAAATGGGAGAAAAAAAAGTTTTGTAGAGTAGGAGGAAAACTGCTTTTAAAATGAAAAAAGCTTTTCAGGCTTTTATTTTGTTTTGCCCCACATAGAATGAATTTGGGGTCTTTGTTAGCCTGTGAATAGTCACAGCATATCAGATTCAGCATTGTCTCCCCATAATCAAAGGAGTGATCTCTGTGATTTCTATTCACAGATGCTTCTTCTGTAATTCTGTTCTCACTGCTATAGGACTTCATTATAGGTTTCAACAAAAGAAAATAAACAAACAAAATTATCTCCTGAACATGCATCTTAAAAACTGGAAAAAAAAAAAAAAGTTAAGCCCCGAAGTACATGATAATTACAGACATATATCTCTGCCAGTTATAGATTACCTTAAGCAGTAATTTGCAAAGGTCACACAGCCAGTCACGTGAGACTTTGTCTTTCTGCATGATTTTCTGTCCTGTCCTCTCTTCTATTGCCTTCTGACCTGACTGGTTTCATTAAGTGCCTGGTTTCATGCTTCTTACTGGGAAATGAAGCCCCTATGCTTCAATTTGTGTTGACTTAATAGCTTTTTTGTCTTCTAATCATGGGGATCTCCAAAGAAGTTGAGGGTAAAAATTAGAGTTGTGTTAAAAAGAAAAGAAAGAAAGAAGGGAGGGAGATAGGAGAGGAAAGAAAGAAGGAATTTTATGGAACCAGGTCCTAAACTCAAAGACAGAACTTTGAGTCCCAATATACAGTTTTAAATGCCACACCAGACTGCTTATTTCACTTAAGTAGAAAAATAAATATAAATCCTACCCTCTCATATCTCGTTAAAACATGATACAGTTGTGTACATAGAAAGATTTAAAGAGTCACATATGGAAAACCACTTAAATATTTACAATGATTCCAAGTAGGAATAGTTTTTAGTTCTTGACCTTGGAAATACCCATGTGGGAAAATGCACGTTTTTACTTTCTGTTATAAAACTTCTATATGTTCCTGTCTTCTTTGAAATGTCATTGTCACTAACTCTTGCTTCCAATAAAGTGTAACTACCTAGAGCTGGTTGAAAGGACTCTAAAGAAGCCTATTCAAAGTAATCTTACAGTATTACCTACTTATAAAAAAAATAGTGGCAATATATATATTTTGACAATTTCCTCCACTCTCACATGGATTGAGACAGAATACATCACCTAGGTAGTAAATGATAAAGCAGGAACTCTATGCCAAGTTGCCCATCTCTGTTGCCAGATTTTTTCCACTCAACAGATAATGGAGAACATCCTTGATTCTTTATTGTTTGAAGAGCTGTTTCACATGATTTAACCTAATTTCATGTCTTGGTAATTCAGATCAAGCAACGATTTTGCATGTTTTAGAAATTAGCATGTTTCTAATTGGCCTGTGTGCCACAATTGAAGTCTTGACTATTTTATGATTTCTATCTTTGGAAGTGCCTGAATTCATGGCATTATGTCCAAGCAGAAAAGTTTTCCTGCAACTAAAAATACGTGGATAGCATTACAGAGTGCAAAGGCTGCCTGCTTTCCTGCTGGGAATGTATGGTCTTATGACATCTACCTCATTCTTTTTGGAACTACAAGTCATTTAGCAATAACATCAATAGTAGCAAAGTTACGTTCCTATGGGGAAAACGGGGAAGTATTGCAAAGAGCCCTGCCTTGGGAATTAGAAAACAGGGACTTTGATCCCACTTCTATCACTGATGAGTGACCCGACGTTGGATAAAACCACTAGCATAGTCTCAGTTTTTTGTTTTTTTGGTTTTTGCTTTTGAAGTCGCTGTTTTCTGTAATTATTTAAACACTATCCCCATGTGGTGACTCCAGAATTGAGATTATATATTAGAAATCAATGCAGGGGCGTCTGGGTGGCTCAGTGGTTTAAAGCCTCTGCCTTCAGCTCAGGTCATGATCTCAGGGTCCTGGGATCGAGCCCCACATCGGGCTCTCTGCTCAGCAGGGAGCCTGCTTCCGCCTCTCTCTCTCTGCCTGCCTCTCTGCCTACTTGTGATCTCTCTCTCTCGCTAAGAAATAAATAAAATCTTTAAAAAAAATAAAGAAAGAAAGGCTGGGTGATCTGTATACTCTCCTGCCATTGGCTGCCTTTATTGCTGTGATCCTAATCTTTATATAAATCCCAGTTATACATTCTTACCTCTACCAGCCAAGGTAAAAACCACAAACTTGACCACAGAAAGTCAAGATGAATACAGATTAAGCTTATCTCTGTAAGGCATTCTGGGCAACTGTGGGAATCAATTCCACATCTGCTAAGTTTGATTAATCACTTCTTTTTTTTTCCTTGTGGATCCACTTAGCAGGTGAACTGACAGCAATCAAAGGCCTAGATTTATCTCCTTATGCTCCATGACTGCTGGCTGCCTGTTTAGAGCTTACTTTCTGAATTTAAAAGGAAATGTTAACCTGCTGGCTGCTGGACAGACACCTCAAAGTTGTCCTCTGTTGGGCAGCATTAAATACAATGCCTAAATCACCTGAGATTTGGTCAGGGTGCAGTCTCTGAGCAATAAAAAAAAAAAAAAAAAAAAGAGTGTTTTTCCTATTAATGAAAGATAGCTGAATTAATAAGTAATCCACCACATTTCTTCCTCATTTGTCAAAAAAGAAAAAGAGAAAAACATCCACATTTCTCTCTCATGTCCCAAGATAAAATAAAATAAAGCAAAACAAAGTAAAGTAAAATCCAGTTATATATCAAATGGTCATTAATAATGAAAATAACCATTTTAAGCACCTTCTATATGTCAAGCAGTATATCAGATACTTTATAGTTAAAGCATACTTCTTTTCTTTCCTTTTCTTTTTTTATTTTATGTTAGCCACCATACGGTACATCATTAATTTTTGATGTAGTGTTCCATGATTCACTGTTTGCATATAACACCCAGTGCTCCATGCAATCTATACCCTCCTTAATACCCATCACTGGGCTACTTCTTTTCATATGCAGATACATTTCTGAGGAACACAGTTATCACATACTTACATATGGCTGTGTTTCTACCACTTTTACCTTAGTAATCTCAAAGAGGTAAATACAAAAATATTTTGAAATTCACTGAATATCAAGCTAAAAAGTAGAGGTTCTATCCCTTGGCATTTGGTCTCAGAAAGTGATCATATTTCCCCAATTTGATCTAAAAAGACTGCTGAGCACCCTAGAACCAATTCTATTACCTCTATCCACTTGGTGTTGCAGAAAGAAATAGAGAGAGAGAGAGAGAGAGACAGTGGGGAGAGGTGCAGAGTTACAACCAGACCTTCTCAAATCCATGAAGCTTGTGTGCTTTATCCCTTGGTAATGAAGCTATTAAACCCTATGCGGCCCTGGACCCTTGGCACAATGCATGTACTTTCTGGGAGCAGAGGAACCCCATCAGATAGCATGGAATCTAGTAGTGGTGCTTATTCAGTACTTTTGCCTTCGAGCCCAAAATTTTGCAGGCCCACTTCCATGTGCATGCCACTCCAGCACCTTGAGACCTCCCTCCTGAACACAATAGTCAGCTGTGGGAAGGGGCTGGGGGGAGAGGGACGGGAGTTGAAAGATGGCAGTGAATCAGTGGAGAGAGGAAGAAGAGATGAGAGAGAAAGAAGACAAAGAAGGATGAAAGAGAGGAACGGGGTGTTCTCTGTGCCAAGAAAGAATTGATGATTACTGAGCAAGTCATTTGATCTTTATTCTCTTCATGAGTAAAAACGTACCCTTGGGAGGACCATTTGAAAGCCCTTAGCAGAGTGACACAGAAGATGAACAGAATAAAAATTAGTTTGTCTTTATTCCACTTTTTGCTAAAGGAGCTAGACAGAGTAGTTTCTTTGGTTATGTAGCCCATTGCCCAACACTTTACTTCAATTCCACTTTCTCCTTAGAGACTTTTCAAACCATCCTACCTTGTGGGGCATCAGCTAATAGGGGTCCATCTACCTGAGTATAAGGGAGCCAGTTATATGATGTTCCCTTCCCGTTTGACCCTTCTCTAAGTATCTTTCACTGTCTGCTTTCTAAATCACCACTGTTCCTTTTTCTTTGACCTTTACCCCCGACTGTTCAACCTTAATAAAACATCCCCTCCACAAGTCTATCCAATGCAACTTTAACCAAAATGCAGCAAGCAACAAGCAGGCTTCTCTATCCCTTCCTCCTCCTTGCAAAGCTTCCTAATGGAACAAGCAAATAAACCTAATTTTATTTTGTATCACCAACTACTTAATGCAATAGTGCTTAGTACATCAGGTAGCATGAGTATCAAATAGGCAAATGAACCATATGTTCCCATGTTTAAGGAAGAATGACAGTCTGCATCACGCCAGGCTTATTACAACCTCCCTTCTGTGCTGCCTCTTTGTAATAAAATTTTAAATTGTTCATACGCAACTCCTGAGAGCCTTGTTAAGGTGAGCCTTTCCGAGGGAGCACATACTGAAGATGTCAAGAGCCATCTGATACTCTTGCCTCTGTCACGCAAAGATTTAACAAGCTAAAATCCTGTGTGCCCCCGTCAGTCTTGCCCTCATTTTTTCCTCTTGCCATCCAGTCATCCTTTCTTTCTCCCCACTGGCCTCCACCGGTCGGGAGCACTGACCCTTTAGCACAATGCGTGCAAAACCACCTGCCTGCCATGGTCGGAAAAAGCTCCGGTTCATTAAAGACGTAAAGCCTGCCCTTACATTCAGCCTGCCCAGCTGGGTGTGCGCTCTTTTACACTACCGCCTTGGGTTAGACTATTATTGCTGTAGTTCCCTATTTAAAGTGTTTTAATGATGGGTAATAACATCCTGTAGCTTTAAACCAAGGGCAAATATGACAAAGCGAAGAAGTTCCACAAATAAATGGCATCTGATATTCTTGTACTCAGTGTGTCTTAAAATGAGACGTTCATAAGCTCCGTTATGGAGTTTCTGTGGATTCGTAGTCTTTATCAGTAGGCTTCACACTTGGCCATGCATAAGATCCTTGTGAAAAATGCAGGTATCAGAGCCGTGTCCAAGATTTTCTGTCAGTAGGTAGGAAGCAGGCCTGAGGAATCTGCATTCTTAATATAAGTTCACGCCCTCTGCTCTCAAGAGAAGCCGAGATTTTTGAATACCCCTTAGAAAAACACTGGTTTGATGCAAACACATTATTTGAAAAATAGAAACTTCTTTTCATCTCCTTTCCCCTCAGAACTTTGCTTCCTATATTAAAATGCTTGGTTCTTCATCTTATCTCACTACCAAGGAGATATAAGTCCTCAGTTCAGTTACTTTTTGAAAATATGGCTACAGTTCCTTGGAATAATATCCAAGGTTAGTGTTTGCTTCTAATTTCTGAGTGACATTTATATCTTCGAAAGTTTACATAAATATTCAACAGCAATAATTTTGTAGACAGAAAAGGTCAGTTATTAGTGCAATTTATACAAATGACCTTTTGTTCTTAGTTTGACTTTTGAGGAGAGATCTGATTACTTGATTTGCCAAAAGTACAATGCTCCTAACTTAGAAAGAAAACGTTTGCTCTACAGGTATGTGTTACACCCTCACAGACACTGACGGGCATATGGAAAATAAACCAATAGAAATAAATAGGAGGAATAGAATTGCTGTCTTATAGAAATTATGATCCAGTTAAAGACGCAGAAGCCGAACCAATTGTGTAAAAGTCTATCTTGTTAATGTCTTCACAATGAAGAGTCAGGCTTGTCAGAGAGCATTTTTTTAGTCACTGGCTATTATTTCCAATTTTCCTTTATCTTTCGTTCTCTTTTCCACCAGTAGAATTGTGTTTGGGGTGGAGGGGGATGTTTTTGTTTTTGTTTTACTTCCAAATGAAATTTATGCTAGAGCCCATTTCATAAAACAGGCTAAAACTGAACCAATCTGGCTAACACCCTAGAGGGAAAACCAGAGCCCCTCCGTGTGCCCTGCCCACTTCCCCTGCCTCCATAAGCTGACTTCCTCCCCGCAGCCCGTTGTGTGCCCCAAGAATGCCCTAGACCTCCTGAGAGCACAGTTAGAGAATTGCTGATTTGGAGTGACAAATCTGATTCTCAAGTGTGACTTGTCAAGCTATTCATTTATTTATAAGCACAGTTGCAAACCAATTTGACAGGCCTTGTGAAAAAATTCTGGGTTTATAAATGTGAATGAGCTCTGAGTCTCATGGGGGAAGTAGATGGGTCAACAGTTTCAGAGCAGTGGGGCGTATGTCATCACAGACAGAAGATGGTGAGGACTCGGCTACAGGAATTCAGACAGCCTTCAGCAGGTTGGAGATAACTCAGCTGGCACTTGCAGGGTACACAGGAAGTTTTCCTAGAAACAGAGGTGGGAAGACCTGTTTTTTTATGTGGGCTATCTCACTGCAGAGTCAGGTCATACGTGATGCCAGGTGAAAGGTTTGGGTAGGCACCGACCTCCCTCCGTGCAGGATATGATTCCTCTAAGCACAGACACAAATCATTTTGTGAACCATTCAATGGTTGACTGACTCTGACTGCTTAGGGCTGCTTAGAGACATTTAATTATACACATTTTTGTTTGTTTTAGCTCAGATTAAATTACCCAATATAGTCAGAAAGTTGTCCTTCTCATTGTTGACCCTGAATCTCATCAAATAATCATAATCATAGTAATAATATCAACTTATAGGACCAGTCATGGATGGTCCTATATGGTGCGTTAAGATCTTAGATATATCATTTCATTTACTTTTTACAAGATGCCTATGAAGGGAGTATTAAGTTTATTGGTATTTTTAGATGGTTAAAACTAAGGCCTAGCAAAGTTAAACATCACACCTGTGATCACACAGCTAGTGAGTAGTAGACATGCATTCCATTCCAGGAGGCTCTGACTCCAAAGCTTTGTATAATCTAACACCGCGATGTACGCCTTTAGTTTAGTTTTCCAAAGTTGTGTCGTGTCCATCTGTGGAGCTAAAAGCAGATCATCATACCACATACATTATTTGTTCTTTTTTTTTTTCAGTTTAAACTACATCTCTTCCCAAAACAGTGATAATACAAATTCTATTTTTACATCAATAAAAGGTATAGGGTAAGTCTATATTTTGTCATAGCACTGATAGATGGAGTCTTGATTCACAACAATAAAATAAATCACTCCTGTTAGTGGCTTAGCTTCCTACAACTTTAATATTCAAATGACTGATTGGGTTTTTAATGTAACATACAATATAATTTTTGGTGACATATAGACATAGATATGCAAATTCAATAAGTAAGGATAAACTCCCTAAGTTCCATGAAGGACATAATCTAGGTATGAAATTGTGTATTATAATTAATAAGAAGAAATAATTAGAGGTAGCAGACAAGGAGTCACATCCAAGGTGGTATCCCATTCTCAGCCATGTTTGTAAGTTTAGTTCTATAGACTCTGAAGAATAAAATAATTCAGTAGCCCAAAGGGATCCAGAATTGGAAACTCTGCTCACATCCATATTCAAAACCATATTCAAGATGGCAGGGGAAAGCATTTCCCAGACACACCATATTCTGAAATAATCAAAGGACAGAGCTAGAATGAAAAGAGGTGATAATCATGAATCTTCCAGCCCAAGTCCCTCACTTTTTTTTTTATGCCTGAGGGAAACCAAGGACTTCAGGGATAGGTCAGATTTAAGGTCACAGGGCTGTATTTGAGTCTTTTCTATCTCAACGTATGCTGCAGGTACAACTTTACATTTGCAAACTTTCAAAGTCTCAAGGAAATCACACAATAGGCTCATCATCATAAATGTAATGGAAGTATAGCCAAAAGTCCTAACAACGTTTGAACTTCTCCATTCCTTTCAGCACAACTCTCTCTCCCATTGTGTTTTCAATTGGCTCTCCTGTAGTTATTTTAGGAGCCTACTTTTTAAAAAAAAAATGTCTTTTAAGTCCTGTGTTACAAATTTTTTCGTCCTTTGTCAACTTTATAATTTCCCATCTTTTCTTTTGATTTGCTTGGTTTGTAAGGCATGTTAGCATATGAATCTGTATTAATTCCCTTTTGTGTTTTCTCCAGCATTCCAAAATACTGCAGCAAAGGAGACACTTTTCTTTATCTTTCCTTCCCTTCTTCTACTGAACAGCTAAATACTCCTCTTAGGCCTCTTATATTGGATTAATTTAGCTAAGCTTTCCATCTGATGCTGTTTTGCTAATGTTAAATCACATTTCCTTAACATTTCATGGGAATCAGCCTAGTAGCACACTCTGGCATGCCATCAGAATAAAGACAAAATCGTGACACCAAATAATTATGTTATTTAGCAACTGCTCTTATCTGCCATCTCCTAATTTGTGTCATAATTCAGTTACCCAGAATCTGTGTTTGTGTTGTGTGTCAGCCACTACAAAGCTGGAGCTTAAATTATTTGAGTATATTAAACAAGGAGTCACATTTTGATGAATTCTAAGGTCTGAATATCTGATACTTGGTTTCTGCTTTGGAGTTTAGGACAGTTGAACCAAGGACTTAACTTTGAAACATTGGCTGTTCACCCTAGTTCACAGGGTGAACTGCCATTGGCTGTTGACCTGTTCACCTATTGTAGGCATAAAATACAACTGCCAAGACCAGAAATTAAAAAAATAAAAATCAGACACTGGCATCAGTGATGTTTTTATTTCCATGTAAATGAAAAGGTGTTTGAATCCCTTTTAATCTGCAGGTAGGACTTCTAAACAATCCTTTGTGAGTTAAACCCTTTCAGTTAGTTGTGTAACGACCCCCAAATCATGTTTGATTAATCAGTTCTGGGGAAACATTCCTTTAGTTATTTACTGTGTTTAAAATCGATGTCCCTTTCATTTGTTGAGAGTAGTATGAAAGGGGCAACCTAAAGGCACCCATGCATGCCCGCTTACCCCTAGGCACCAAGAGAAATGTTTTTTCTGACAAGACATAATAAAATTGAATGTATTTGTGCTGCCAGTTGGTGATGCCCCTTCATGGAGGCTTTTGTTTTTACTTTTCCTGCCTTACCCACTTCTCATTGCACATATAAATTTAAACATAGCATACTTAATGTGACTCAGTTCAAGACACCAAAGAAACACTATTATTTGTCTGGAGCTAGGACAGAGGCTAAGAAAATACTACAGATATAATTGCTGTATTTTCTGTGAATCAGTTAATTAGCTGTAATGCCCTCTCCACCCCCAACAGCGTCCATATCTACATAATAACTTTATAAGGTTTCATGATGGCCTTGTTAACCCTTCGGTTTCATGAATGGAATTGTACAAAAGAATGATGAAGGTTTGCTTTACGCACGCAAGTCTTAACCCTGGTAAGACTGATTTGAATGTATCTCTTCAATTCTTGTGCTGCATTATATGGTGTCAGCAAACTAACAGAAAATCGATCAGCCAAATAAGCAGTTTGCTTATACCTATGCCTAGCATTTATTTTTAAGCAAAAAGGTTATTTGTCTAAGTGACTTTATTTATGTTGGTTTGCTGAATTTACTGATAATATCAATAAATATACCTGGAGACCTACAAAGAAAAGGCTAAGGACTTCAGAGCAAATAAAGTCAGAAAGCATGTTTACTGAGTACCTATGAATTGTAGATATTCTTAGAAATTCTTAGAAATCAGGAATGATAGTTACCATTTTAATGGCTCTCATTATCCTTAGGCTTCTCAAAATTTTTAATAGATTTTAAGTTTAATTCCCAAACCAACCAATGTTGTTATTGTTACCATTATCCCCATTTACATGTAAATTTTACAAGGATGTCAAACTGGTGCTTCCAATATACCAAGCCAAAAGGGGGAAGCCAGAACACAAAAAAGGCAAGCTGACTTTAGATTGTCTTAAAACTCCTATATCACACGCCTCAAAAAACTTAACTTTACAGTCTATTTAGAGAGTAAAAACTTGTCCAAAAAGAAAATTATGGTGAAGGAGCTAAGGCAATACAGCGAAGCAAAGATAGTCTTTTCAACAAATGGTGCTGAAACAATTGAACAGCCACAAGCAAAAAAAAAAAAAAAATTTAAATGAATCTAAAAAAAGACCTTACACCCTTCCCCAAAATTAATTCAAAATGGACCATAAACCTAAATGTAGTTCTAAATGTAGAACAGAGAACTATAAAACTCCCAGAAGAGGGACGCCTGGGTGGCTCAGTGGGTTAAAGCCTCTACCTTCTGTTCAGGTCATGATCTCAGGGTCCTGGGATCAAGCCCCACATTCAGGCTCTCTGCTCAGTGGGGAGCCTGCTTCCCCTCTCTCTCTGCCTGCCTCCCTGCCTACTTGTGATCTCTCTCTCTGTGTAACATAAATAAATAAAATATAAAAAAAAAAAAACTCCCAGAAGATAAGGAAATAGGAGAAAACCTAGATGACCTTTGGTATGCCTTGACTTTTCAGATAGAGCAAAAGCAGACTCATGGAAGAAACACATAATAAGCTGGACTTCATTAAAATTAAAGAAAAAAAAAACTGCACTGTAAAAGGCAATGCCAACATAATGAGAAGTCAAGCCATAGACTAGGAGAAAATATCTTCAAAATATACATCTGATAAAGAACTGTTATCTAAAATATGCAAACAGCAATGTCCACAATAGCCAAACTATGGAAAGACCCTAGATGCCCATCAACAGATGAATGGATAAAGAAGATGTGGTATATATATACAATGGAATACTATGCAGCCA
>CM053603.1:34892075-34923254 GCA_028646535.1 Procyon lotor
CAAGAGAAACGAAATCTGGCCATTTGCAACGACGTGGATGGAACTGGAGGGTATTATGCTAAGCGAAATAAGTCAGTCAGAGAAAGACAAGTATCACATGATCTCTCTGATATGAAGAACTTGAGAGGCAAGGCAGGAGTTTTGGGGGGTGAGGGAGAGAAATGAAACAGGAAGGGATGGGGAGGGAAACAAACCATAAGAGACTCCTAGACTCAAGAAATGAACTAAGGGTGGCCGGGGGGGGTGGTGGGGTAGGGATAGGGTGGCTGGGTTGTGGACAATGGGGAGGGTATGTGCTGTTAAGTGCTGTGAAATGTGTAAGCCCGAAGATTCACAGACATGTACCCTGGGGCAAATAATAAATTATATGTTAATAAAAATTAATAAAAAAAATAAATAAATAAAATATGCAAACAATGATTAAAACTCAGGGAGAAGAAAACTCCAATAGAAAAATGGATCAAAGACCTTAAGAGACATCACCAAACAAGAGACAGAGATGTCGAACATGTATTTGAAGTTTCTCCATATCCAATTCCATCAGGAAAATTAAAATGAGATGCTGCTACCTGAAGAATGGCCAAAATCTGGAATATTAACACCAAATACTGGCTAGAATGGGGAGCAGCAGGAACTCTTTTTCATTGCTAATGGGAATGCAAATTAGTATAGGCACTTGAGAAAACAGTTTGGAGGTTTCTTACAAAACTGAATATACTTTTCCTACACAATCCAAATATCACACTGATTAATATTTTCCCAAAGGACTTGAAACTTATGTCCATACAAAAACCTACACACTATAATGTATAGTATCGTAATTCATAATTGCCAAAACTTGGAAGCAAAAAGATATTCTTCAGTAAGTAAATGAACAAATAAACTGGGGTTCATCCAGACAATGGAATATTATTCAGTGCTAAAAAGAAATGAGCTATCTAGCCATGAAAAGAAAATGGAGGAATTTTAAATGCATACTACTGAGTGAAAGAAGCCTGAGAAGTTACATACTATGTGATTGCATCAGGTGATATTCTGGAAAAGACAAAACTATGGAAACGGTAAAAAGATCAGTGGTTGCCAGGGGTAAGAGGAGGGAAGAAAAAATAGGTGGAGCACAGAAGAATTTTAGGTCAGTGAAAATACTTTGTATGATACTGTAATCATGGATATATGTCATTACATATTTTTCTGAACCCCAAGAATGTACAACACCCAAGGTGAGTCCCAAGGTAAACTATGGACTCTGGGTGATTATGATGATTATGATGTGCCAATATAGATTCCTCAGTTGTAAGAAATGTACCACCAGTGGGAATGATGATAATTTGAGAAGCTATGAATGTCTGGGGGTATATGGGAAATCTGTACCTTTCTCTTGATTTTACTGCGAAGCTAAAACTGCTCTAAGAAAAAATCTTTAAAAAAAGAAAAAGAAATTCAAAATACAGGGTAGCACAATTATTCAGATAATGATTTAATAGAAAAAGGACTGACTCAGGATCAGAAGACCTGCAATTTGGCTGTGGTTAAGTAAAGTATTAAACCTCCTTGTGTATCAGTTTATTGATATGCAGAAAATTACTAATCTTTAATATGTAGAGAAAGTACAGCCGTTTGTGGTCGAGGAGCTGCATATTTTAGCCAGGTTCCCTGGGGAACCACTAAGAGTGAGGCTGGTACATACAGGCAGCAATGCAGGATCATATTTTATTGCATTGGCTACTGACTCATTTTAAGAACAGAGACACACAGCTGGGAGGTTGGCATCAGTCAGCCACATAGACTATCTCCCGAAATAAACTACGTGGAAATAGTCTTTGGAAGAAAAGAATATATTAATTAAATTAATATATTTCATAATAAATATATTAAATTAATATGTTTCAATTAAAATTTCATGGTCTACATGTATTATCTTTAGACAGAACTGGAAGCAATACTCCAGTTAATAATCTAACTATAAAAATAGCAGTATTGCTCTGGCTGCCATTTTATGATGGGGCTATATTATCTGGACCTTTGACAGCCAAAGAGAGAACCTGAGGGAATGCATAAGGTGGGTCTTTAACAGTGGGAATCCAGAGTAGGCTTGGAAAGATGGATGAGATTCAAAGAAGCAGATTGGAGGGCAAATCCTCTGCTAGGTATTGGGAAAAGCCTGATCTAGTATGTATTTCCTCTCATTTAGAACTGACTGAAGATTATAAGTGTGTTGTGCTTTATTGAAAATGATCTACATCATTTGGTAGAGAGGCTAGATTTTATTTTCTATTACCCATTCAATCATCTCTCAAGAGAGCACTTCATTTTTGTTCTTTGTCTCTTACTCTTTTGTGTGTGTGTGTGTGTGTGTGTGTGTGTGTGTGTGTGATCTCATTCCCTTTGGCCAGAGGTGTGAGCTATTTTCTGTGTATAATTACCATTAGAGCCATTTAAAGTTATTGACTTAAAAAGATGGGAACGAGGACATTTACTTTGATTTAAATGAGCCAACTTTGATATTTGCTTGTTTGTAGATCATGTCAGTCATTTTTTGTAGCTTGTTAAAATAAGGAATTTTTAAGAGGTAGTTTATTAAATGACAGTGAAATCAGCATACCTATCACACCTTAGCTATGATAATCAGGTGCTAAAATTATTAAAATGTAATGTCAATATTTGATCTAAAATGGATTCCAGTGGGACATTTTACCTAAAACCTAAATTGTGTAGAGTCGGAATTTATACACGCTTTTCTACTTCGTATCTAACTCATTTTAATCCAATCTATTTTACATTTTCTAGATATCAGTAAAATTAGACCGTCAATTAAAATTTCATGGTCTACAGTATTATCTTTAGACAGAACTGGAAGCAATACTCCAGTTAATAATCTGACTATAAAAATAGCAGTATTGCTCTAGTTTCAGCAATAAGAAATTATAATTGCCCAATGTCCTAATTTCTTTTAGTTTAAGGAATGTAGCTACTGCTAATCTTCTGCATCCTCAAACTTGATGATGAGCTATAGTTGATATCAAACAAACAAATATAGAGCCTTTGTCATTTTTGGTTCATGTGGGATCTCCATATACAGATTTGTTTCTATGTGTATGTTAACCAAAGATTGGGTATATATTAGATTGACTGTGGTCATAACTAGATATGATGGCTAATCTCTGTTATATTTAGGAGGTTTATAATAAACAGCTTATCACATGCATCGCAGCAAACCAAGGATTAAAAACATTTCACACTAGTCTTTCTGTAGTTCCTCAAAATGACACAAAATTTGACATACATTTCAGGGAAAAGAGTCCTACAAGTTCATTTCATCAGTAGTCCATCTTCCTGGTATTTCATTCATAATAATGCATCAAGTAGAAGGCAAAGACTATGAAATGAGGCAAATGGGTAGACTATTACTTTTGTTTTCTGTTTATGCCCCTAACGTTCCTTGACAGTAGGAAGACTGAAATGTTCGATGTTTAATCACTTCATGTAGTGTTCCTTCAACTTATCAGTTAACCTTGAAATGCTTACATGTATTGGTGGTTCAGTTTTCCAGATGTTCTATTTTCTAATGCCACCATAAAATCTACCAGTGTCACCTGTCAGACACAGATTCTGCTGCTGAACTTCTACCTTTTTAAAGCGCAGAATGCAATTAGAGGAATAGTGTAGTACATTGCAAATGCCATCTATTAATTTTTCAAATCTTGAATGGTCATGATACATCTACACATGTAAATGTCTTTAAATTCTAATTTTTACAGAACATTTTAAATGCAGATGCCTTAATTTGTGTTTTAATCATCTAGAGTACTAAGCTTTGGTAATTTGGGGAAAAATTTTCTCTTCAATAGTGCAAAAAGTTGAAATATACTAATTAAGTGAATATTTGAGAATAGAGACGGGGGAGGAAGGATATTTATCCCTTAACTGTGAATTGATTTTATTGGAAGTGTTAGAAGGAAATATACAAACCCTGGAGGTTGAGTTTCAGAACCCAAAAACACCAAGCCCAACCCAGTCCAGGGACTGATAACCTTGGTAGTTAAAAACCTCAAAATGTACTGCTGAATCCAATCAGACCAAAGAGTTTTCAGACATCAGGCATGAGTCAGAGCCAAAATGAGAATCAAAAATCCCACTCTGAGTTATGGAGGAGAGCAAAGGCCAAAGACTAGTATCAGTGAAGAGTAAGTATGAGATTAATAACAAAATTTAATTAACTCAATTATCATAGCAACCCTATATTCCTTCCCAAAATAAAAATGAGAACATTGTCAGTCAGAAAGATTAATTGCATGAATTCAGTGAAGGGTCCCAGGCAATGTAACTTAGTGCTGGGAACCGTCTTCCTGCATTAGGCCCCTTTCAGAGAGCCTGGCATATACCTTTCAGTTCTCTTTGTGCAAAATGCAATGTGACAAAAAACAATGTTGTCACTGTTCATGGACTTACAGAAGTGCCTATATTCTTTGGCAGAATGAGAAACTGGTTCATTAAAAACCTACATATTGACTGCTAACTAGCAGTCAGGCCCACTGCTAAGCTAAGCCTTTTAAATAGTTTATATCACTCACTCCTCATGACTCTCTGACACAGGTAATGTCAGCATCCGCGTGGTACAAGTGAGAAGCTGAGGATGTTGAGTAACTTGGCTCAGTGGTTACAAATATTCAGTGTTAGGCTCTGATTCAGTAGCAGGCAAAGCAGTTTCACCTGAAACTCCATGTTTGCTAATAACTGCTAATAATACCCTATTGCATAGGATGGCAAAGAAAAGAAGAAAAATAAGTTTTTTTTTTAAAGATTTTATTTATTTGACAGAGAGAAACACAGTGAGAGAGGGAACACAAGCAGAGGGAATGGTAGCGGGAGAAGCAGGCTTCCTGCCGAGCAGAGAGCCCGATGCGGGGCTCTATCTGGGATCATGACCTGGGCCGAAGGCAGACGCTTAACGACTGAGCCATCCAGGCGCCCCAGAAAAATAATTCTTAGTATTAGTCTTACCATTATTATTGCCTCATGTTTATGGTTAAACTCTCACATAGTAGAGAAAATCAAACTTCCCTTTAAGATTTCACAGAAGTTAAAACCCTGAGAAAATGTGCATTTGGACTCTCTGAAGTAGAGAGTAAGAGTCCCCAATATTAAGGGTTTTTCTATGCAAAGATATACATATGTAAAATAAATAAACTGCTCAAGTTTGTGTTCTTAGTAACTATGCTATTAGTAAACTATGCTTTGGAAACTTGAAGTGAAAGAACACTTGCTCAGATAGTTGCTTTCTGGTCCAAAGAGAAAGACAAGTTGAAATCTGGACCCTATCCTACCTAGTGGGTAACTTGAGTACATCACTGTTTCTTTCCGTCTCAGTTTCCCCATCAGGAAACTTGGGGATGATAACAATAATGAGCCCAGAGGTTTGACTTAAGGATTCAGTGAGTTGACATTTATTGTATAATCAGTAGAGAGCCTATGTAGAGTTGACCTGTAGTAATAACCTCCTTGGATTTTGACCACTGAGTTTGTTCATAGAGAAGTGTGTCCTTAGCACTTAACACCCTATTACTCTTATTTCTATTATAACATCTAACATCATGCTTGGAACTCAGTAGGTATTAGTAAGTATTTGCTGAGTAAGTGTTAGCATTGCTCCATTTCCATTTATATATTTAAGTTCCAATTAAATTTTCTTTTCAATTCCCTTTATCTGTTTCACCCACCTACCCCACCTGCCTCCTCTCTGGTGACCACCAGTTTGTTCTCTGTATTTAATAAGACTCTATGTTTGTTTGTTTCTTTCTTTTGTTTCTTACATTCCACATATGAGTGAAATCACATGATATTTGTCTTCCTCTGAGTAGTTCACTTAGTATTATATTCTGTAGATCCACTCCTATTGTTGCAAATGGCAAGATCTTTTTTCCCCCGCATAATATTACATTGCACAAATACCATACCTTCTTTTTTTTATTATTTGCTATAATATAGTGTTTTAATTATTATTTTCTGAAAAAGATAGTTTTTAATTTTGGTTTTCATTTCCTCTTTGACCCAAGAGTTGTTTAACAGAGATACTAAAAAAAAAGAGATATTTTTTTTCTTAACCTTTTTTTTTATTAACATATAATGTATTATTTGCCCCAGGGCACATGTCTGTGAATCATCAGGCTTACACATTTCACAGCCCTTACCATAGCACGTACCCTCCCCATTGTCCATAACCCAGCCACCCAATGCCTACCACCCTACCCTCCAGCCACCCTCAGTTTGTTTTGTGAGTTTAGGAGTCACTTACAGTTTGTCTCCCTCCTGATCCCATCTTGTTTCATTCCTCCCCTACTCCCCATGACCCCCCACCCTGCCTCTCAAATTCTTAATATCAGAGAGATCATATGATAATGGTCTTTCTGTGATTGACTAATTTCGCTTAGCATAGTACCCTCTAGTTCCATCCACGTGGTTGCAAATGGCAAGATTTCATTTCTCTTGATGGCTGCACAGTATTCCATTGTGTGTGTGTGTGTGTGTGTGTGTGTGTGTGTATATATATATATATATATATATGGCACCTCTTCTTTGTCCATTCCTCTGTTGATGGACATCTAGGCTCTTTCCATAGTTTGGCTATTGTAGACATTGCTGCCATAAACATTTGGGTGCACATGCCCCTTTGGATCACTACATTTGTATCTTTAGGGTAAATACCCAGTAGTGCAATTGCTGGGTCGTAAGGGACCTCTATTTTCAACTTTTTAAGGAACCTCCATACTGTTTTCCAGAGTGGCTGTACCAGCTTGCATTCCCACCAACAGTGTAGGAGGGTTCCCCTTTTTCTGCATCCTCACCAACATCTGTCGTTTCCTGACATGTTAATTTTAGCCATTCTGACTGGTGTGAGGTGGTACCTCACTGTGGTTTTGATTTGTATTTCTCTGATGCTGAGTGACGTTGAGCACTTTTTCATGTGTCTATTGGCCATTTGGATTGTCCTCTTGCCAGAAATTGAATTGCCTCCATACTATTTTCCACAGTGGCTGCACCAGTTTTCATTCCGAACAATATTGCACAAGGGTTCTTTTTTCTCCATATCCTCACCAACCCTTGTCATTTCTTGTCTTTTTTATTTTAGCCATTCTGACAGTGTGTGAGGTAATATCTCATTGTGGTTTTGATTTGCATTTCCCCGATGATTAATGATATTGCGCATCTTTTCAAGTTTCTGTTCGCTATTTGTATGTCTTCTTTGGAAAAATGTCTAGTCAGGTCCTTTGTCCACTTTTAAATAGGATGATTTGGATTTTTTGGTATTGATTTGTATAAGTTCTTTATGTATATTGGGTATTAACCATTTATTGGATTATATCATTTGCAAATGTCTTCTCCCATTCAGTATGTTGACTTGTCATTTTGTTGATGGTTTCCTTTGCCATGCAAAAACTTTTTATTTTGGTATGATCAATAGTCTAATTTTACTGTTGTTTCTCTTGCCAAGGGAGAAATAGCAAAAAAGTTTCTATGACTAAAGTCATAGAAATTACTACATATATTTTCTTCTAGGAGTTTTATAGTTTCAAGTTTCACATTTAGATTTTTAATCCGTTTTGAGTTTTTGTAAGAAAGTAGTCCAGTTTCTTTCTTTTCTGTGTAGCTCTCTCTTTTCCTCATTGCATATTCTTGCCTCCTTTGGCATGAATTAATTGACCATATAATCACAGATTTATTCCTGAGCTTTCTATTCTGTTTCTAAATTGCTATTGAATTTTTAGAAGCCATACCACATTAAATGATGCTCACATATTTTTATCTAGGCTTTTATTGTCTATAAGCAGTATAATCTCAGCATTAGGTCCTAATGTAAATATAAATATATATTAAATGTATTCAATCACTTGAGTGCCTTATGCTTCCCTCTTTATAACTATAATCTCTTTGCTAATTATTCACAAAAATTTTTATTTTTATTACCAAAATGTTTTCTAAAATTTTTTTGATAGTTAAGCTTATGAATACTTGTGGCTGTGTTTTGTTTTAAACACCAAAGAAGCTTATATGAAATCAAAACAGAATTTCTTGAGTCTATATCAAGAAATATATTAGATTTCTAATATGTTTTATTGATATGTCCTTTCCATCCCTCCAGATACCATTTTAGAATATTTCAGAAGAAGAATTTAAAAAGTCAGTCTATCTTTCTCTATGAATATTAACAAATCCATGAATTAAAATGTTTCAGGTAATCTTTATAGGTGCTTTCTTCCTTACCTGAAAATATCAGCTGTTTAGTACAGTTTGATTTTAATTGGTTGTTCTTTCTTTCTTTATTTTATCTTAATCATTTCTTTTTTTTAATCATTTCTGCTGAGCCATATTTTAATATGTGACAGAACTTGAAATTCTCACTTTTTTACCTTTTTTTGTATAATTATTCTGCATAAAAAATAGGGCTATGATTATGTGGTTTGATTCCATCTCCATTATCATAGATTAAGTTTTCTTACTATATTTTATCATCTCTTACTAATATAAAAAATTAAATGATAAGCTGAAATAAACTATCATTTTATAAAATTTCTAGTTATAATTAAATCTCTGGCTTTCTATATCCTAGGTTGCTATGGAGAATTATCTTCTTTAATCATCTGTTTTTAATAAGTGATAAGTCAATGTGGTTACTATTTCAGTTATTTTCATAAAATATTTGAATCTAACCTTTTATATTTTTTATCCTTTTTGTGTATTGATCTTATAAAAACAGTATGGATTCTTGCTTAGAAATAAAAATAATCTTTACAGACCAATGTTTAACTTATAATTAATTGATCAATGCTTCTCAAATCTTATTGTGCATACCAATCAATGGATATCTTGTTAAAATGCAAAGTTTGATTCAGTAGGTTCGAGATGACACCACATTTTGAGAAGCAAACACAGATGACTATTCTAAGGGCATCTAATGATGACTCAGCAGGAACTTCTTGAACATCATAATTAACATGGTGAATTAGTCTACTCCAAGTAACTACAGATGGTTCTGGACAGAGGATGAGTGCTAGAGATAATATAAAGATATATAACTTTCAGTTCATTCTGTAATACTTACTATTTACTCTTGGATAGATGGTAATTTTTCTTGGTCTGCATTCTCAATATTTCAAACAGTACTAGGCACTCGAGAAATACCAGTTCACTGATGAAGATTTCAACAGGAATGATCAATTTCAATGATGACAAATTCAATTCAATGTAACAAACATTATTGAATATATACCATGAGCCTGAAAAGGGTGGTAATATTAAACCACTTTTTACATGAATTGTTCTTTTCTGAAAGCTAAGTGAAAAATTACATGACATATAAACACTGGCATTACTAGCTGAGATGTTTGTCTGATAGCCTTTAGATATCAGCAGATATATATTTTATATCGCTTAAATCATCTTATTGGCCAAAATTTAACATTTCTGTGTTGCTGAAATTTCCTAGTTTTTCCTAAATTCTAGAGATAGTTGATGCACCCAGATGCTTCTCATATTGATCTCTTCTAATTAAATCAGATACAGAATTATATTTGGCCAGCAGTTTGCTGCATATTAGAATAGCTTTACTACTATTGTGTCATTAACAGTATGATTCAACTGTTCATGTAAATTGCGACCAAGAAATCTAGACATTTCAGAAAATAAATGAGATATCAAATGTCTGCTTTTGGGGAATATTCCAAGATAATGACTTAAACAAAAATCTGAATAATTTTAGTATATGTGCTGCCGAAGCGAGCACAAACAAAAATCTGAATAAATGCCATGAAACATTCTAAACCCAGATGTGGCCATGGCTTCTCACTTGATGATAGAATGTGGAACACGTCACTAATAATAAACCCAACATCAGAAGCTAGCTTCATACAAATTGTAGTTGGCTGATATTCTCTTGGTTTCAAATTGGGTAATTAATTATATTAGCTACATTTTGTGTGATGATACACATATTAGGCACAATGATATGTTTGCAATGAAACAAATATTGTTTGGTATTGTTAATGGATATGACATGCATGGCAATTGTTATATCTTTCTTTCCTTTAAAATTATTGTTGTGACAAATTAGTTTTCATCACTTATTTTTGTACAACCCTGACTACCTGCTAGTGTTTTAAGAGTCATATCTTTAAAAGTTGCTAATTATATTTATAAGACATAAAATTGGGCACATGCTTTAATTTTTCCTTTTTTTTTTTTTGTCTTTGGGCTTTCCCTGATTACAACAGTGGTCTGATATTTGCTTTTTTTTTTTTTTTATATTTGCTTTTGATTACTTCTGAGTTTCAGAGAAAACTTAAGAATCATTTTTTGAAAGATTAGAACTTCTTAAATGGCTATCCTTTCTTTCTTCTTCTTCTTTTTTTTTTTTAATTTTATTTATTTGACAGAGAGAGATCACAAATAAGCAGAGAGGCAGGCAGAGAGAGAGGGGGAAGCAGGCTCCCTGCTGAGCAGAGAGCCCAGTGCGGGGCTCAATCCCAGGACCCTGAATCATGACCTGAGCCAAAGGCAGTGGCTTGACCTGCCGAACCACCCAGGCACCCCAACAGCTCTCCTTTCATTATGTGCTACATGATTGCATGTATCTTAGGACAATTTAATTCAGTCTGATTAATTCTTTCTATGCTTTTACCCTTTTTTATGGGATAGGCCACGTAAAAGGATAAGCCTGGGCCCTTTGGCTCTGAAACCATGTAGATGATTCCTTCAATTCACTAGCTCTGGCCAAATACTGTCTTTTGGTGGTCGAAAGTACTTAATAAGAGCAGGTTTATAAAGCTAAAATAAACAACATGAAAATTAGCTTGCATTTTTCTAATGCCAAGTTCAATTTTCACCAGAGAGTTGACTTTTTAAAATTCATAGTGAATAGTTGCATTTGTTATTAATCAAGCAAATGGGCATTGTAACATCAAGCATCCATTTTATTTTTAATGGGCTTCAAAATCAACAATGATAATTCAAGTGGTAGTATGATAATTATCAATACTGTGTCAGAAGAAGAGCAAATATCATTTATTCTACTATGGGGATTCAGAGATGGCTCACAATCAAGAATAGGATAAAAGGAAAGGAGTATGCTTATGGTTTTAGTCATGTTTTAAAATGAAAATAAATGGTTAAGGCTTATTTTAAGAGCCTTACTTCTGTTAATTATGTATTTTCTTTTTAGAGTGTTTCTCTCAGAGGATGGCAGCCTCAAGATATGTAACGTTACTAGGTCAGATGCCGGCTCATATACTTGCATAGCTACAAATCAGTTTGGCGTCGCAAAGAACACTGGCAGCCTAGTCGTAAAAGGTATTTTATTATCTTCATTTGTGCTTGATGAACATAGGAGATATGTATACATATCACAACCTCTATCATAGTGTCAAACCTGTATCTTACTGTATATGTGAAATATTTGATTTCACAATTTATTTAAGAGTTGTGTTCCCATATTCTTTAATAGAGTGTTTACTCTGCCAGTGGGATACCATGGCAGATGTGAATACTTCGGCAGTTGAAATGCTGTCAGTGGGTAATTAAACAGAATTAAAACCGGCACCTAAAACATTTGAATTTTCACAAATGCCTTAGTGAAGGAAGCTGCAGACATTTTGATAAAATGAGTTGATAATATTTTTCTTGGTTAAATTTCCTCCAGAAACTCTCATTGTGTATGAAATTTTTACCATGAATGTAAGGTTGCCAAGTACATAACCAGGTCATTTATTTCTGTAACTCTAGGTGCATAACTAGTGAGATGCAGACCCTCTTGCATACAATTTAAGGAGTAGTTTGTTTCAAAGAGAAAAAAAAATTAAGATATCTGTGTCTATGTAAGTCATTATTATAGCCATCACAGTCAACCTATAAGCTCACAAAATTTATGATGATAAAACTGCATACTCTATTCTTCAGACTTTTAAGCTACTATCAATACAAATGTACCTCCGTATATTACCCAGGGACATAATTAGTATTCAAGTATCTATTCCCCATCTTTGCTACTTTACTTTGTTGAATCTCAGCTCATAAAACTAGTATGTTTACTGGAAGACATGTCACTTTTATCATTTCATTGCCTCCTGGATGATTAAAATGACTGTCTTGATAAAGTAGTTTGAACAGCTAATTAAGCCCAAATAATTAAATTCAGCAATCAGTGCTTTATCATCATTTCTATTAAAAAATAAATATATTAAATAAAAAGTAGTTAGCTACTACACTTCAAATATCCTTTAAAATATCTCAAAGAAAAAAAGATACCTACCTTTATCCCTGGAAAAATATTTTTGCCAACATTGTCTTAAGCATATTACATTATGCCTGCTAACAATTGTCTGAAACACTCAGGGAAAATGTGATTGATGTAACTTGTGTCAAAATCTTATCAGTGTGACACATTTTGAAAAACTTTACTTCCTTAAGATTGTATTGTCATCAGATTTTTAAGACAGAGATGGACTTAACATTTCAAGGAATGTGCTGTAGCTATATCTAGTGATAGGATATCTCTCCAGCAAATGTTTGGTACTACCCATATACTGAAAAATAGCAGCTTACAGGGGAAAAAAAGAGATTTATTCCCTCATTTCAAATTAAGAAGGTGCAGATGGTAGGCATTCGTTTTAAAATATGAAGAAGGTTAAAATGTAGTGGAGGACAGCATCACAGTCAATTTTTCCAAGAATGGAGAAATCCAAAGGGAATTAAAATATAAAATGTAAAGGATAGAAGGTATTGGTACTGGAAATGTGGGTTTTTTTTTTTTTTAAAGATTTTATTTATTTATTTGACACAGAGAGAGAGATCACAAGTAGGCAGAGAGGCAGGTAAGGAGAGAAGGGGAAGCAGGCTCCCTGCTGAGCAGAGAGTCCGATGCTGGGCTCGATCCCAGGATGCTGAGATCATGACCTGAGCGGAAGGCAGAGGCTTTAACCCACTGAGCCACCCAAGCACCCCGGAAATGTGGTTTCTTAATGAAAGTTTCTGCAGAATACTGGTGATCCGTTAGGTGGACCATTGGTTTTATTGCTAAAATACAGTGATGGGCATCCTTTCATCACATACATTCCAGTGATAAAAGTTATTGGATATATTGGACTGAATGTATAGTTTTTCTTCCTCAAATGTTTCAAACATTTGGCATCATGAGTATGTCCTTTAGCAAAAAATGGGAGAAAAGTAAACGGAGGAGACTCACATAAATATGTAACTCTGGAGAAGGTGGACCATGCTTACTTCTCAAGGTAGCAGTTGGATATTTCACATATTAACATAGCCATGTTTTTTGCTAGATAGGTTCCCAGTTCTTTGGATAGAAACAAGTTTATCTGTAATTTGGGATAGGCCATAAAACACATGATCAACTCTCGCTACAAGGAAGAAAATAACTAAATAAAATTGCTCAGTTTAAAACAAAATGAAACAAAGCAAAATGCAGAAACTCAATGTAGTTTTATTTATTTCTAGTGTTCTTTGCTGGGGCTATTGGAACAAAATTATCCCAATCTGCATTCTTGAGCGCCCTAATCTTTACCACTCTTCCATCCTTGGTAGGATTTTTCATTTTCTTACATACTATAGAATTCACTTATTTGTCATGTCTCTGGTTTTTTCTCCCTCTTTCACTTCCTCTAGAAAGAAGCATAAAGAAGGCAGGAATGTCACAAATCCTAGAACAGTCTTGAGAATTGTATGTGTTCAGTGAATAATTATTGATTGAATGAGATGATTTTATCTTACACTCTTTAGTTCTTAGATAATCTCTGATCTGATTTCTTTGCTCTAAAACATGAAGGTTTTCTATTTCTCAGAGGTTAAGCTTTGGATACTTTGCAATAAAGAGCATCAAAGGAAAATAATGAACTAAAATATTTTCATTTTCCATATTTTAGGGTTTGTAGTTATGTATTTCTAAGACATAGAGAACTCCTTACTCTGCAGGGGGGAACAAATGTGAAGCTACATGAAAATCCTACCAACTTCATGGAGATAACTCACTGTTGCAATATTTTCAGCACAAAGAAGAGAATCATTTACATATGCAAATGGAGCTTATATCAGTATGCATGAATATCAAGTAATTTTCACTCATTTATATCTAATAATGAGAAGGAATTTGTGTTTGTTATTTTTAATCTTCATAAAATACCCATATTCCATTTTAAGGGGGATCTATTTGCTTCTTTGCCATTGACAAGAACCATGTTATAAAGAAACACATATGAAGTAACATAAAAACATGCATTTAAAAATAACTACATAAAATGTGTACAGAACAAATAAAAGCATCTTTAGAAATTTTGATTTTTTATTGATCTGTATTCTATGATTTTTTATTAAACTATGGTATTGCTATACAAGTATAGGTCTAAGATAAATCTGTCATTAGCATATCCTCTTAACTGGACTCCTATCACTAATTCTCTTTCAAGTAAGAATGTTTAAACTACTGCTGACAAAGAATTATTATTTTACAGCCTACAAATTTGAAGCTTTACTTTGAGAAAGAATTATAATAATATACATTGATTCAACCATTTTCCTGACTATTAAGAGTATAGTCATCTGGTTGTTTAAGGTGATTTAATATTTGTGTGTGTGTGTGTGTGTTTGTATTTTCTAGTCTAGGTGTTCATCTGATTGTCATTACAGAGTCAAATATAATTTTGTTTTTCACACTAAAATCAGCATTTAGTGACCTTACTGATGATTAGGTGGTAAAGAGCAAATGAGAAATTTCAGTAAAGCTGATGAAACAATCATCTCTCTCTTTGAATTGACTTATCAGCCTCAGTCATGCAAGAAATGTTGTTGTTAGATAACATGTAAAAAGATAATAGTTACAAGAGTAAGATATTTTCCAGCTTAGTTTTTAGCTGATATGGCTTATCTGTGTTAAGAGGATTCTGAAGTTATCTGCGCTGTATGTTAGAGATTTCTATTTCACTCATGCAGTAGGATAAAGCCATTTTCCATTCAAACATTGGGAGTGCAATTAGCACCAGCCTTGCCAGAACCTCGGAAGATGCCCATTGTAATCTGAGAACATGTTCCATAGGCACAAACAGGGAATCAAAGCTTAGGTGTTTTCATTTTGGAGGACTTGGCATAAAATTACAGTGTGTACATACACTTAAGAGGTATATGAAAATCACATAAAAGGGGAAATTATTTGATCTGGCATTTGAAAAATTATTAAAAAGCAGAGTAACAGTAGGCTATAAAAATGATCTTGTTTGCAGGCAACATTTGTTTTTGTTTCCCCACTGGAGAAGTTTTGGATGTTCAATTATAGGCCTCATTGCTTCAGCATTATTTTCAACTGAAATGTCGGAACTTGGAAAAGCATATCTAATGTGCAAATTAAGTTTATTGCCGCTCATTTAGTTGTTTATTCTTTGTGATAGAAGTCTTTATTATACCAGCATGGAGAGTGGCCTATCCGTTTTCTACAGCAAAATGATGGTGTGCACCGTTATGGTTCTATATTTACTAAGAGAAATACCAAGATAGGTAGATAATTGGAGGCTTTGTGGCTTCAAAAGGCAGTTTACAGGATTTGAAGTGTTGAGCCCAGCTTTATTGAGAAGCTCAGCTTTATTGAGTAAACCAAAAGTACAATTTCACAGAAATGACAAGGCACATTGGAATACATCCGTCATATTTTAGTGGCTGAAAACACCATTGCAGAGAAGTCTCCCAGTACTGCTAATATTTTTCTCAGAATGCTTAATCATGCACCCCAGTTTTCCACAAAGAATGATTGAAAGCATTTTTATAGAAAGGAAGCTTTGATTTAAAAATTATTAGTGGAAGCATTTTTCAGGTGAAAAAATACATAGTGAATTTGTATACTGGCTAGGAATTTTCTTTCTCCCACTAATATTGAAAATAATGCTGAGTGACCTCTTGACACTTGAATTCCATAATCACTTCAAATAAAAATGGAAAGAAAGAGAGGGAGGGAGGGAAGGATGAAGGAGGGGGAGGGAAGGAAGGAAGGAAGGAAGGAAGGAAGGAAGGAAGGAAGGAGGGAAGGATGGAAGGGAGGAAGGAAGGAAAATAACAACAAAGAAAACCCCCAAAACATTTATTGAGGCAAATACAGTATCAATGTTATTTTGGTCTTTGTTATAATTTGGTCCACAGTCTTTTAAAAATGTAGCACGTAATGCTCACATAAAATTTCCAGGTATGTTTAACAGTTGATTTTTTTGAATTTGTGTTTTATAATATATAATATAAAGGACAGATATTAATGAATTTCAGGTTTTCATCTTTTATTTTTTATTGTTTTAGACATTTTCATTGAACAAATTAAACCTAAATTGGTTAAAGTTTTGTTTAGTTTTGTTTATTCTTAATAAAAATAGGGAATGTATAACGAGTCTTTCAAGCTAAGTGGAGGAAACCAGACAGATGAGTATACACCACTCCTCAAAGTCATGAAGAGCACAGACTTTGGAATTAAATTAACTAGCTTTATTACTAACTAGCATAAGACCTTGAAGAGGTTGTTGTTGTTGTTTTTGTTTTGTTTTTGACTATTACTAGTGTTGTATTCTTTATTACTATTATTATTAACCACCATTATCAAATATATACTGTGTTCCAGGCACTGCGGTAGGTGCTTTATGTCCATCTTCTCAATGATCCCTCACAACACTGTGAAGCAAATAATTATTATCTCTTTTACACAAAGGGAGACTGAGGCATAGATTACTAAAACGACTTGACCATGGCTCTTGTATTAGTAAGTGACAGAACTTTTTTCCTTATTTTTTTTTTTTATCTTCCACTTGAATTTATGTAATGATAACTGCTGAGACACATGCAGTTTCACATGACATTATTTCAAATCCAGTGGAAATAAAAACAGAGTATCTTGCAAAAACTAGTACATTACCTAAATAGTTCAGCTTTCATTTGTTAGAGTTCAATATCTGTTTATACTCTCTTCCATTTGAGGTGAACTTTACAAGTATGAAATACACAAATCTTAAGTGTATGTTTGCTGAATTTTGGCAAGTGCATATACCTGTGTATCCTAAACTCTATCAAAAAGAACATTAACATCACCCTGTAGAACTTTTCCTCATGCCCCCTGCTCCCACCTGACTTATAGAAGCAACCACTATTAGGATTCTTTTCTTTTTTTTTTTTTTTTAAAGATTTTATTTATTTGACAGAGAGAGATCACAAGTAGTCAGAATAGGCAGACAGAGAGAGGGGAGGAAGCAGGCTCACCGCTGAGCAGAGAGCCCGATGTGGGGCTCGATCCCAGGACCTGAGATCATGACCTGAGTCGAAGGCAGAGGCTTTAACCCACTGAGCCACCCAGGCGCCCCAGGATTCTTTTCTGTTACTGATTTCATACAGATGCCATCACACAGTATATATGTCTTGGTACCTGGCTTCCTTCACTCGGCTTATACCACTAGTATCTACTTTCTCTCTTCATTAAAAATGAACAAAACAAAACTTTAACCAATAGCAGGTTTAGTCTGTGTAGTAAAAAAATATCTTAAACTGTACGTATTTTTGTCTTCAGTTTCCTTTCCCAGCCTGTACACTTGTGTGCCCTGAGTATTTGGTTAGGAACTGAAAGTTTAGTAATATGTCCTTGATTCCATTCTGACACTGAAAGAAACTGTTAGACTCCTCCATTGCTTGAGCCTTCTATTTCTAAAGTGGCACGGAGTCCACTTATGTTCTAGTGCCATTTTTTAAGGATAATGTGTATCATTACGAGGTACAAGACCCTCAGGTGCAAGTTCTGTTTTCAGTCTGTGGATCCTGAATACTCAAGGAAGCAGCTAGCAAATTCTTTCAAGCCTAAGTGAGGGATGGGCGTGGAGGAGGGCGGTGCCGAAACGGAAGAGAGGAATCAGATGAATACAGTTCACCCTGATTCTCATCTTCTTGTTTTTTGTTTTTTTTTTTTCTCATTTTGTCTTCCCTCACCTCCACATAAATGTTCAGAAGAAAACATCCTCTTTCTGCTAGATCCTGTAGTCAGGCAAAATAAAATTTCCTCATTCCATTCCCTATAAAACTACAGAATTCTTCAACCTGCTGTTTTACTATGGCCCAGCACAGAGTTACAATCAGAGGACAGAGTGAACATTATCCATTTATAAGAAATATAAATGTGATACCTTAAATAGTCATTGTCTATTATGTCTTTACATCTTCGAAACTGAGTAACTGGCATATCTAACTCAGTAAGCAGATTCTGTGGTGCGTGTTCTTTTTAAATAGATGTCAGACCCTGTTTTGATTACTTGTTAATATAGAAGATCTGTGTTTACATTTTACATTATTACTTGCTAGGGAATTTCTCAGTGTTACCTTGCATGAAACTTAGACATATTTTCTCATTTAGACAACTCCAGTTTTAGACAATTACTTTCTCTAGACTGTTCTTTGTTTATTTCTTTTACTCTGGGGTTTTGGTAGTCTTTTCATATTTGTTCCAGATCATTTAAATATTGAGGTGAAAGATAAGTGGGTAATGCTACCTGCAGGTAGACTGGAGTATATTGGCCATGGTTACTTTACGCATAATTAAAATTATGAAATTAAACTATACTCTGCTGGTATTGGAATATACCAAATGCTGCACGCAGATTTCGATCTGTAAAATACATGTCTGTGCAGATAAAGCTTGCACCTGACCAAGAGGATAGAAAGCATCCTAGCCTTATTCAAGTATATGTACAAAGAGAAAAAGCATATTATAAAGATTAAAAACCCTTCCCTTTCTGGCTTGCTAGAGGAGAAAATTAAAGACTCCATCACACTGATTTCCTTGGTTTTTTTTTTTTTTTTTTGCTATCTCTGTAAAGAGTTTATTTCGGAGATTAGCTTTGATTTTCCTCTATTTGCTTTCCCTAGAGTTAGTAATTTTCTTGTTTTGTTTGCTTAATTTTCTGTGGACTTGATGATAATTCATTCCTCAATTTTGTCTCTGTTGTCTCCCTTCACTATCAACCTGTCCTTGTGTTTGGGAGCCCAGCTGCCTAAACATCATGCCTTTCTCAACCAACATGCTCTCTCGTATTGGTAGAATGCATCTTTCAATAGATTTTTGAGAAAGAATTCAAGAGGAATGCGATGTTTTAGAGATCTTTCATGTTTGAAAATGTATTTATTCTATGCTTACATTTGATTGATGGCTTAGTTGGAAACAGAATTCTAGATTAGAAATCATTATTCTTAGCAATATGGAGATGTTACTGTGCTCTGAAAGCTGAAACCATCTTGATTTCTGATCTGTTGTTTATGACATTGTTTCTGTCTGTCTGCCTGTCTCTCTTTCTCAGTTGTTTTTTTTTCCCAGCGTTCCACAATGCCTGATGATGTGCTGTGGTGTAAATCTATTTTCAGCCTTTATACTGGGCAATTGGTGCACTTTGTCATTCTGAAAACTCATACTTTATCTTGGAATGTCTTCCTGGATAATTTAGTAATTTATTCCATTGCTCTCCTTATAATCCTTATTACTAAAAAAGTTAGATTTCCTAAACTGTTGACAAAACTAGATTTCCTAAACTCTAGTTTATGCGTATATACGTATGTATATATGTATGTATCTGTGTGTGTAGCTTATTATATTTTATATATTTCTATATTTAGATAGGAGATATAGTTTTTATACATGTGTATATAAACTGTATATATTTTTGTTTGTTTCTTTCTTTCTCCTAGTATCCATTTTTTATCTTTTTTGTTCTACCTCTGGGAATTTTTGACTTTGCTATTTTTTTAAAAATGTCTAAGTGTCCTTTTATTTTCTGACTGTTCCCTTACATAATACCTTGCATTTTTTTCTCTCTCTCTGAAAATACTGCTCATAGTTTTTCTTTCATCTAGTTTTTTTTTCCTTCATGGCCTCTGTGGTCCCCAACTGTTTGCTTCTTTTTCTTTGTTTTAATCTTTACACTTTATAAAGAGGTATACCAGGATACTTTGTGAATTTTAGTTATCTACTCATATTTAAGAATGGAGCACTAAAAATCTTATAGAAAGCTCCGATCAAATGTATGTGTGGGAAGAGCATTTAATACTAGACTTAACATTACGATGATCCGGCCAGTATTTATCCTTGGAAAACATAAACACACTGTTTAGGATTTTCTCTTAGATATATCAGATCCCTAGGATAATCATCCCCCAGTTCTCACCCCACTTTCCTGCCCAGAGATCAATGGCCCAACATTGCCCAGAGCTAAATGACATTACAAGACATGGATCTCAGCCCTTACTATATACATGTTCCTTATTTTCCCTGTTATTAGTTAAGATTCCTTCATCTTCAACTATGCTTGCTACGCAGCAGTTCAGAGACTCTCTGTTTCGTATTCTCTCAGGAGAATAATTTGCCAATATTCTACTGAAATGAGAAAACACTACAGAGACCAAAATGCTTCCTATTCATAAAATCCATAAGAGGGGTTGACATGTTCAATGAATTTTCTTCTCTGCCTTCCTAAAAGCCGGCATAGGATTGAGTTTTATGGTAGATCAGTTAGAAATCATTTCATTTTGTTCCAGTTTCTCAAATTTTGTCTCTTCTTTTGATCTCTGTTTTGGGGACTTAGGACGTAGGAAAAATTTCTTTTGCCTTCATTTATTAGATGTTTATAAAAAACTGAAAATAAACAATGTGTTTAATCAGTAATCTTCATCAGGATATTGTATATCTTATATTTTATAGTGATACTATTTTTTTCTACTAACATTTACAAAAAGCCAAGCTTTAGTTACTTCTTGCTTAAAAAAATTTATCAAGAAATCAATAAAGCACAGTTTGGTAGATAATGGGTCATGAACTCAAATCTCCCACTTGTGTTCTAGATATGATTCCATCTCATGTTCAGGGACAATTTCCTGTCTCTGTCTCTCCATCTCAGTCTACCTCACTCTCTCTTTCATTTCTATTATTTTGTGTAACACACCATCCCCACCAGAATACTTTCATATTGTTATTCTCATCATTTAAAAAAAAAGACCTTTTCTGACCCTGCCTCCCTTCCACTCTTGCCATATTTGACTATATTCCTTTATAGCAAAACTCTTCAAAAGTTGTCTATGTGAGCTTGCTTTTTCCACTCCTAGTCGACTTTGTTTTGAATCAGTGCAACCAGGCTTTTCCCCTACCACTCCATCAACACTGCTCTTAACAAGGTAACTAGTAACCTCCATGTTGTGAAATCCAGCAGTCAGTTCCCCATCTTCATTTACTTAACTGGTCAGACTATTGATCACATCCTACTTGAAACACGTTCCTCACTTGGCTGCCTATACCGTTCATTTGTCAGGTTTTTCCTTTTACATCTTAAGTCACCCCTTTTCTGTTTATTTTACTGTTTCCTTTTCATCTTGCCCATTTCCTAAATTTGGGGTGTGCCAGGGATTTGTTCTTGAATTTATTCTCTGCCATATCTACTCCCACTCATTGGATGTCTTATTCAGTTTCATCATGTTAAATACCATACACAAGCTAATTCCAAAATGATACACTCTGTTCAAATACCTACCTCATTCCCCAAATCCACCCACTAATTTATCATCTTCACTTACCAATTTACTATATGCTAATATTGGCCTTCTAAGTCTTACTCCCAAAACTTGCTCCTACTGTAGTCTTTCCCACTATATTAATAACAGTCTGTAGCAACATATGCCAGGCCAAATCCTTTTAGTCATTTTTACTCCTTGTTTCCTTTCAAACCCCATTTCTAACTATCCAAGAGATTGCCTCAGCATCAATAAATGTACGGAATCTAACTACTTCTCAACGTTGCACTTACTAAACTTTAGTTAAACCACCACCATCTCTTCCCCAGTGTGTTTCTGCAGCACAGAGGTGCTTCACCAAGTTGATTTTGCCTCCAGGGGGACCTTTGGCAATGTGTGGAGATAATGTTGGTTGTCACAACTGAAGGATCTACTGACATCTAGTGGGAAGAGGCCAAAGATGCTGCTAAATATCTTGGAATGCACAGGGCAGTCTCCTCACCTCATTCTGAATCCACCCATACATAAAGGCAATGAAAAATTATCTGGCTCAAAACATTAATAATGTTGAGGTTGAGAAACCCACTCATACAACCTCATGATTTGTCTTGATTCCATCATGTCTCCCTTCTAGAAACTAAAATGTTCTTATTAAAATGTAAATCAGGGGCGCCTGGGTGGCTCAGTGGGTTAAAACCTCTGCCTTCAGCTCAGGTCATGATCTCAGGGTCCTGGGATCGAGCCCCGCATCGGGCTCTCTGCTCAGCAGGGAGCCTGCTTCCCCCTCTCTCTCTGCCTGCCTCTCTGCCTACTTGTGATCTCTCTCTCTGTGTCAAATAAATAAATAAAATCTTTAAAATAAAAAAAATGTAAATCAGATTTTTTTTGCCTCTTATTGTGGATGCTCTCTAATAGCTCCTCAGTTCAGTGTTGTTTCATTTGCTTAGTATTCATACTAATGTACACCTGGAAGAAGGTAAGGATTTGATACTAATTAAGTGGTTTTGAATAAAAGATTGGAAAAACATTAGTTATTTTTATATTAAGGTTTTTTACTTCCATTGAAAGTAATGTTCAATTCTTTCTCCAACTGTTACTAGTTACCATACTGTTCAAGGCATTATCTAAAAATCCAATGATAAATGACCTAAATATTTTCAACCCTACACGCAATCTATTATTAAACATTAATAATACTTGGAGAAACTTTTGTCCTGTCTAATTGAAGCAGTTTTATCAGACCAATATCAGCCACAAATATTGTTAAAATCTTTGAAAAATAAAAATAGCAGTTCCAAAGAATTATGACAGTAACCAAGGGGTTTGCAATATGAAGGACAATATTTTGGAGGGAAAAAAAAGCATGAAAAGAAAAGCAGAACTCCCCAATGTTTTTCTCCAGAAACTTGCCACTTCCCAAGCACTACAAATTAGGAATAAAAAAGAAAAAGAAAAAATAGAAAGCAGAAAATGCCTCAAGCAGAAATTTTGGTAGCGTCACAGTACAAGGAAGACAAAAATTAGGGCTCAGAATTAGCCAGATAAAATGAAGCCTCCTACACCACTCGACCTTGAGTGGAGACACTTAAAGGACTTTGTCCTGGTAATGAAAACAGAACAAAATTGACCACTGCTTAAAATGCCGACATTCAGATTCCTTCATATCCATTCCCAACTGGACTCTGCTCTTTTCAGTTGCGTGATTCAAAAAGGAAATCTTCTTGGAAAAAAAAAAACAGTAAAAACATTTACATTTCAATGCATAATGCTGGTATTCAGTAAAATGTTACCAGGAAAAGCTGGAACCAGGACCAAATGATCAAAACCAGAACATCAGACATTAGCAATAAGTCACCGCTGATAGGAATATGAAAGTTACTAGATGGGGGTTTTTACATAATTGTGATTAATATGTTAAAAATTACAAGATGCTGAATTATAGGAAGGAAATGGCATGTATTAAAAATCTGTTAGAGAAAAACAAATACCATATGATTTCACTTATGTGTGGAATCTGAACAAAACAAAGGAACAAACAGAAACAGACTCATAAATACAGAGAACAAACTGGTGGTTTACCAGAGGGGAGGCAGGTGGAGGAATGGACAAAATAGGTGAAGAGGATTAAGAGGTACAAACTTCCAGTTATAAAACCATTAAGTCATGAAAACGCAAAGTACAGCATAGGGGATATAGTCAGTAATATTGTAATAACATTGTGCAGTGACAGCTGGTGACTGCATTTATTGTGGTGAGCATTGAGTAATGTATAGAATTGTGGAATCATTATGTTGTGCACCTGAAACAAATATAATATTGTGTGTCAACCCTACTACAATAAAAAAGAATCAAATGGAAGTCTGGAACTGAAAAATACAAAAGCTAAAATTAACAACAGAATAGATTGATTTAATACCAGATTAGATATGGCAGAGAAAAGAATTAGTAAAATGGAGGATGTGTGAATGGAAAATATCCAGACTGCAACATGGAGAACAAACGCAATGGGGAAGAAAAAAAAAAAAAAACATAAGGAGTATATTGGATATGAATAGTTCCAACATATGTGAAATTGTAGTTTCAAAAGGAGAGGAGAGAAAGAAAATGAAGGATGAGCAGTATTTGAAGAAATATTTGCCGGAGATTAAAAAAAAAAAAGAAAGAAAACCCAACTGAAAATGACAGCAGCCATCCTATTCAGGGACCTAATGAGGATAAACACAAAGGAAAGTTTAAATAAGCACATAGTAGTGAAAGCAAAAGAAGAAAAGAAAAACTATCCTGTTAAAGAAGATACATTATCTCCAAAAGAACAAGAAGACTGGCAGTAGTGATAGCAACAGATGTAAGAAAATCCAAAAGATTGTGGAATGGCTTTTTTAATAGGCCAAAAGACGTTAGTGATATGAGTTCTTTTCCCATCAAAAATATCCTCCAGAATGAATACAAAGTAGAGATGTTTTCACACAAACAAGATCTCTGAGATTCCATCACTATCAAGACCACCCTAAAAGAAATACTGATTGTGTTCCTGATGACATTCCTATAGTTAGAAAAACTATGATCTCAGATTGAAGCATGTAAATAGAAGAAGAAATTAATAACCATGGAAAGGGCTAGTATGTTAATACATACGTTAAATTGGGATTCTGAGGAATTAGGAAGAGGACCAAATTTAAAGCATTTATTTGTAGTCTTCACAAATTAACTAGTGAAAGAAAATATCAGAGTTTTGTCACCTGTTTGAAGTGCTATTTATATACTAGTTTCCTTTATATTGGTATCTTAGCAACATTTCCTATAATGTCATAGACAAATAAAGGCAGAAGCCCATGTTTGTACAGAGTAAGAAAGGTTTGGTGATTTTTTTTTTCCTGTTTTGTCCATTGTTTGAGAGGAGTTAGTAACTTCAGAAACACCTAAGAAGTTATTATTGTGAAGAGTAACACTGAAAAATTATTACTCCCAGATGAAGGTTTCAACTGAGTTGAAATTACAAAGGAAACAAATAAATAAAAAGGGACCAAAAAGAATATGTTCTGGATGGTCAGGAAAGGCCAATTACACATTGGATTGCCATCCCCTAGTTTCTAAAACTGTAGTTAGGGATCAAAATATGTAATAGTGTGTTCGGCCATTGATACAAGGAACAAGTCTCATTTGCGTTTAAAGAAATCATGCTAAACAATTCTGACAGAAGTTTTAACATCAGTTCTCATGTGTCCTGAGGTACTCATAACTAAAGATATGTTCTGGAAGCATCTTTGGCTATTATGACCATGTGAATTTGAGTAAGGCTATTCATCAAAAGCATTATATATCTTATTACACCTTTCCTTCTACTACTTACTTAAGAATAAGATTTTTAAAAAATAATTTGTTTAAATATTTTATTTATTTATTAAGGAGAGAGCAAGGGTGAGAGAGCACAAGCAGGACTAGGGCAGAGGGAGAAGCACACTCACCACTGAGCAGGGTGCCAGACATAGGGCTCGATCACAGGACACTGGGATCACAACCTTAGCCAAAGGCAGATGCTTAATCACTGAGCCATCCAGGTGCCCCAAGAATAAGACTGTTAGGGCAAACTATTTATATATGATTTGTATATCACTAAAATAGATTGAAAATGGAAACATTAAAATTCGGTAATTTTATGAACTCTTCATGAGTGTTTGTCATTCATATTTAGAATAATCTTCAAAAAGTGATATATCCTCATCACTTTAGAAACTGAATGGGAAAGGTGCCTCCTTATTTTCTATATAAATATTTACTAATTTCATCATTTTCTGCTTTTCTTTTATTATTATTGAGAATGACAGGGAAGTAGAAAAATAGTATGAGGAACTCCAATGCACCCATCAGTCAGGGTTGTTAGTTATCAGCTCATGCCCAACTTTGTTTCATCCATACTCTCACCTACTACTTTCTCAACATCCACCCCAAATATCTAGAGGCAAATCACAGACATCATAATTTTATGTATAAATATTTCATAATATATCTTTAGCAGAAAAAGGACTCTTTTTAATGTAACAATAAACTAGTTTTCTTATATTACAAAATTAATAATTATTCCAGAATTAGAGTTCCAATTTACAAGACTGTCTCATGAATATATGTTTCTGTATGTATATGTGTGCTAAATAAATACACAGAGATAAGCACATATGTGTGTGTATACAAATGTGTGTTAATCTTCTTCAACCATGACAGTCATATTTCCAAACATTGTTTTCCAGGATCTTTTATATTCCAAAATATATTTCCTTTTTAAAGATTTATCTATCTATTTATTTATTTATTTGAGAGAGAGAGACAGAGAGAGAGAGAGAGAGAACGCGTGCACAATCATGCATGTGCATGCACCGGGTGAAGAGCAGAGGGAGAAAGAGAATCTCAAGCAGACTCCCCACTGAGTGCAGAGCCCAACTTGGGACTTGTTATCACGACCCTGAAATCATGACCTGAGCTGAAGAAATCAAAAGTCAGGACTTTGCACCGACTGAGCCACCCGGCACCCCTCTTACATTCCAAGATGTAATAAGAGGTGTTACCTGGATTAAAACTGTTTCATATCTAGTAAGTGTAGGAAACCTAGATTAAAAACACTTTAAGAAGTTTCTATAATCCAGAATTTTTCTGAGTTTTTGTTATGCTACACTGTACTGTGAAACTATGGTATACAGAATTAATTACAGTTAAATAATCTCCAAAGTCCATTTTTGTGTATTTATTTATTTATTTATTTATTTATTTTTAAAGATTTTTATTTATTTGACAGCGAGAAACACAGCGAGAGAGGGAACACAAGCAGAGGGAATGGTAGCGGGAGAAGCAGGCTTCCTGCAGAGCAGAGAGCCCGATGCGGGGCTCGATCCCAGACCCCTGGGATCTGACCTGGGCCGAAGGCAGCCGCCCAACGACTGAGCCACCCAGGCGCCCCTGTGTATTTATTTTTGAAGCATTACTAACCAATGACATTCTATTTGATAGGACTTTTTCCTGGTTCTAAAGCATTAGAGACTTTGACCATATATTTACATAACTTTGATTTTTTTTAAATAGAAATTTCAGATTCAAATTTCAGAACCCGAGGCCATATTTCTCAAAGTGTGAGCCTGGGCTAACTACATTAAAATCATCTTTTAAAACGGACTGTTAAAAACCCACATTCTGGGGCACCTGGGTGGCTCAGTTGTTAAGCGTCTGCCTTCGGCTCAGGTCATGATCCCAGAGTCCTGGGATCCAGCCCCGCATCGGGCTCTTTGCTCAGCAGGGAGCCTGCTTCTCCTGCTACCATTCCCTCTGCTCGTGTTCCCTCTCCAACTGTGTTTCTCTCTGTCAAATAAATAAAATCTAAAAAAAAAAAAAAAACAAAACCCACATTCTCCGTTTCCTTCACAGACTTCCTGAATCAGTATTTCTGGTAGAAGTCAAGAAATTCACATTTTTCACATGTTCTCTGAGAAGCTGTTATGCATGCTGAAACGTTTAAATTACTAGACTAGAATTTCCACAAATACTTAAGGAATTTGCGAGAAGAATGAAATGATACCGAATTAAAAGGAACAACTATCTCTATTTCAAGAGGAAGAGGTTTTAAAAATTTCAAAGTTTCACAGGTGATAGAATCTAGCCCAGTTGACTTCTTTCCTTTTTGATTTGTTATACTTCAGGCCCTAATGATGTCACCTATCCATAAAAACCAAGAAGTGCCTCTGTGTTAATCATGATCTTCATGTTATTACACCGACTCTACTAGTATATATGGACTTACAGGAAAGGAGTAGAATAAATACGCATCCCTCTGTTCCTTGAGACTGATTTGAATGGTTTAGGAAAAAAAAAAAAAAACCTCTGCTATTACAGTTTCTTAGGAGTTTAAGTGTTTGCACAGGAGGACTCATTAATGAACTAAAGCATAGTACTTGTTCTTTTCCTAAAATAGCATCGAAGATTCTGTATATTTCTGCTGCATAAGAACCAGTCTCCCATTCTCCACAAGTGTGATTTTTGTCTCTGTGGGGTATCCGCTTGGAATTCTGAGCCCAAAGCTGTGCATGGTTGTAGAAGAGAACGCTTTAGGGGAGCAATCTGCAGCCTTGTGGGTCTTGCCCAGCCACCCACACAGGATTAGGACAGGTCTGTGTGTCTTGTGGCGAGAGGCTACAGTAGTTAAACGATTCCTTGTCCAAGCACCCCTTCACCTACACAGAGTACTCACAGGAAGCTATGCTCAGATAATCATGTCTCTCCTTCTTTTGGATAAAAAGTCAACTCTCCTAGAAGCTATTTCTTTTTATGTATAATCTATTTTTTCACCCTACAGATACCGGTGTGTCTTCATACCATTGCCTTTGCTTCATACTTTCAATGCTTCCCATTTTCTGTCAGCAGAAAGAATAAGTTACTTAACATGTCATCCAGGACTGGCTTCATCGGTGTGCAGTTCAGTCGCATAGGACCCTGTGCTGAAAAATGCTCCATTTTGGCGTATTGCCCTGATGGCACTGTCTTGAAGTTCTAAGTCCTCTTGTCTCTGAAGTTGTACTGTGTCACTGAAGTCTGATGGGACAGCGTAGCATGCTTGTGAGCAGAAGGAATATGTGGGGTGGTAGCAAGTGCATCTGCTTATGGTGCACAGCAGCAGCCCACGTGCAAACAGGCTCACGTCCATTCACCAAGCAGACAGCGTGCACGCGCAGGAGTAGGTACCGTGTACTGTGTACCGGTTCCACATGCCTCGTGACAGTCAGGAGTGCTGAAGCCCTGAGAAGGTGGGCTCATCAGGACCTGGGCCCAGACTGGTGGCGCTGAAGGTCACAGCAGCCCAGAAGCTTCCATGGCCGGCTGCAAGGGTCTCAGTAGAAGAGACTCAGAAAGCCCTCAGTGCCAGGATCCGATGTGAAGGGTCCACTTGCCCATCTGTCCCCAGAGTCTGTCCATGTGATCTCTGTGATGTCTGCACAAGTAGTAACTCTTCAACCTAAGCACCAGGACAGGAACTGCCAGGGTTCCGGCAGTAAACTTTGCCAGTAAAGACTGAGAAAATAAAAGCCCGCACGTGAGCATTGCAATGAGGCACAGCACAGAGTTATTCGCATTCCTCAAAGAGTTTAGCAAACATGGTTTTAAAAATTTGTCCCACATTGCAATGCGAATATCCACAGGCTTAGAAACAGAAATTAAATTTAAAGATTTTTCCACTCAGTGGAAAAGAACACCATTTTTATACGAGGCTCCAGGTGAACCAATTATTAATGAGTGTTTCTTTGTAATTGAAGATAAGGCAATAGAATGCATAAATAGGCATTTTGGATTAGACACAAGTCATTAAGGCACTTTCAGTTTCTTGTACAGCCTTCAGAAGTTACAGGGTATGTCAGAAGAACATTGGAGTTCCATTGTTTAAGTGTACATTGAAAATTTAATTCAGACTTACACGAACTGGATTTGTATGAAGAGTTAAATCTTCTAGAAAAAAATTGTTCTGTGGAATTACCAGCGCTAGATGTTCTAAAATTTGTATTTCTCAAAATAATTTATCAGAACTCTATTCCAGTGTTGTCACATCCTATAAACTACAGTAACAGTTATATTAGCAGAGAAAGATCCTTTGCAAAATCAAAAATTATTGAAAAATACTTGTGATTTTATATTCGTCATGAGCAACTGATGCCAGTTACATCAATTGAAAATGAAGTTGCTTAAAACATAAATTCCAGTAAGTAAATTTACAGAAATGTGAGAAAAAGCTTAGAGCAAGCAAGATATAACTTTAATAAAGCATTATTTCATGTATTATATAAAACTGACACCAAAAATATATATTTTTTTTGCAATTTGCAAGTTTATGCTGTGACTCATGTATCACCATTATTCTTTCATGTTTTATAAGTCATGCCACATTTCTAAAGCAAGTTGCTTTAATAACTTTAATAGAACTTCTGTATTTTTTGACCAAGGCACCCTGCATTTTCATTTCACCATGCAACCCACATGTTATGTAGCTGACCCTAAAGATACCTCAATTGTGTCTTTTATGTCTTTGACTGTGACTATCACCCAGCCTCCTATTTCCCTATCCTCACTCCTGTGTTATACTCTAATAATAGGATTTCCAGCAAAGTGACTGCTGTCCATCTACCATCCGTGTTTCTTCTTCACACAGACTCTATGTGAATGTTCCTGCCTCTCACCCACATAGACATCCTTTCTCCACCTGCCATCTTTATCTAGCTAATTCCCATTTGCCTTTTACCCTCAGCCAAAACAACTCTTTTTCAATAAACTGACCCTTCAGGATCCCTCATTTTAATGGGGTCATTTACTTCTAATATATGACACTTATCACAGCTGTAACAATGTATCCATTAATAGGATGTGATTAGTGTCAGCTTCTCTTTTTAGACTTAAATCTCTGTGCAGGCAGGCACTGTATGATTTATATTTGATGCTGTTGTTTTTTTTTCCTCCTGACAGATGGCTGGGATTTGGTAGGTGCTCAGTAAATACTAGTTAATAAATGAATGAACTAGTGATGACATCTAAACATTAGAAATTATAATACAAATATTTCTTATTCATGAAGTCTTAGTCATTATTACTGTACTACCAATGAGCTATGTATGCAGGGAATGATTTGTCTAACTTTGCTACTTTGTGGTGCCATAAATGGAAGGAGTTGCTGTCATTTTTAATGTTTGAAAATTACTTTAATTGCATGATCTAAAACTTTAAATCAGAGCAGTTTTGTGCTACCAACACATCCAATTAGTCAGCTCATCCTCCCATAAATGTAAATAAGACATTAGCGACACATTCTTTTTCCCAAAAACTACAAGAAGAAAAATATTTTTCTGGTTCTAAAAAGTGTTCTTGAAACTCTTACCCTAGGGGAGAGAAGTGAAGAAGGCTTGGAATTAGGAATGGATGTAGTCCCCAAAATCATTCTTCAAACTTTTCTCTAAAAATAATTAACAAGTGTGTGCATCAAATATGATAAAGAGCACTTTTAAATTATCCAAACATAAAAAATAAATAAATTACCTGAACGTAAGGATATACCTGAAGTTAGTTGAGTTCGATTTTCTGCATTATATGCAGAGATATAAAATG
>CM053603.1:34932593-34957752 GCA_028646535.1 Procyon lotor
GAATATCTTCTCCCATTCTGTCAGTTATCTTTTGGTTTTGTTGACTGTTTCCTTTGTTCAACCACACAATTCTTGAAAAACGGGGAAAACACCCTGCAGTTGACTTGTGAAATCAACTCTGTAGATCTAGCCTCATCCTCATTTGCATTACCTGATGTCATGAGTAGAAATATTGCCTAGGGGGATATCCCCCCCTAGGGGGATTCTGACAGGGGATTATAGTAAAAAACCTATTACTTTGGATAATTCTCAAGCACATTTTTTCCTTGTTCTTTATTCCAGTGTTTTATATACATATGGCAAACCCGTGGTTATGGTGAAGCAGAAGAACAAATAGAGAAAATAGACTTTATTTTGCTCACTGTTTCCACATGTGTTAGGCATATAGTACGCTCAAGAAATATGCATTACTGGAATGTACAAATGAATATACTGAACAACTATCTTGAAATTTGGAAATATAGATTAATATTGCTTTTCCCCTGGCTTCATGTACACCATACCAGACCTGCCTCCTTGTACCACCTTGGTTTGACCCCCTATAGTAATGTTGCTACTAGATTGCCTTTGGGCAATGTCCTAAATGTTATTTTGAGACTATGTTTTCTACTCACTCTGGTACAGAGGTAGGCAGCATCAGTGCCCCTGGAAGCTTGCCCGAAATGTAAACTATTGGGCCCCACTTTAGGCCTACTGAATCAGTACTGTATTTAGTAAGATCCACAAGTGATCCCTATGCACATTAATATTGGGCAAGCACTCATTAAATGATTAGGAAGGTGGGTTAAACCATCAGAATAACTGGCATCACATCCCAGCTTCACTGTTTTCTAGTGTCTCTGGACACATTTCACTTCTTTGATCCTTTTTTTCTTCATCCATAAAATCAGGATTATAATTTTACATGGTAGTTTTGAGGACTGAACTACAGATTATTCTCTTTAACTAGGAAGTTTGATGGGATTCACACATCTTGATGGTAATAATGGCTACGGTAAGAGCAGACTGAGCACATAGTTTAGGAGGCCTCCTTACAAATGTTATAGAAAAGGTCTGAGAAGTACCTCCTGAACATTAGCTATTATTTTGAAATATAAGAAGCCACCATAGGAAATCCAGTATTGTAAGTGTATAAGCACATTTGTGGGGGGAATGTGATTTATTAAATCACTCATTTTGCTCTTGATGAACATTTAGAGGAGAAATTTCTCTCAGGTTCTAGAGTGAGAGCAATTATGCTTACAGAACAATGACACATTTTTATCCCATTAAAGATATGAACAGTTCTTCATCTTGGCTGCTAGAAAGCTCAACTTGAGAAACTGGATAGGACCTTATCATATTAATTTTTATTCTTTTTATTCTTTTTATTCTCTTTGGGTTTTATTCTCCTTGAGTTTAGCTTACAGTTAATACAGTTAATTTAATACAGTTAAAAAATGAGCCTCATTTTTTCTTTATCCATCTCATCTATTTAAGTAACTACCAGACATCCAGACCTATTGTAAGACTGCAGTAATTAATACAGTGTGCCATTTGCACAATGGTAGACAAATATACAAATGAAAGAAAGAATAGAGAACCTAATAGCAGTCCCAAGCATACACACTTGATTTCTTTAAAATTAGATACTACAGAACAGAAGAAAGACTGCCTTTTTTTAAAGAGCTGCATTTTTTAATTTATCTGCTGACTCTGTTGGATCCCTACAGGAAAAAAAAATAATATATACTGAACCTATACTGACCCTACCTCGCACCATGCAAACAAATAAATAATTTCCAGGTGCACTGCAATTTTAAACACGAAGGACAAAACAATAAATTACAGAATATAGGAAAATATCTTCATGAATTAAGGGAAAGGGAACATTTCTTAAAATTTTATAAAAAGCATCATCCCTTATAGGAAAAGATTGATAAATTGGACCTTCTGGAATTTAAATATTTCTGCTTATCAAAAGACATAAGAGAGTAAAAAGGCAAGTCGCACAATAAGAGAAGCTGTTTTCCTGTATAAAGGCAACAAATCTAGAATTCTAGATTCTAGAAACAGATCTAGAATCAGTCACTAAGAAAAAGGAAGACAACTCTAGAAAAATGGAAAAATGACTTAAATTTTGTTTTAATATTTTATTTTTAAGTAACCTCTGCACTTAACGTAGGGCTAGAACTTTTCACCACAAGATCAAGAGTCACAAGCTCTAGTGATTGAGACAGACAGCACTCCTAAAAAATGATTTAAATTTTTCAAGAGGAGTGGGAGTTACAGGTAGCCAATATACACAAAAAAGTTGCTCAAATTCATTAGTTATCTGAAAAAAAAAAAAGCCAAAATAGATACACTTGTATATGTTACCAAAATGATAAAATTTTTAAAATACTGGCAAATTAAATAAATTCAAAATGGATGAAAGACCTAAATGTGAGACAGGAAACCATCAAAATCCAAGAGAACATAGGCAGCAATGTTTTGACCTCTGCTGTAGTAACTTCTTACTAGACATATCTCTGAGGCAAAGGCAACAAAAGCAAAAATGAACTATTAGAACTTTAAGATTAAAAGCTTCTGCACAGTGAGGAAACAATCAACAAATGAAAAGGCACCCTATGGAATGGAAGAAGGTATAAGCAAATGACATATCAGATAAAGAATTAGTATCTAAAATCTATAAAGAACTTATCAAACTCAGCAACCAAAAAATAAATAATCCAGTTAAGAAATGGGCAGAAGACATGAACAGACATTTTTCCAAAGGAGATATCCAGACGGCTAACAGATATATGAAAAGATGCTCAACATAACCCATCATCAGGGAAATACAAATCAAAACCACGATGAGATACTACCTCACACCTGTCAGAATGGCTAAAATTAACAACACAGGGAACCTATTGGTGAAGATGTGGAGAAAGAGACCCTCTTACACTGCTGGAATGCAAACTGGTGCAGCCACTCTGGAAAATAGCATGGAGATCCCTCAAAAAGTTAAAAATAGAGCTACCCTACAACCCAGCAATTGCACTACTAGGTATTTGTCCAAAGGATATAAAAATACTGACTCAAAGACGCACATGCACCCCAATGTTTATAGCAGCATTATCAACAATAGCCTAACTATGGAAAGAGCCCAAATGTCCATTGACAGATGAATGAATAAAGAAGATATGTATACACAAACACACACACACAGGACTATTATTAGCCATCAAAAATAATGAAATATTGCCATTTGCAACAATGGGGATAGAGTATATTATGCTAAGTGAAATAAGTCAGAGAAAGATAAATACTATTTGATTTCATTCATATGTGAAGTTTAAGAAACAAAACAGATGAACACAGGGGAAAGGGGAAAAAAAAGAGAAGGAAACATACCATAAGAGACTCTTAAGGATAGAGAACAAACTGAGGGTTGTTGGAGGGGTGGTGGGTGGGGGATGGGCTAAATGGGTGATGGGTATTGAGAAGGGCACTTGTGATGGGCACTAGGTGTTACATGCAAGTGATGAACCACTAAATTCTACTCCTGAAACCAACACTACGCTATATTTTAATTAGAATTAATAAAATAAAATAGGCTGTCAATAGCAAGTTTTGTCAAAGTATTGCTGGTGGGAGGCTAAATTAATAAAATCACTATGGACAACAGCTAGCATTATCTTGTACAGTTGCAAAGATGCATAGTCAAATGCTCTGTAATTCTACTTTATGTTATTTACAACAATGAAATGTATGCACAGTTGTACCAAAAGGATATTCATAATTATTCATCTTTGCCTCTTGAAACAATCCTGAGTTCCCTTAATAGCAGATGTCATTAATAAACTGTAGTCTGTTTATTTATTTTATTTATTATCTTTTTAAGATTTTATTTATTTGTTAGAGAGAGAGAGCACAAGTAGGAGGAGCAACAGAGGGAGAGGGAAAAGCAGGCTCTCCGCTGAGCAGGGAGCCCCATCTGGGGCTTGATCCCGGGACTCTGACATCATGACTTGAGCCAAAGTCAGATGCTTAACTGACTGAGCCACCCAGGTGCACCTGTCGTATATTTATACGATAAAATACTATATATAGATGGAAATGAATGAAGAGTGATAACCTACAACATGGATAAGGATCACAAACACTGCTGGCTACAAAGCCAGACTTGAAGGAATATCTGTTGTATGGTTTCATCATATGAAATTCAAAAAGGTAATAATTATAAATTACAAATAAGATAGTGGAGAGGAAGGAAGAAGTAGTAACTGGAAGAGTATAAAGGAGAGGGCAATCTGAGGTATTGGCAATATTCTGGGCCTGGCTTAGTCATGCTTCATTGAGCTGTATATTTATGTGTTTTATAGTTTTCTGTATGAGTTATACCTATTGGAAAATATAGTGTATAAATTAATGCCTTAAAATATGATGAACATTTCTAGGAGTTGGCATCAAAACTTCTTTACATTTGCTTTTTTAAATACTTGATTCTAATTTGCTATTAGGTAACACTGGATATATGCGAACAATAAATCTCAAAAATTATTTCATCTGATTCTTTAATTCAAACAGAAATTTTGCTGTAATTCTCAACCTGTTTCATAAATCTCAGAAGCAAAATCTCTGTGGGCTATGTGTATAACTTCCTCAAAGCCACTTGTCAAATAGCACAAGCGTAACAAACATTTCAGTTTTGGGTTTCTCTTAGTTTTATAAATCAGAAACTCTCAGTTTTGATAGGATGAATACCTTACTTTCCAACATTTCCCTCTCCTATCCCAACTCAGTCTGGCAGCTTAAATGTGCAATGTTATTCAAATGGGCCGAAAAGACTAGGTGGGAAGTGGGAAGAGGCCTGAATTTTAAGAGTATCATTTCTGATAAGGTACATAAATAGAGGTCCAGCAGTGACGGTGAAGAAAAAATGAGGCTAAACATTAGATAATCTGTTTCCCTATTGATTTTAAAAATATAATAGTGGCTTGCTATAATTCAACCATGTGACTGCTCCAAGTCCTCTTGTTTAAGACATGTTTTCAAAAGCAAAGATGGAAGTTTTGTCCTTGATATATCAATTGGTAGTTGTTAGTACATTAAGACAAATTCAGAATGTTTATTTCACTGAAACATTGTGTAGTGCTATTTCCCTAATGATAATGAAAAACCAATATTAATTTATCAACTTTCTTTTGAGAAATTAAAGATATGTATTTTCCCACTTTGTTTAGCTATTTCTTTTCTAATATAAAAAAAGGTTAAAAGTTATCTAGCATTTTCATTTGTAATTAGATATGCATTACCCACTTAACACATACTTTACAATTATCAGAGACTTTACAATCTCCAAATGAGTTTTTAAGTGTTATTTTTAAAGCTTCTTTTCTTGGTCTTAATTTCTTTTTCAGATATAAATGTACTTTATCACCATATCATCAGGATCATGTCTGTTTTTTGCATTTCTTATGTATGAAAAAATTTTAAGGGCATTTTAAGCTGATCAAAGACTTCTATAATATGGCTTTTACCTGGATACCTTTTCTGTTGTGCTGTGACTGTGGTTTTTATTCATGTGCATTCCATTTTACTTTTTCTAACTATAAATAAATATTTAAAAATTATTTTGAGGTGGAGATATGAAAACTTCTGGTCTGCTGTAGGTTGGATAACCCTGGGCAAGTACCGAGTTCCCCCACCTTGAATTTCTCCATCTGTAAAACACAGTTTAGAATAGCTTACAAGTACAGAATAAAGATGAATGACATTGGAGATATAAAATGCTTTGCATTCCTCAGGAAAAAAATCATGATGATTGTAAATGCCTATATTTATAGCCCTTTAAGATGAATTATTGCATTTTAACCTTGAGCCCTCTAAAATCATTCCTCTGCTGTGGAGCAAGAATTCTTTTACCCCATGCTACAAGTGTGAAAACTGAGGTTTGGAGCATCCCTAAATATGTGTAGTGTGGTTTTAATAATATTAGTAATATCATTAATGTATCAGACTAATATTTTTATAGGAAAAGTATGTGGCATTTTCAAACTACATTTTATAAACAACTTCAAAATTCTTAACTTTGTTCAAAATATTTCCATTGTTCTGGGGATAAATACTGATGTCCCAATCATCTATTATATGACAGTTGCATAGCCAGGACTCCACTGAACAATCTACTAACAACTCACAGTCACCCTTACCCTCTGCTCTACATTTAATAAGTATTTGTCCTGATACCAATTCTATATGAAGTTTTATACACGAATTAACACTTGTGTACAATGTCACATTGACTGGAGAATATTCTCCAAACGTAGGCAGTTTGCCTCTGGTGCCTCTGCCTAAAAGCATCACAGTATGATGGATTTTTGCATGCTTCTTTGGCATTTCATAGTATCACTCAATCATCCCATTGTTTAGATTGGGCTTGGATATAAAGGGCCTCCAAAATTTGGATGTACCTGCCTCCAAATTATTTTTCAGCCTTTTCCTAGAAAACTAGTCATTTTATAAAGATGGCCTTTTGCATTTCTGTTATCATGCCTGATGTTTTGTCAGTCTTCTCATATTTTCTCTAGTACTTGGGCTCATTCACACTTCTGCATTTCTTCTTGGATCTACTTTTGACCTGTATGTTCTTCCATGCACTTGTGTCAGGAACACAAACTGATATTTCAAGGTTTAATTCAAGCCACATTGCCTTTGGAAGACTTCTATAGCTCTTTTCCCAATCCAGGCGAACCTTACTATTCCCTACTTTGGGCTGCGTTATAGGTTATGTCTACTTCTCTCACTTCACCTGTTATTTTTTTTAAGGGGGTCCAGTAGGCAGCAGGGATGTGGACTTTACATTCTGACTGCATGGGTTTAAATACTGACTCTGCCACTTAATTATTTGTGTGATATAGGGCAAGTTACTTACTTCTATGTCACAATCTACTCATCTGAAAATAACCTCATTGGGTTATTGTGACACTCACTGGAATAATTTACATAGAGTGTAGAACAATGCCTGCTCTATAATGTGTACTGTAGAAATGTTAGCAATTTCTTTTCCTTTTTTTTTTTTAATTGTGCTTAAGGTTTCGGCTGTCTGCTCTGTAAAGACAGAGAGTAGCTATTTCTTAACTATCATTTAATCTTTAGGCCCTAACACAGGGCTAGATGCATATAAATAAGGTGTTTTCTGGGTTTTTCTTTTTGTTTGTTTTCAGTAGGGAGTGTTTATTATAGGAAAAAGTAAATTTGGGACAATTGTGAAAATAAAAAGTTGCATTTTGATACCTCAAACAGGTTAGAAGCAAATGATATTAGGAAATGAGACTTTAAAGAGAGACAAAAATACAAATAAGTATATATACATCTCAGAAAAATAAAATCTATACACAGATATCCTGAAATACACTGAAATATTCTTCAGTGTATAAAACGATTTTACTTAAGGATATAAAGTTACTACATGAAGAAATACACATTCACATGATTATACAAAAAACATTTTCAAAGAAATAGTTTAAGTCTAGGCATGAAACCCGCTTGATCTAAACATATTTTCACCTTCTTACTTGCCATGTCAGCCAGGGATTCATCTTGGTGGATGAATAAATGAATGGTCAGTTAGGAGGCACCAGTGTAGCTATCCTTCCCTCTGCAATAATGGGACAACTGTATTTGAAATGGTATCTGTGATTAAATATTAAATAGTGCATAACCAAAAACTCCTATTCATGAGTAACTTTTATCCCAACTGTTTATCTATTCATTAGTAGAGCTGTACTATTACAAGAATCTCAAAAAAAATACAGCTCAGTGAAATCATAGGTTTATTTCAAAACACCTATCTTTTTTTTTCTCAAGGCTGACATTTTAAACAGCAATGACAGATGCAATGTTCTCTCACACAAGTACAGAGTAATTCATTAACATACATATGAAAGGAAGAAGTCTACATTCAACCTTTACTACCAAGTCCTTGAGAAATAAAAGAAATTCAAAGCAGCGACAAGTGTAGCTTGTAAAAAGTCAAGCTGGTTTTATCATTCAAGAACACCAGGTTGGTAGCAGGAGCTTTTGGTAACTAGACACCTGCTGAATTTGCTTTAGGGTTGAAGTGGGGGGAAGAAGGAAGAGCTTAAAATAGAAATTTACCTGACAATCTGAAATGACAGAAACTTATGTAGAAGAACTGAAAGGGACTTTTGTAATCAAACAATTGAAAACATACCTTTTGTAAATTTACAGAGATGAATGTCTGGTCTGGGTAACATAGTTGGTTAAAGACAGATTTTATTTAGGAGTACATTTTATAATACATAGTTCTGTATACATGGGCTGCATTTTAGCATGGTATCACGGTGGGATGAATCAGGATGAGGCAAAGTATTATAGGCTGAGCCTAAAATAAACTCTGAGGGTGTTTTTGAATTGCTGAGCATCAGGATAAAAGTTACAAACAAAAGCCATCAATTATCTAGTGGTATGTACCTACAGAGTCTTTCCCAGGGACAGGTTGGGTTTTGAAAGGCTGTTCATAGTTCATTTGTTCTGAAGGTCAAAGTGACACTCTGCAATTGACTGCCAACCAGTAGGAAGCAGAGTGGTTGATAGGATTTTGTTTTGATGTATAGCTTTGTTCTTACTATAGAAATTCATATGAGTAGGGCTTCTGGACCCAATTTTTCTATCGATAATTACATCAAATCTCTTATATTAAATGTTTATTGTCTGTCTTACTTTGGGCCCCTTAGAAGCAGAGCCTGAGGCAGACATTCAAATGTGTATGATTTAGGGGGGAGAACATTCCCATGAGAAACGGAGGGAGGGAAGCAGAAGATAGACTGGGAAGGAGCTAAGCAAGAAGGGGGTGGTTCTCGGCTCTTGTCTGGCTTTAGCCTGAACCCATAGGGAGTCCGGGGCATACATTGCAGACCAGGTGCAGCTGGTCATTGAAAGCTGAGGATGGGCACGCTGTCCATTAAATAAGATCTGGACAGGGTTATTGTGAAGCTAACTGTCCTGAAGTTATGGCTTAATATTTAGGTAGTTACTATGCCAATGGCAAATTCAATAAAAAAAGAAGCACACAGGTTTTATGTGGGGAGTGTCTGGAAAGGACACTGGAACATGAAAGGCATGCCCTCAGGAATCTCAACTTTTATACTCAAATTTCAGTTGGTTCCATAAGAATGGACCTTTAAAAAGCCCCAATCTCAGTGAGCCTCAGGCTTTTAATCTGTAAAATAGGAACAACAATAACATCTATCTGCTATCCTGGTTGCCTAGTTCAAGAAAGTTAACATATGTCAAAACACCTGAAGTCCTGAAAACAAGAGAAGAAGGAACTAGGCCAGAGGAAGTTTTAAAATGTAAATTAGAATATTTTTCTATGAGTAACTATAGCAGTTTGAAATATGTACAGGCTTGGCCAAATTGAGGGAGGTAATTTAAAGTAGCAAGAAGAATTAGAGCTATCATTTCACAAATGCCTATAAAGCACCTGGGCTTTGCAATCCACGTCAATATCCTGGGGCTGATGCACAGTATATATTTCCTATCAGAGGCTTACTACTGTTCAGAGGTGGCCTGATTTTACCACTAGATGCTTGACAGAGATAGAATTTGAACTCAGATCTGTTTGTATAGAAAATCTTAGCATTCAACTACCATTGTTGTCCAACCTACCAAAATCCTTTTCTACCAAAATGGGCGTTATTGGAAATTTATGAAGGTGGTGGTGAGGAATTCAAATTAAACTGAAGATACAAGTCTTACACTTTAGGAACTTTCGATTTGGCTAGAGTCTAGCATTCAGACTCTATTTGCTGTGCAAAAAGTACCAGAACAGGTACTTAATTAAAAAAAAAACTTACTCTTTTTTTTTTCTTCTTTTAAGAATTATGATGGAGAAATATTCCACTGAATTCTGATGATACTATTTGAAAAATAGTGATAAAAGACACATAACATAAAATGTACCATTTTAATTGTTTTAAAGTGTAAAATTTAGTGGAACGGAACACTCAGATTGTGTAATCATTACCACCATTCATCTCCAGAAGTTTTCATCATCTCAAACTGAAACTCTGTATTAATTAAACACTCACTCCGGATTCTTCCTTCCACCCAGTCCCTAGCAGTCACTGCTCTGCCATCTGTCTCTATGAATTTGCTTTTCTAGTTACATCAGATAAGTGAAATCATATAATATTTGTCCTTTTGTTTCTGGCTTATTTCATTTAGCAGGATGTTGTGAAGATTCATACATGTTATATCAGATTTTCATTCCTTTTTAAAGTTGGATAGTATTCTATTCTATACACACACACACACACACACACACACACACTACATTTTCTTAATTAATGTTGATGGACATTTGGGTTGTTTCTACCTTTTAATTATTGAGAATAATGCTGCTACGAATATGGGTATACAAATATCTGTTTGAGTCCAGCCTTTAATTCTTTGAAGTATATACACAAAAGTGGGATTTCTGTGTTATGTGGTAATTCTGTTCTACTTTTTTGGAGGAACTGCTATACTGAGGCAGAATAGAGACCTTAGACCCCAGCCCCTCCCTGTCCGCTGCTCTCCTTATCCCACTGGCCCCAGCTGCACTGAGGTGGAATAAAGACCTTGGACCCAGTCCCTCCCTGTCTGCTACTCTCTGCCCCCGACCCCAGCTGCATTGCCTACATTGCCCAGGATGATTTAGCACTCCCAGAGGCACTTCTGTATAGATCACACTTTCTGCAAAGAGGTGAGCCAATTGGCCCTGAGACACTGCGAAAATGCCCCGTTACCTTCCCCTGTCACCAGTGGCCATAAAAAGCTCATCCCTAACCTTGTTGGTTGCTCAGTTTTTGGGAGTGATCCCACTGAGTCCGCTGATGTAAATAAAGCTGTGTTCTCCCTGTGCTCCGTGTGCCACTTGAGTTTCCTTGGTCGCTTCAGTTTTCTGCAACAATACTGTCTTTCACAATAGCTCTATCATTTTACATTCCAACCACCAAAGCACAAGCATTCCAATTTTTCCACATCCTTGCAAATTATCAGTTATTTTTCCAGTGTGTGTGTGTGTGTGTGTATTTTAATAAAAGCCATTCTAATGAGTGTGAAGCAGTATCTTATTATAGTTCTGATTTACATTTTTGTAATGATTAGTGATGTTGAGTGTGTTTTCATAGGAAACCTTATTCTTGACTAGGTATGTCCCTTCTACCATTTTTTCTCATTTCTCTCTCTCTCTCTTCCCTTTCTCTTTTTCTTTAAGAAGAAACATTTCTCAAATTGTCTACAGATTTACATGTGGATATAAATGTAATTTCTTTGGGTGAAATTTCAGAAAATCCATATCGCAAAATTAATATCCTTTATTTTAAAATGAGATTAGAACAAAGGATTTATAAATAGAGGCTCCTGGGCTGTAAGTCACCAACACTTTTTTGATTTCATTCCTAAGATCCTCATGTAAACCACCTTGAGGAACCTGCAGAGAGCTATACAACAGTGGGTGGCAAAGTTAAATCTGGCATTTTCACCTTTCCTAAAGCTGTACTTTACTACACAGAATGAACAATGGACTTAGGTGAGTTCACAGGGTACTTACAAGACACAAGAGATGGAGGAAAATAATTCTAAATTACTAAAATGTGCTGGTTATGATTAGGGTGGTTCAAATGAAGAGAGATAATTACACTCAAGTAAATCTCTCCCTGGACTCAGCAGCAAACACTTCAGGCATATGACACCACAACAGATCCTGGACAGAGAGACAGGATGGTGTGGTTCTTGTTTTTGTTTCTCTAAATTTCAGAACTGGAAATTACAATCCCTTACATTTGCAGAAGAAAGATCAGTTAATGGATATAGGCCAGAACTGATTTTTCCCACTCATTCAAATAAAAGTATATAATTTTTTCTTAATTTGAACCTTTTTTTTTAGCAAACATATTGTAACATAAAGAGGCTCCTGGTTACACGTATTTTTGTGAAGATTTATTTATTTGAGAGAGAGAGAGAGCACAAGTGGGAAGGGCAGAAGGAGAGGGAGAGAGACTTTCAGGCAGACTCCATGCTGAGTGCAGAGCCCAACACGGAGCTCGATCTCAAGACCCTGGGATCGTGAACCCAGCCAAAACCAAGGGTTGAACACTTAACTGTGCCACCCAGGTGCCCCTAGTTATATGTATTTTTTAAAACAGAAAAAGGGTAAGAGATAATAATGTAGAGAATTTAAAAACACATTTTTCTTTAAAAAGGGGAAGAAGAAGAGGAAATCTATGGTTTTATTAAGCACAGTGCATTAACGTCAGATATAGGTATTCAGTTATTGTCATGAATACATAGAATCCATAGCTTTAGAGACTCAAGGTCAAACAAATAATTGTGCTGCGTGAATTTTCCTCTACGAGAAAGTCAAATTTATCCTATGGAATCTGATCCAAGTCATGTGTATGTTCTAGAGTCTATTCAAGCAGGAGAAATAATCACTGTGGCAGAATCATTCGAAGAGTCTGGAGCAATTATTTATTTCTACATAAAAGTTTCTGATCAGCATTTTGTTCTCCTTTATTTTTCCAGCTGATGATCTTAGGCAAAATGCATAAATCAAGTATTATGATTCTCTTTATACTAAGTTTCAAAATAGCCACCAGCCTTTGTTCGTTTTCCAATTAGCTCCATCAACTGTTGTGTTACCTTTCTATTTACACATATATAAACACCTTCAGATACATTTAGCAATGCATGTTTGTATATATATGTGTGTCTGTGTATATACAACCACAAACATATATATGTGTGTGTATATACCTATATAATGCTTGTGTGTATATACATATGACTGAAACACACATGCACACACATGAACATATGCACACACATTCAGAAATAAGACTATTCCCAAAATGGCCAACATAAGGAGAACTATATATGAAGCAAGGGATCTTTGGAACACAAGACCTGCAATAGGAGACAAACTTAATTATTAATTCATGTATCTACTGATGACTACAGTAGTTCTGCAAGATAGGCTCTGGCTATGTATTTTATTAATAAAATTTCAAAACAATTACTTTTTTAAAGGAACAAACAGAATATGCCTTTCTGTGAGCACCCAAAAGGTTAGCTGCTAACTCTTTGGCCTCCTGATATATCCTCTCAGGTAGGTGGGATGGAAAAGGGGTAGGGGAGGAGGTGTAAAGAGAGAAATTAAAAAAAAGAAAAAGAGAGAAAAATTCAAGGCTTCTCTTCCATCTACATCAACAGATATAATTACTTTCAATCAAGGCTATTTCTGGATCCAATATGAAACATTTCAGTCCCTGGAAACACTACACATAAAGGATATAAGAGGCAATATGTCTATTGTTCATCTGCTAATGCCCTCAAATGTCACCAAGGTAATTACCTGGGTGACATTTATGTGATGCAGCTGGACATTGTTATAGTTAATATAAAGCCTGCCTTTGGCAACCACTTTATTTCCACCTACATCAAACTGTGGGTGCATAATCACTTTTCCTGGGAGAACACCCACCTCCCCCAAAAGACATCTCTACCCTCCGCTTTTTCTTCCTATGCTCTGAACACTAATATAAAATGCAGAAGAAGAAGAAGGAAAAAGAAAGAAAAATAGTGATATGTCATATATCTTTTTCTTAATATTTATATCTGGAACTTTTAGAGATGTTCCTAAACATAATTTATAAAATATAATAACACTAATATTTCCTTCTTTTTTTAAAGATGATTTTGACTATCCTCAAGAGTCTAAATTCATTAAAATGCAGAAACTTTTTACCTCCATAAATAAATCACTCGTAAGGAACACATGATTAGCAAAGCCAGATTTTTTTTTCCTAATATGAATATAAAAAAGATTGTATTAAAAAACTCAGGGATTAGATTTTCCCCCACAACTCACATGCAAATTGGAGCTTTGCCTTCCGACTCAAAATCGTCCCCAGAGCATTCGTGGCCAGGCACTGGTAGATGCCAATATCTTGATCTGTATGGGGGCTATTGATTGCCAAACTGCCTCCATCCAACCTGTAGTGATAACTCATGGTAAAATCAATATCTGTGTCATTTTGCTTCCACCTTCAAGAGAAAAAAAAAATCAAATCATGTAATAATATACAGAGCTGACCACTCCTAGTCTTAAAAAACATGCGGTTGTAACTGCTAGGACCTTTACACATGTATGTATGTATTTATTTGCTAGGACTATTCAAAACAACAACCACCACCACCAAACATGGTTACACATGGAGACAATTCTTCAGTTTCACCAAAGATGATTGTCTTCAGGAGCTCAGTGATTTTAATTACTAGGTTATTTGAAAGATCTTCCACTCTTTATGAATCAAAAATATTCACCCAAATGTGTATAGAGAGGCAACACAACTCTTGACATGAGAAATAAAACTGAAACATTCAGTCAATAATACTGGCCATTCTATTACTTGAGTGACTTTTCAAATAACATACACCCTACCTGAACCCCCACAAGTGATACCAAAAGTTGGACTTTGAAAATGATTTAGAGATAGAAATCCAAGAAACATATATTACAAATGGCATAAAGAAAGCCAGCAAAGCTTTCCAATGCCAATTTTAGGTTGAAAACAAAACAATAATAACCTGCCTACTTTAGAACATGATTGTCTCTGTTCATCTCTTCCTTGGAAAATTAATCATGCTGAATATATTTTAACAGTACTTAGAAATGCCAACCTAAAATTGTACTTTAACAAAACAAATGCAATTTGGGAGGTTTTTATTTTAGGCAAAAATGTCTCTTGGCTTACCTATTAGTCAACAATCCTTTAGTACATGAATTAAGTAGCAGAAGCGTGTTACAGTTATATTTATTTTCAAAGAACTGTAAGATGTTTTAGAAAATTCCATTTGGTCATCTTAAAATGAATGAATATCCAGTAATTATTTCTAACCAAACCTACTCCCCCCACCTTTCACTTCCTAACTTTTAGAAAAACAAATCAAAGGCTTTACTGTATAGAATACAGCTCATTTCCAAACCATGTATTTTCAGAATCTATGCCAGATTTTCTGTGATTTTCCCTTTCATGCTAAGATCATATTAAAAATATTTTGATGAAAAAAAATATTTTGATGAGGGTGGCTAACTATATGAAAGAAATTACATTTTATAATATTGTTCCAAATGTCATTGACTTTTTTAGGAACATCTTGAAAAATCCAATGTAGAGGGTATGATAAATGCCAACCATAGTAGAAAAGAAATACAAACTTAGATAATCCTCCACCTTATCAAAGATGAGAAGTGACTGACCAAATATCAAATCAATCAGAGGTTTTCAATCAACTTTAAAATTATTTAGCCAATTTTTGTGTACCTCAATTTCCTCTTAATAAAGAGAAGTTGAAAGAGAATAGCTAAAACCAGTGTTATTTCATTTGCCTGAACTTTGTCAAATTTTTTTCCTAGAGAAATCTGTACAGTGTTTTTATTCTCATTGTTAGGAGGAAAAAAAAAATAGAAACATTTTCTTTTTTTAGGTCTGCCCAAGACTCTAATATTCTTTTCACCAGCTCTATAAAGCTGTCTTTCACAATTTGCTTACAGGGCATGATCTTTGGACCTCCATGTTCCCTTTCATTTTCAAAGCAAAGGATATACCACACTTAGTTTGCCAGCTCTCTTTAATTTTGGAATCAATTGCTGAAATAACTGCTGTCATCATTACATGCTCCTAATTAAGCTTGGTAATTGTTTTTCAACACAAATTCAAAGTTGTTGGCTTAGCTGCAGCAAATGAATTTTTCACAGTATCCCCATAATCGTTCTAATCACTATGGTACAATGATTATTAAACTGTGCATATAGATCAGGGGTTCAGCTCCTGGTGCGGGCTTTGTCCTAATTAATATGTTTAAATCAATGGAGGAATAGTATTAAGGAATTCAAGTGATTGTCATAAACACATTACTGATAGGATTGCATACCCAGGAGAATTTTCCTACAATGCAAAGGAGGAAATATGCTTTAAATGATTATTTTCAGCATCTGCATTAATATCATATTAATTCCAGGAAACATAATGAATTTGAACTGAAATCTTGACCTTTTTCTGGAGAACATCCTTCAATATTAAGTAGTTAAGCCCTATATCAAGAGTATAACGGCTGGAGGCTATGTTTGTTGTTATTAGATAATGTGTGTGTGTGTGTGTGTGTGTGTGTGTGTGTGTGTACGTGTTTCAGAAATAGACCTTGTTTTAGAATTATATTGAGTGTTTGTTTAAAGTGCTTATTGCTTATTTCTGAGCCCATCCCTAGACTTATGAAGGAGAACTCCAAAAATCTAAATTTGTAAGTCTCTCTGGGTGATTGTAATGTGCACTAAATTTAACATCATCTTATTTCTCCTGAAGTCATAGCTATCAATTATAAAATTTGCACAATAATATAAATCCTGCCTTGGGGTTGTTAAGAAGATAAAGTGAGAAAATGAATGAAAAGAATAGAAGGGCAGAGTGACTATTGCTATGACTTCTAGTCAAAGACACCCAGACTTTCTCAGACGTAAGAATGTCTTTATGACTAGTGTAGAGCAGACCTAAATTAAAAAAAGAAACTTCCCGTGGTGATCAGGTCAAGAGGAGATCTGTCAGATATCCTCTAGGACATTCAAAGACCTTCTTCTGATAAAATATATCCAGCACAGAAATCATTTATGTGTGTATTGCTTCATTTTCCCAAAGAAAATAAATATTCTGAGGTGGAACAAGCTCATTGCTATCTGATTATATTAGACTTTTAAGTATAAGCAATCCCACTCAAGTACCAACTTTGGGTAACCCATTTTCCTTCCCTTTGCAAAGCTTCCTCTTTAATTCTCATGTACTACCTGGTCTTTAAAAAATTAAGAGCAATCCTTTCCGTTGAAAGATTTGTTCACACTTGCCTCACATTTCTGTTACCTTTCACATTTGCACTGAAATCCTGTTTGTGAATGTGTTCACTCCATGGGAAGTAAGTGACTGGAAGACAAGTTGCTTTTAAACTATTTCCAAAGTTATGCTTTAGATATTGCTTATTTTCCCTCATGATATTTCTTTTCCTAAAGAGAAATTACTAAAAGAAGGAAAACATGAGGGGGTGGAGGGATGAGATAGACATTAAGGAGAGCATATGATGTAATGAGCACTGGGTCTTATGTAAGCCTGATGAATCACAATCCTGTACCTCTGAAACCAATAATACATTATATGCTAACTTAAAAAATAAAATAAATACTTAAACTTCATGAGGGCAGGGGGAAAAATAATAAAAACAAAGTAGAAAACAAAAGAGGCCTATGGATTTCTGCCAGCCAGCAGCAGACTATTCATTTTATCCCCTTAACCACTGATTACCTTTTCTCACTTACTTGAACTGATATTTTGCTTCTGATTTGGCCTTTGTCCCTCTCTGTGAGGCTGTGAAATTTAGTACTGAGTCCTGTTCTTGCCAGCCACACAATCTTCCTTGTTATTTTTTTGACACTGTGATAATCTAATTTAAAAATTGATTTTGGGATGCCTAGGTGGCTCAGTTGGTTAAATGTCTGCCTTCGTCTCAGGTCATGATTCCAGGGTCCGGGGACTGAGTCCCACACCGGGCTCCTTGCTCAGTGGGGAGCCTGCTTCTCCCCCTGCTTGCCACTCCCCATGCTAGTTCTCTCTTTCTCTGGCAAATAAATAAAGGCTTAAAAAAATAGTTAAAAATCGATTTGAACAAGCCAACTAGAAAAAATATGTATGAACCAATCTGGGAAGGTTCAATGCTACATAATACTGGATAATATTAATGAATTATTGATAAATTTTTAAGTACGATAGTGATATTGTAGTATGTCAAAGAAAAGTGTTCTTAACTTTGGAAATAATATACTCAATATTAAAAAAAGAAGAAGAAGGAAAATATGTCTTCAAATCAACCATATCCTAACTTTATGGATAAGGAAGCTGATGCCAGGAGAGAGAAATAATTGTTTCAAAGTTACACATTAAATATCAGAGCTGTGAGTAGAAATGATAACTTTTCATTCTCATCAAAGTCTCTTTCATATGACTTCACAGTATATTCAAATTCTCTCAAATAATTCAGAATGTCTATCATATTACACACATATGTGCACACACACACACACACACACACACACCATCATCTAAGGTAATGAATGAGTCTTTTTAATAAAATAATAAGTTAGAAAAGATCATATTAAAAGTAAAATTTTGCATTTTGTTGCTAATGTGCATTATCTGAAATATCTCTGCCCTTTGCTTTATTATCATGGAAAGTGGGTCCGAGTCTGACAATCAAGCATTAAAAACAGTTCTTTTTTCACTCTCTTCCCAAAACCTCTTGGCTATGAGTATTTTATGCTAGAATATTAGAGATGAGCTAAACCAGGTTAAGAGGATTGAAAATAGGAAGCTAAATTACCTGTCGTTAGCCTACTAATTTATAAGTCTCTTAGAAACAGAACCCTTTAACAACAGTGAAATTTATAGTCTCTTCATTCAGAATATTTCTTCATAAGTAAAAACTAATGAGCAAATTGTCATGAAAACCACTACTTTACATCTTTCTACCCTTTATAAGCCAATTATATAACTATTTGACTGGATTGATGGTTTATCTTATCTATAGCTGGCTAATATTTCTTATTTTATAGGAATTCACATGTTTCCTCTTTAATAAACCCTACCAATGGTGATGATCAAATAAGCTCTCAAAAATAAAATTACTATTTTAAGTGTTAAGTAATTGTGAAAAATGTATTGATCAGATTTTTATATATTTAACCATACATTAAATCAAATAATACCAACTACTGTTTGAGGAAAACAAACAAACATACAAACCCTGAACTGAGAGAACCAATTTATAAAGTAAATGATCTTTACCTAACTGATGGGCTTCATTTGTTTGGGTATGCTACAGATAGGGAAGCATTAGTAAGTATTAAGAAGACATAGCTTTTCAGTTCTTTGTTGTAAAAAAAAAAATGGGGAGGTAAGCCCAATAAAATACAAGGTGAGAGCTGTCTCTAACTTTGTGCCTTTAGGCTATTTATTAAATTAACTAGATATTTTAAGATCAAAGTAATTATATTTCCAATGCAACATAAAAAAGTAGGCAAAACCAATTTCTTTTGCCAAAATGGACTGAAATTGTTACTTTCCATGTGTGTTGATTTATTTTCACTGCTAAAAATTAAGACTTTAAAAAAATGCTTTAGAACACAAAGCTACAATAGTCATTTTAATATTTATTATCCTTTCTGATATTCACATTGCATATGCAGTTCTTACCAACAAAATATCCTTATTATTTATACAAGCATGGTGTGTGTGTATAATATATATTATATATATTTATATATTTAAATAAACACACATATATTAACACTTATATATACATATATAAATATATATTTAAATTTGTGAATTCCATTCACAATGTGGATGAAATTCTGCCTTTTTTGAGAGAGAGAGAGAGAGAGCACATGCTCATGCATGCATGCTCAGTGGAAGGGAAGGGCAGAGGGGGAGGGAAAGAGAATTTTAAGGAGTCTCCATGCTCAGTGGGGAGGCCCATGAGGGGCTTGATCTCATGACCCTGAGATCATGACCAGAGCAAATCAGAAGTCCAACACTTAGCCAACTGAGCCACGCAGGCAACCCTGTTTTTACTGTAAGAGAACTGTGAGAACAAAAACATTACTGACTTTTCCTTCCTATTATTCTATGGGTAATATGTAAGAAACAAACACAATTTTTTTCTACTTCCCCAGAAAAAAACATCTTTTTCTGCCTTAGAGGTACATAGCTGTCTTCAGCATGTATTTCTAAAATCAGTGCTTTTGGGGCAATGGGATATGCCACTGGAGTCACAGAAATTGATCTGATAAAATAAAATTTATAAAATTGAAAAAATCTGATAAAAAATTATTTAGGGGAACATTTTCATAGTCATTGTAAATGGGGCAACTGAGCCTGTAGCCCAAAATTGGGAGAATAAGGCAGCTTCTACTTCAGAGTCTTCCAAATTGAAGAAGCAAATCTTTTCCTTTCCTTGCTTTTACCATTCTTTCTATTTCTTTTTCTTTCTTGCTTTCTTCCTATCTTCTTGTGATTCTTTCTACTTACTTTTTCCTTCGCTCTCTCCTTCCATCTGAGTTCCATTTCTTTTCTCTTTTTTCCTTTCCTTTCTTCCTTTCTCCTTCTTTCTCTCTCTCTTTTTTCTTTCAACTCTCGCCACAACATGGCACTCCATGGCACCAATCTCAAGAATAACTTTTCTCAGTCATCTAATGAATAATACAGAGTCCTGGGCTGGGGGTAGGGTAGTTATCACCTGGAAAGTGGCATGAAGGAACACTTGAGGATTCTGAAAATGTATGTATCTTTATTTGAGTGGTGGGCACCCAGTGTATACTTAATGTAAAAAATCACTGACTGAGCTGCACCCTTCAAATTAGGTAAGTCTAAGTACTTTCATGTATGTAAGCTTTACATCCAAGACAAAGAAACAACTGTGGTGCCCAGACCTAGGACTTTACCTATAATGGGGTGAAGGGTAACCACTGGCAGCACAGTTCAGGATGATTTCAGATTGTGATAAATCCAAAGGAAAAATAACATCTTCTGGCTCTTGGATAAAAACAGGATGACTCAAAAGACCAGCACCTGAAAACAGAAGAGTAAACACCATGTGAAAACATTAGACCCTGGTTTGAATCCAACTTTGTATTCGATATTAAGTCAATATACATTTTTTAAAACCTTTATTTTGAAAAAATCTCAAATACATACAAAATCTTTTAAGAATGGTACAAAGAAGTATTTTTTTCTGAACCATTTAGAATAATTTTGCAAACCAATGCACGACAACATCCCAAAAAACTTTTATATTTTCTAAAAAGGACATTCTTGTACATAACCACAGTAAAACCATCAAATAAAAAAAAATAACATTGAGCCCCATTTCAACATTCTCCTAATGAAACCTTTTATAGCAAAAAGGATCCAGTTAAGAATCACAGTTTTCATTTAACTGTATCTTTTTAGTCTTCTTCAGTGTGGGACAGTTCCTTACTTTTTCCTTGATTTTTCTGCTTTAACATCACTGAAGATTACAAGGCAGTAATTTGGTAAAGTTTCACTCACTTTGAGCTTCTGCATAGTCAGCTACCAAGGACAGGTAGTGGACCTGGTAGGAGCTGTATGTTGAAGGTACGTACAGATAATAAAAGGGTCTACAAAGACTTTAAAAAAACAATAACAAAACCAGTAAACATTGGCTCTTATTTTTAAAAATTATCAACTTGATGAAGAAATATCTGCAGCAGGCCAGGCAAAATAAATTATTTTGTTAACTTTATTTTCAATTATAATTTCAGTATATTCCATTAATAACCTAGAAGTAGAGAGAGACAGGTTTTAATTCTAGCCTAGTTAGTTTACCTACATAATGGTGGACAATTTACTTAACTCTCAGCTGTAAAATAGCAGTACTCAGTCATACGTGTTTGTATTATGTGAGAAAGAATGGACTGAAGATACAATACACACTTTTTACTTCAACAGCTAATGAAATGGGCAAGAAATTATAAATGTAAATAAACAAGTAAACAATAGAAATGAACAATGTCTGAACAAGAAAAGAAAGAAATCCCAATGCCATTGACTTTAATCAAAACAAAGAAGCAAATAGCAACAACAGCAACAATGGTACAGTAAGAAGAGTTTGAAAAAAAAAAAAAAAATGAAGAGTTTGCCCTGCTCACAGAAGTGAATTTTTGACTCCTTAATCTCACCCTCACCTCCAGTGAGATTTACTGGTGAAATGACAAAATAATGAGAACTCTCATAACAACCTCCAGTTCTGGAGTTAAGCAGATTTGTATATACATAATGTATTTTAATCTTTTTTCTCTTCAACCAGAAGAGGAATGACAGAGCTTATGGTGAGCAAAGTTAAACAGGAAAGTGTGAATAGTAAAGCTGACTGTATTATATAGACTAATAGTTTCATGCCTATACACTTACTTGGTAAAACTTCTAGAGTCCAACTCTAATAAACAATACATCTCCCCAGTGAGAAATACCCATGACTCCTCCACCAACAGTGTTGCTACATACCACTTATAAATAAATTAATTACTTTAAAAAACCCTTAAAATAGAGAGAAGTACCCAAGTCTTGTAATAAACATTAAACTTCCCTCAATCCCATCACTTCCTCAAGTTACAAAATATAGGTACTCATGATGTATCCAGCTTCCAAACTGGAGCTAAGGGGGAGAAAAAAAAGGTCCCTCATACAATAAGACAAAAGGTATGAAATACCCCTCTCTAAAGTGATACATGAATTGTCTGTACATACTTCCTCAACTTTGAGCAAGTGAAAAGAAATGGACGAGTAACTATGCAAATATATTGCAACAATAAAAGTGAAAAACGCAGCATGCCAAAGATAGACATAATAGCAATCTAGGAAATTTCTCAAAATTATTTCATGCTGTAGAGTAAGAAAATGAATCCAGAAAAAGGTAACATAATTCAATGACAATGAAAATACAAACAACAGAATCAGATAAATCAGGAGGTTGCAAACGTAAGGATATAAATTGCAAACGAAACAGCATCACTAAAGAACTAATAAATCAATTAGAACAGGTAAGAAACAAAACAGATACCTACTGAAGTCAAATTACTGACATAAAGGGACATTTAGAGGTAACAGTAATTAATGAAGTTGAGGGGCGCCTGGGTGGCTCAGTGGGTTAAGCCTCTGCCTTCAGCTCAGGTCATGATCTCAGGGTGCTGGGATCAAGCCCTGCATGGGCTTTCTGCTCAGCAGGGAGCCTGCTTCTCCCTCTCTCTCTGCCTACCTCTCTGCCTACTTGTGATCTCTCAATCTCTCTCTGTCAAATAAAAAAAAAAATTAATGAAGTTGAAAAAGCACAGATAAAAAGGAACTGAAAAATAGGCAATGAACAAGAAAGATAAAGATGAACAAACATAAAATCTTTGATGTCATTGAGATAGAGAATAAAACAAAGATATCAGCAGCAGATATTATAAAGAAAATGTCCCATATATTTAAAGAATATACCATGTTCTAGGGACATTTAAGAGAAAGCACTTAATACCAAGGCATATGTTAGTTAAGTGATCTTCAAAGTTAATGAGAAGCTTAACAAGACCAGGTAGAAACAGAATATTATCTAAAAGAGTGAAAGAAAATATTAAATTAGTCCAGATTTTAATATGGCAATATACCAGAAGACAGTGGGCAAGAAAGTCTATGGTATTCTGAATAAAAGGGTGACACTTCTATTATCACCCACCATATATCTTCCAGGTATAATGGCGTTCAATATTCTGTATCATAAAAAAAAGAAACCTTCAGGGGACTGAGACATAAATGACTATTCTTAAAAAAATGACTTAACAATGAAATCCATCCAATTAAAAATAAACCAATACATAAATCTCAAGAAAGAAGGAATAGGAGGCACTTTGAATATATATTTATATATTTTATATTTTATATTATTATATATTATTATATATTATATATATTATATATATAATTTTATATTTATATATAAAACTAATGCTTAAAACCCATGTTATTTTTAGTTACAGAACAGAATATGAAAGCTATAAACTTGGATAATGTAAATATAATATATTCAGAAAAATGAAGGGTCATAAGGGAATGTGTGAGCACTGGGTGTCTGGATGGCACAGTTGGTTAAGCATCTAAACTTTGATTTCAGCTCAGGTCATGATCTCAGGGTCCTGGGATTAGGCTCTGAGACTGGCTCTTCGCTCAGCATGGAGTCTGCTGGAGAATCTCTCTCTCCCTTTCCCTCTGCCCCTCCCCCTACCTCTCTCTCTCTGTTTCTAAAATAAATAAATCTTAAAAAAAAGTGTGTGAGTGCTACAATCACCTTATTTTATAGCAAAGAATTAAATTATAAAAGTACATATATAAGTACATAAAAGTTTTAAAAATATATACACTCTAACCTTTTAGTATTATTTAGTACATTTTAGAGGAATCTTTTAGAAAAATAAATACAAATGTATATGTATCCTTGACTCAAGTAATTTATTAAGTACAAAATTCTCTATATTTTTACTTTATTTTTACTTTTACTTTTTTCTCTTCATTTTACTTTATTTTTACTTTTATTAAACTAAACTAAAAGTTAATTCTCATGTTAAAAGTAATATCTATGGAGGAGAGGCAAGATGGTGGAGGTGTAGGAGACAGAGAGAGCACTGGGAACCAGAAGTCCAGCTAAAGAGGCAGAAAATCACTCTAAAAGCCGGCAAACACAACAGGAGAGAGAAAAGAATTAGAACAGCAATTCTAGGAGCAGAAAATCAACCACTTTCAGAAGGTAGGACGTGTGGAAAAAGTGAATTTAAAGTGAGGGGAAGAGAGACCCCGGGGGGAGGGGCCGGCTTCCAGCAGCCCCAGAGCCTTGGAGCACAAAATCCAGAACTTCTAGTGCACTCCGCTGAGGGACATCGCTCTGCAGGCTAACCGGGGGTTCAGCCCTCGTGGGAACAGTGTTGTTTCAGGACCCGTGGGGTCACCAAGGGACCAGGGGAGCCCGAGTGCGGCAGAGCTCCCAGGTATTGGGGCAGAGAAGCCGGCAGCAGAGAAGGAGCTGCACAACGCCGCATAGGCCTACCTTGGACTATAGGAACTGAGACATATAGTCCATGTAGGGCTGCCGTACTTCAAGCGGGGACCCCACGGGAGGCAGCTCCGGAGACACCCCCTCCTTCCTCCTCCGGGAGGAGTGGTGCGGGAGTGCGCAGCAGGAATCTGCTGGTTTGAGGACTCCAGACGGGGCTGCGTGCCACAGATAGAGGCGCTCCACCACAGGCTGGCAGAGCACAGAGCGTGGACCATGGACAAGGGAGACGGGAGTGATGACGGCTTTCCTCTGACGGCGTGTGGAGGATCGCGGCGCCCAGCACTCGGCTCCTCTGGGCCGGAGACTGGGAGGCCGCCATTTTCATTCCCAGCCTCCAGGGTGGTACGGAAAGCGGAAAGCGCTCAGGGAACAAAGACTCCAAGAGTGAACCTGAGCAAAGTGCTTGGCCCATCCCCTG
>CM053603.1:34958252-35035961 GCA_028646535.1 Procyon lotor
TTCACCAAATTAATTGCTATTCATTCTGAGTAAATAAAACCCTCCTCTTATATATTCCTCCATTCCACCAATACATTCCCCCTAACATTTATCAAACCTGTAGTTTTTAAAAATCTATTTATGTTACTTTTAAATTAATTCCTATAATTTCTAAGAAACTGTAAGCTCCATGATAATAGAGGTCATGTTGGTTTTGGTTGAGTATTATATCCCCTGAACCTAACCTGGCTCCTGGCACATGGTAAGCTCTCAATGAATGGGATTTATTTAGAAACAAATGAGTAACAATGAACAAAGTCTAATAAGTATATAATAAAATAAACACGTTATTTAATTGTAAAAGATTAGGTGAATGAGTTAATGATCATTATTTATATCTTTTCTAAAAGATTTCTCTCTTCATAGAACTCATCTTGGAGCTTTTGCTGTGCTACTAATTCGTCAAAATTAGTAGATAGTTTTCAGATTTCCTCATCATTCTAACAGAACAGAAAAGGAGAAAGCTGAAGTTTTCATTAAATTTTATTTGTAATGCCTCTTTATCTTATATCCACCTACACTTTTTTTCCCCATCAAACCAGTGAAAAAATAAAGGTGGCAATATCTGGCATGTATAACCCAACTTCCTACACACCAAGACAATCCATCCTGTTGAACATCAGAATCCTTACTGCAAGTCATGGGCAGCTATTACTACTAACTTTGTTGGCATCATGAAATGAAATTGACTTGTAATTCCTAAAGAAGTAAGTAAAAACAAGCCTCATTTTTTTCCTGTTATCAGTAAGACAAACTTTTCTGGGCAACTATCTTGAGGAGAACATACTTTCTATTTACCATGTTACTTTGGTTGCAACTATACCTTAAGAATAGCTTTAAATTTTTTTTTTGTAGTTTTGTTATGAAAAGTTTTTCACACAAAAATTTTATGTTTATTTCTTTCCTCTCATAATATTTATTAGATATTGTCTCAGTTATTCCAGTCCTCTTAAATACAAATCCTGAAACGTGGGCCCTATCATTTAGATAATAGGATATCTTAGAACAGTCACTATGACAGGCAGAATAAGCTTCCCCATTCCCCTATTCCTGTCCCATTTCATATCCTAATCCCCAGAACCTGTAAATATGTTACCTTACATGGCAAAAATGACTTCAAAGATATGATTGAATTATGAATCGCAGTGAGGAGATAATCTTGGATTATCCAGATGGGCTCAGTGTAATTACAAGGGTCTTTAAAGGTGGTGGCTAGAGGCAGAAGAAGAGCAGAGTCGGAGTTATCTGGTGTGAGAACAATTAAATGGGCATTGGCTTTAGAGATACAAGGGACCACAATCCAAAGAATACAGGCAGCCTCTAGAAGCTGAGAAAGCAAGAAAACAGATTTTCCTCCAGAGCACCCAGAAGGAATGAAGCCCTGCCAAAACTTTGATTTTAGCCCATGGAGATCCATTTTGTGTTTTGTTTTGTTTTGTTTTTTAAGATTTTATTTATTTATTTGACAGAGAGAGAGAGAGATCACAAGTAGGCAGAGAGGCAGGCAGAGAGAGGGGGAGAAGCAGGCCCCCCGCCCAGCAGAGAGCCCAAGGCGGAGCTCAGTCCCAGGACCCTGAGATCATGACCTGAGCCGAAGGCAGAGGCTTTAATCCCCTGAGTCACCCAGGCGCCCCACATTCTGTGTTTTTGTAAGCCACTAAGTTTGTGGAATGGCAGTAATAGGAAGCAAATATAATGCATGTTAAAACCTTGCCAAGTTCAAACAGTGAATAAAGGGTTAGAAATAAAACCAGTCTAACAAGAAAACCCATTTTATGTAATTGGCAATGTAGAAACAAACCCAAAACTATGTACAAATACACATGCACACACACACAGATGAGCATATAAACATAGCACAAGCATACATGTATGTACAACTGCATATATGCATATATGTAATCCGTGTGTACAAACACATACATGTCCAATACTGCACTGCTCCATTCATTTTGATTCTTTGGAACTAGCACAGCTTTATGATAATGTAAGCGCAGAGAGAAACTTGGTTTCAAAGTGCTACTAAATACTGTTTATACAGCCTGTTTTATGAGATGCTGAGAATGTACTACACACATGACACTTAGAAGAAATTTTGGTTCTGCCAGCATTATCCTCAAATTGTCAAATGATTGTGGATTATAGATTTCTTTTACTCTGAGTGTATGTGTGTCTGTGTATATATCTAGCTTCCTTTAAAGAATTGAGAATCTTTGTGACTGTAATTGCTACCAATGATGGTTCATAAATTATTCATAATTTAGATATAAGGAATCTTGAAATCAAAACTAATGGCACCAGGCAAAAAGTGACAACCAGGAACTGATGAAAGTGAAGAAACAAGAGGAGTATGTCCCAGTCCAAGAACAAGCTTAGATAACACGTGCAATTGGAAAGGTGGGGAAGCTCTCCTGAAAACCCGGCTTTGAAGTCATTTACAGGAATTTTTTTACAATGTTTGGAGAGAATCAGAGTGAATGTCCACTTCCTAGAGCCAGGAAGAAGAGAGATCAATTTGCAATGCCATCATTTTCCAGTTGGATGATATTGAATCATACACTTAACCTCTCTGAACTTGAGTCTTCTCTCATAAAAAAAAATTTTGAAAACCACATTAGTATTTACCACATGAGGCCCTGGTGGTGATTAAATGAGCCAATGCATGTAAATCACCTAAGACAGTGTCAGTGTTCAACAAATATCATTTCCTTTCATTGTCCCTGCTGTCTCTATTGATACTTTGTATGCTTTAAAGCAATATATCCTTAAATTTGGGTTGTCAAGTGAGCTGCTTTTTTTTTTTAAAGGTTTTATTTATTTGACAAAGAGATCACAAATAGGCAGAGAGGCATGCAGAGAAAGAAAAGGATAAGCAGGTTCCCTGCTGAGCAGAAAGCCTGAGGCGGGGCTCGATTCCAAGACTCTGAGATCCTGACCTAAGCCAAAGGCAGATGCTTAACAGAATGAGCCACCCAGATGCCCCAAATAAGCCGCTTTTAAATGACACGCCACGTAGGATTTCTATCCATTTTTTAATAAACTGTGTTAGATGAATTTAATTATATTTCTTTATTGTAGGACTTTTGAGAGCCTTCAGTATGGTAGTCTATACTGTGGTTCTTTGAGGGATATACATTATATAATAAGGAGTATTTCCAAATGTTATTGGACAACATAATTTTTTTCATAGAGAATCCTATGAGACAAATTCAATAAAAGTGTACATTTAGGAAAAAACAAACAAACAGAATAAAGCTTCAGGGTATAGGAACTTGGAGGTATATCTTAGTTGTTTCATGGTTGTGTTGACTTACAAACAAATATTTAGTATTTAAAGAACTTTGTTAAACCTGCATTGTCCCTTTTACAGAGAGTCATAAGGATAAAATTGCACTCAGTGCGCAAAAGTACTATGTAGAGTTAAAAGCGCCGCAGAAGCAAGAGATTAGTATTCCATTGTTGCACCATCTGACCTGCTCTTTGTTCCACAATGTGAAAGGAGTGTTGCTGATGGCCCCTAAAGGCCTTGGTAGGTCAAAGCAAAGAAAAAGTATGCATCATTGGCCACAGAGGCTGCAAGGTGAGAGACGGGATGAATGAACACAACCCGATTATCTCTGTGGGAAAATAATTCCGTTGGGAACAAATGTCCTACATTTAAAGAGCCAGTAGAGTGTGGTGCGCGAGGGACATAGGCTCTTTTAAAATTTTCATTGAATTTTAATCCATTAAGATGGGCTAGCATAAAATTAGTCATAAGACCATTTGTCCCGTAATTCCCAACATTTTGTGCGGAAACCTCACATAGGTCCCTCTTCTCTACAGGATTCCATATTGGATAAAGAGAATGAGAGGCACAGAGATGACGACAGAGACACACAGGGAGATTAATTGACTTTATTTATTCACCACCTCTGCCAACATTTTACCTGTGAAATATTGAACCCAGGAGATCCTTCCCCAAAGGGAATCTTCCATGGTCAATTATATTTAGGTAGTGTTGCTTCTTCACTTTCTGGGAGTTTCACAAGGCACTTTATCAATCTAAAAGATCCTAGAAGTTCTACAATAAAGAAACATTAACCCGGTCTGACACACTATTTCCTAAATTCTTTGATAACCACTATATACAATAAGTTTACAAAATCTCACTGAAATGTCCCTATAATGTCCCCAGACCCATGAGGGAAATGCTCCATGAGATGATATGCCAGTTGCCCAAGACCTCTGTCATTCCCAGAGCATACATGGTTCCCTTGGAGGATGCAGAAATGGCCTGGTAACTCTGTGTCCTCAGGACTGAGGCCTTGTTTTCTGATACCACTATCCAACTCCCACTGAGAAGTATGGTTCAGACCATCAGTGTATGGAACCAGAGTACAGGTTGAATAGACTGGAGGAAAGAGGCTGCTTTTAGGGGACCGATTTTCACAAAAAAGGGCTTCCTCTTTCTCTGTCACTGCACACCAATTCTTCCTGCCTGCTGGGGTGTCTATATTTGCCACTGCGGGGGGGCGGGATGTGCGTTCCCTTCATGTGGAGCAAGAGGCAGAGAAGAGAAATTCCTGGTAAATGACACACCTATGATATTTGCATGAACAGGGTTATATAAAGCCCTGGCTTACCAGCTTCTCTCACCAGTCCAGCGGAAGCATCAAACTCAGCTGGAGGATGTGAGTCTTGGCGATGAGCAGCAGACGAGGGCTCTGTAGGGCTGCGCCTGAAATGAACCCTGGAGTCTTCCAGTCAGGATTTGCCTACTCAGATACAGTTCAAAAGAGAAAGGAAATAGTTAATCAGAAATTGAAACCCAACCTCTAAGCAACCTGTGGAATTCATGAGAGGTAGATTTTAGCAAAAACAATATGAATTGGCTTTTTCTAATGATTATCGACACTCAAGTCTTTAATTGCTAACCCTGCATTGCCTGTTTACTGTGCTAAGTGGCTTGTGTATAATCTCATTTATTCTTCACACTCAACTTTCAAGGAAGGTATTCTTTTAGACTGGTTTTATAAATGAAAATCTAAAGCTGATAGAGAAGAAAAGGCTCTACAAATACCATGTAGGAAAATATCAAACCAGGAATTCAAATAGGTCCAGCCAACTACAAAGTCTATATTCTGTATCTGCTGTGGTACACTACCTCCTTTTTCCACGCTGGATATCTTCCATTTCCTCCTCCAGACCCATTCTCTACCTTTTTCTGTCCTTTGCTTTGTTCCATGAGGATGATCTGTAAGAATTATGTGTGAAATAGTTGTTTTGTCTCTGGCTTCCAGTTAAATTTGGCCAATAGGGGATATTGTAAGAAAATTGGAAGAAGGTCCTTCTACCATCATTGCCTTTCTCAAAGCAGCTGATTCTATGTGATTTTCTCTCTTATAGTTCCTCTTCCCTTTGAGCCAAGGGTTTGGGTGTTGGATTGCTTCAGGAATTGGCTGCAATATTCCTCCTGTCCTTGTATGAATACCCCTTTGCAATGTGACGTTTCTCTTCTCCAATATAGAGGTGGAGTCCATTCCCCCATTCTGCTAATCTGGTCTGAACTTGTCCTTTGCTTTAACCAAACAAATATCATAAAAGTGGCATTTTTAAAGTAAGTCCCGGAGCATCAGCCTCAACCTTGTAGCTTATCCGCTTCTATTCCTGGAAACCTGATGGCATCACGTGTGGAAGCCTGGTTAGACTTCTTGAACATGAATGGCCACAAGAAGAAGTTGACCCAACCAACAATGAGCACTGACCTTTAGAAATGTGAATGAGGTTGTCTGGGACTCTCTGATTTTATTCAACCTGCCAGATCATTGCACCTAAATACGTAAGCCCAAGCAAGATCAGAATAGGAACTGCTTAGCTGAATCCAGTTTAAATAGCTACACAGAAATCTGAACAAATAAATGGTTGTTTTAAAACAAAAGTTTTGGGCGCCTAAGTTACTCAGTCAGTTAAATGTCTGCCTTTGGCTCAGGTCGTGATCCCAGGGTCCTGGGATTGAGTCCCTCATTGCACTCTCTCCTCTGCAGGGAGTCTGCCTCTCTCTCTGCTCCTCCTCCCACTTGTTTTTTCAATCTCTCTCTCTCTCTCAAATTAAGAAGTAAAATCTAAAAAAAAAAAAAACCCACTAAGTTTTAGGGTATTTTTTGTTATGCAGCAATAGCTAACTAATATAGTAACTACCCTGTCCCATGTCTTTATCAATAGTCCATTTTTACATAAACCCTCATCAAATTGTCTTTGAGTATGCCATCTGGACCCTGGTTGACTTTCCTATCATCACAGTTCAATAAATAATCAGAGACTTCTTTGGAAGAAGACAGGCCTGGGCTTGATCTCCTCATACTCCTGAATCAACAGACGTAATTCCCTAGGAATTTCTAACTAAAATGGTTAATAGTTATATATAACAATTACTTGGCATCAAACATGTTGCTTACATTACTTCTAAAAACTGTCACTGTGGACTGGAATTACATATTATTAATAGGCCAATTTTGCAGATGAGAAAGCACAAGAGAGGTAAGGCAATTAATTCAGTATACTGCTAGTAAGTAGCAAGTTCAGAATTCAAACATCAGTCTCTGTTTACTCCAACACTCATGTTCTTTCCACTTCATCAATCCATCTCATACTAGAACTATACTAGAACCATCCATACTAGAACTATTTAGTTCTAATAGCTAACCAACAATATTATTGAGCACAAACCCTGTCAATTTAGGAATCTCTGGATTTCCATTCTTTTGGGGGGGGGCAGATTTCTATTCTATAAAAGTTTTTCTGAAGCTGTAATGTCTTCTAGAGTAGAAATTTCACGGGCACCTGGCTAGCTCAGTCAGTGATGCATGCAACTCTTGATCTCAGCATCGTGAGTTTGAGCTCCATATTGGGTATTGATCCTATTTAAGAAAAAAAAAAGTAGCAATTTCAAGTCATTGGTGTAGATGGATAATGAGCCATGGCCTAGGGTTTATGCAGTTTCCCAGTAAGTCTGCTTTAGAAAATTCATCTTGTTAGACTTCTCAGAGGTAAAAAATAGATGTTTACAAATAGAGCAGGGAGTAATCTGTAGTTCTGATTTATTTTATATATTTAACATTAGATTCCTTGTGAGAGTCTCCTGAGATGGAGAATTTATGTCACTGAGGTCCCTGAGGGAATATACCATCAAAAGTGACTCTAGCAGATTCTTTAAGTGTGGTAGGAAAGGTACCCACTAAAGGATTGTGCTGAAGTGGCAGGCAGCCCAGAAGACACGAAATTATTTATTTTTATTTTTTTTATTAACATATAATGTATTATTTGCCCCAGGGTACATGTCTGTGAATCGTCAGGCTTACACATTTCACAGCACTTACCATAGCACATACCCTTCCCAATGTCCACAACCCAGCCACCCTACCCCTAACCCCCTGCCTCCCAGCACGAAATTATATTTTTGTGTCAAAGAATGGACCACATTGTTAGAGGCCAGGTAATAGAGTCTAGAATAATAATAGCAGCTCATCCTTAGGGAGAGCAGCATGGCTATAGGATAGTACATGAGCATACAGGCTCAGGAGTGAGACTGGCTTAGATCTGGATGCTAGTTATGAACTCTTCTCATTCTGTGGCATTGGTCAAGTGACTGAGAATCTTCAACTCTTGCTTTAATTTACTATGAAAAAAAGGATAGCAATAACCTACCTCATGCGGTGTGATGAAGGTGAAATGAAACAATGCATGTAAAGAACTTACTAGAATACCTGGTTCATACTAACAGTAAAATAAGTTTTTTAATCATTAGTGTGTCTAATACAAGTGTCGTGTATATATTATACCTTTTAATACCCCCTCATCCCTCCAAAGTAAATATGTCACCCATTTTTATGATTTTGAAAACTGAGGCAAGTTACCTATCCAAAGTTTTGCTACCGATCTGTGTCAAAGCTGGGACTTGATCTGAATTTTCTTTGACTGCACAAAGTGGATGTTTTTTCCTCCAGATATTGTCCTCCTGTATCACCCTGCCTTTCCCAGAGTGGGGTGTGTGTGTGTGTGTGTGTGTGTGTGTGTGTGTGTGTGTGTGCGTGTATACTTCGTCTCTTCCATAGGAAGAACATAGCCATTGTGCCATGTACTTGGGAGTGCTCATCCAACAGTGGGGATGTACTTCATGATCCAGGAATGCTCTCTTAGCTTCAGTGACCCCCCCCCCCACACACACACACATTATAACAAGGCAGCTGTTGCAGGAATCGGGTTCTATTCACTATTCATAGTTGAACAGGGGGAAGCAGAGGGGAGATAATTGGGCTATATAGGGAGTGAGCCCATGACCTTGGCCTCATTAGCAACATGCTTTAATCATCAAAGCCAAGCAACCACAGGTGGCTATGCCTCGTGCAAATGTTCTGCATCTCATTTCCTGAAAATGTCAATGTTTGAGAATATAAATATTACTTATAATCCTGGGATGATTGTACAGGTACTAATGGAATGGTTTTATGGTATTGATTTTCAATAGCTCATTTGGTATAATCAGCTTAACTTCATCTGCTAGAAAACGAACTTCTAATTCCAGTCTGAAACATATTACAAGGAAATGATTTTAGCCTAGTCTGCCACTACCTTGAATCCTTTATAGAAGTAGACTGGGCATAAATCTTAAATAAATAAATCAACTTTAGACTCTTCCAGATTTTCGTGATCTCACAAGATTGATTTCCTTTCCTTTAATCTGTTTCTAATAAAAGGGATATCTTCCTTTGAGACATGGTCCATAATCTTGTCCATTTTTATTATCATTCTCATAGACATCCTCTTTTCCATTTTAAGAGGAGCAAGTTGCCTCAGAGGAAGGTAGTATTAATGAACAATCAAATCTGTGCAGAAGTGGAAGAATTCTGGGGAGAAGCAGTGGTCTTTGGGGCAGACTGAGAAGAACAGTCTGCATAGATGCAACCTGCCCCTCCCCCGTGAGAGGTATGATAGCACAATTTTCTGCCTTACTACAAGGGTATTAATCTAAGGAATTGAAAAGCCATTTGTCAATGAGAAAGAAAATGAACAAGAAATGGGGATGACAATTGGAGTAGTAATAGAAGAAGAAGAAAAGGCATTATTCAGAATGTAATATGCACTTTATTAAATTACTAATTACTAAACACTCTTAAATTACTAATTACTAAACCCTTTATTAAATTACTAATTGCTAAATACTTTATTAAATTACTAACTACGGAACACATATTACCGTGTTGAATTATTCCAAAACCCTGAGACTGATACTATTACCATATCGCTATCTTACAGATGGGTACAGAACTGGATAAACTTTCCCACAGTCATGCAGCTTGTGTGATGGGGTCAGGACTCAAACCACGGCAGCCACACTCCAGCCACATGCAGGAGCCCACGAGTCTATGAGACACCACTGCCTGTGAGAATACTTGATGCTACAAAAGTTTTGGGATCAGTTTTAGTTTCAAATCTTGTCTCTGGGCCTTGGGACTTCACCAATGTCAGCCTCTGTGGCTTTAGCTTAAAAATGGAAATAATACCTAGCTCCTACTATTGAAACAAAACATTTAAAACACCAATTATCCTGGACAGCTCGTGGTAAAAACTCAATGAATGATAATTGAGGTTGCTTGCTATTATTCTGTTACTAGTTCTGTGACCCTAGGCAAATTTCTAAACTTCTTGAACTCTGGGGACTTTATTATTTAAATAAACATAAATAAGTGTGTTGCCTTTTCTACTTCACCTTGCTGGTGGATGGGAGGCTCAAAAGAAATAAGCATGTATGTTGCAGGAAATACAGAGGTGAAAGGTGCTTAAGGCTAAAAGTAAGGTGCATCTCTACTTATAGGAAGTGGAACGATAGATTCCTGTTAGTCAAACATTCTCTGGTTAGCAGGCCTGTGTCCAATGAGATGCTAAATAGATTACACTTAGTGGGGACAAACATTGAGAGAAGTGTTGCAGTGCTACCTTTGGGGGGTATCCTGTACCCATACACTCAAAAGATAAATTCCTCATATATAATGGTGTTATTCCTCTTTGTATTGTAGCACAGAAGGTATGGTGTGTGTGTGTGTGTGTGTGTGTGTGTGTGTGTTTCACAGACAAACGCACACAGAAATTGAAGTTTATCCAAAGTCAGCTGATTACTGGGGATGTCAGTTCAAGCTCACAATTGTCAAACTCAAAAGCCAATAATAATAGTATTTCATATTTATAAAATAACTATTATGTATTGAGCCCACTTCAAAGATATACATATCTTTCAACACACTGGTGCCCTTATCCTCATTTTACAGATCTGGAAACAGGGACCCGAAGTGGTTTAATTTATTCAAGGTTTTACACAAATATATGGCAGAGTCAAGGTTCAAATCTAAGACCATCTGACCAGAAAAGGTGTGCCGCTACCTATGCAGCACACGTGAGCCTCATTCTTGCCTAGGGAATAAGAACATTTAGCGACGGATCACGGAGAGAGGTTGATGAAATCTCTGGGAGATCTTTGAGTAGGCACAGTTCTTGGAAGCTAGTGGGATAATCTCTGCATAGAACATGCATAATTTTGATTGTGAAAACATGGGTGTACACTTAGTTCGGAGAGGAATGAGAATGAGATTCAAATTCAAATTCAAACGTATGTTCCTGAAGGTAAGTAAAGGATAGCATTATAATGAATGACTCCTTATAAGCCCTTGTAACATTAGATACATTTGAGAGGAACTATAGTGAATGAGGTGCTTTCAGTATAGTAAAAGAAAAAGATATTTAAATATATGATGTAAACTCTAACAAGGTAACTATTAGGCCAAAGATGAGATCACCGACTGAGGAAGTAACCATCTCAGTCCTGGAAACCTAATTAAGGATTCTCAGCAGAGGAAGCATTTGACTAAAACTTGAAAATTGTATTAAGAGTTTTGCAGACAGGGCGCCTGTGTGGCTCAGTTGGTTAAGTGTCTGCCTTTGGCTCAGGTCATGATCCCAGGGTCTTGGGATCGAGTCCCGCATCAGGCTCCTTGCTTGGCAGGGAGCTAGCTTCTCCCTCTACCTCTGCTGCAAACACGTGCTCTCTCTCTCTCTCTCTAAGAAATATATAAAACCTTTAAAAAGGGGGAAAAAAAGAGTTTTGCAGACAGAAGGTGTTAAAGGACAGGGAAGAAAGAAATGGGGTATAGCGCTGATTAATCAACATCAATATACACGTTTAAAAACGTGTATTTTTTATATACGTTTTAAGTCTCCTTATTTTTAAGGAGACTTAAAAATAAAAGGCACAGTAAAAAAAACAAGTGCTTTATATTTATAAAACTCCCTTCTATGAGGAGGGCAGGAGAAGATAATGCTTTATCTTCAAAGTACTTTCATTTGCATTACCTGATTCACAAAAAACTGTGTATAGAAGCATTGCTATTTGGCAAATGTTTTGGTCCATTTGGGCTGCTATAAAAAATGCTCAGACTAAGTAGCTTATAAATAATAGGATTTTATTTTTCACAGTTCTGGATGCTGGGCAGTTCAAAGTCAAGGCCCCAACCAATTGGTATCTGGTAAGAATTTGCTTGCTTTTAGATGGCAGCTTCTGGCTATGTGCTCCTGTGGAGGAAAGGGCAATGGTGCTCTCTGGGTCTCTATTACAAGGACACTAATCTCATTCATGACTTCTACCCTCATGACCTAAGCACATTCCAAAGGCCCCACCTCCTAATACCATCACACTTGGCATTAGGTTTCAACAGAGGAATTGGGAAGGACACAAACTCTCTGTCCATAGCACCAAGGGGACTGAGAAACTATTTAAGTAACTTGTTGGTAGAACAACCAAGTGGCAAAGCTGAACTAGAATTCAGAACCCTTAACCCTTAACGCTCAATTCATTGTTCTCAGTAGATACAGTACAAAGTGCTACTTATATTTTCAGTACTAGGAAAGAAGGCATTGTCCTATCTTCGGAGAAAGAAATAATGCAGTGGCAGGTCTTTAATGATAAGGAAAAGAATTTATCACATTAGGTTGAGTACCTTTAAAAGCAAAGGGGTTAAAAATGAGATGTCTCTATTTCAGAAGCATCACATAATGATGATCATAGTCAAGAGATGAATAAATTATTCATTATTCTCTTTGAGAGAATATCAAAGAGCTGATTTTGAAATATTAGACATTTCAAGCAGTAGATATTTGTATCTAATGTCCACCATAATAATTTACCTAATTTATCTGCAGCCCTACACTTGGAAATATAGACTCTTGGTTATTCCTAACATCAAACTTTCTTCAGTTCCTGGAGAATTCCTGTGTTGCATTTTTGACTTTTAGTTTTCTAAGTCAATCTGAAGTTTTTCCTAAGTAACATGAATTGCATTATAAGTATTGTTCTGTATTTAGTAAAGCATTATTGGACTAACATTAGAGGCAATCACTGCTATTGATTTTAATGATCTAACTGCTTTATTCCTCCATTGTGCATTTAGCTCTGCTAATACTAATACTAAGAATTAATGTTAATTGAGCACTTACTATGTAATATGTCTTGTGGTAAGCATTGATTCAGACATTGTCTAATATAATCATCATACTACTTTATTATTTTGATATACTTTATATCTCTCTACCAAGAAAGAATGCCAAGAAAGAGGCAGCTGTTTAGAAGCAAGAAAATCTCTGCCCCTTAATTGTGAAAATACAAGTTCAAATCCCAGCTCTGCTGCTTGCCAGCTATATGGCCTTAGGAAAAACATATACTATTAATACAATATTATAAAAACATATACCATGAATATAATAAAATCAGTTTTGCTAAGTATAAAATGCATGTACAGTCTCTGAGGAGTACATGAAGTAGCATGTGAATATTTCAACTAATATGAGAAAACAGATAGCTCTGTGTCTGGTATGCTCCAGGGACCCAATCTTTTCAGTTGGGTTTATTTACCAGTACTTTAATCCACATGAATACTTAGTTTACATAATCCTGAGAATATAAATGAGGATTTCATTCTCTGCCTAATTAACAGGGTTGATGTTGTAGATCTAATGAAATAATGCACGTGAAATGGATTGTATATTGCAAAGTACTATACAAATTTAGCTGTTATTATTTTCCCTGGAGCTTCACATAAGATAGAGTGAAGCCATTTCCTATTTCAAAAATTCATGGTCAGGGAAAAAGGAATTCCAAAGGACTCAGGAATATATCCTACGTGTTCAAAGCATGAGAGGATGGTTGTAATTTAGCACAGAGAAGATATTAGGAAGAGGCAGCAACTTGGCTATGTGAGCAATGTTTCTGAGAAGGACACAGAACACTTTCTGTTTTATGTCCACCAAAAACTCACCTACAGAAAACAGGCTCCAGGAGAGGTTTCTGTGGAATATAAAAAGAACTTCCAGACTGTCAAGGTGATAAAACCCTGGCAAGAGTTATTGAATTAAGTTGTCGAGACTCTCTCTCTAGAGAACATCAGGTAGAGAACAGGCATCTATCTGTTCTAGAAGGCTTAGACATTTAACCGCTGGAGTGAAAATTAAAGACTTCCAGCTGGGTCAGATGATTTTTCAAGGTCCCTTCCAGCTCATTTTCTTACTAATCAATTATATTCCATCTGACAACTTTTCAGTCTTCAAAAGGGACTCCTTATTTTTCTTAAAGAATAGCTTATTTCTAAAATTTAAAGTAATTGCCATGGATTACATTTTATATAATCTAAATACAAAATAGCTATAATACTCTATAGCTGGATTTAACCTACACTTTGCATTTAGCTTTAGCTTCTATTTAATAAGCATGGGGAGTTGGACAGGGGACTCCATCTGATGATTCATTACATGGAAGAATTCTATGATCTAACACCTAAAATGACAGAAATCATTGCAGTCCCACAATAATGCTTTTCGTGGGATATATTTAATGATTCAATTTCCAAGTCACACATGATTATATTCTAGCAAGAATTTATGCTTCTTTGGGATATTTTGAATGTTAGTTTTTCTTACTTGAAGAACTTGAGTCTGACTTGCTCTGAATTTTACTCCATAATGAATCATGAGAGATTCTTCTGTGTCTCTGACAGTATTTCCTCTAAAAGACACCTCAGCATATGAATCAATGAACCAAAATGCCACAACCCTGAGAAGAAATTAACTCACGGTTGTTCATCTTCATAATCCATGTCTTTGGTGGTTTCCATGGTGATTCCTTGACTAGCAGCATCTTTGCTTACCAGATGTCTTATTGTTCAACTGCTCATCTGTCTTAGGAGTTTAAAGCTTGAGAACTTAAGTCCAAGCAGAACATTTTTTTTCCCCTAAAGATCACAGAAAAAGAAAGAAAGAAAACAAAAAGACGGCAAATTTTTAACTTCCATGTTAAGATGGAAGTGGGGGTGGAACAGGGGTATTGTCCTGTCACACTCCACAAATCACTTCATGAGGAATAATTCAAATTTGCATTGTATTCTCTTATGTTATAATAATGAAGGAAGGTTTAATTATACTTAAAACAGAACTCCTACCCACTTAGCAGATTTTATCTCCCCCTTGGCTCCATGATATATTAGCTGACATGGTGAAACACTTACTCCCACCAAGTGCTGATGGTCACAAGGTGATGTGAAAGTTGATATTTCAAAAAAGCTTCAATTCAGAGGAGCCTTGTTTGAATAAATGAGAGTAAGTGGCTGCCAAAGAGATTCTACTTAAATATTGGCTTCCTTGTCTGAAGTTGAGATAACATCCTGGAACGGTAATCACTCACCCTGTTAAATTTCAACTCAGTGCCAATTACCACAGATCAGGCCTCAACTTTGTGCTGCAGAATGAGAAACAGGCAACAGTGTTTCCAGCCAGTGAGGTGGGAAGCAGCCCCAATCCAGGTGTGAAGGTGTGGAGAAAGGTTTCGAAGCGTAGTATGATCCCAGTGTTTCAAGTGCAGTGCCTGCTCTCCTGTAGCTGCAGGCTCAAAGGAGCCATAGGAGGCTGGACGCACTTGCTCACATTCCTAATCTCACAGCAGAGGAAACTAAGATCCAGTGAGGCAAGTCAGTTCTTCAAGGTGACAAAAGTTAGTGTTGAGACTAAAACTAGACGTAAAAGAGATTATTTCCCAGTCCATGTGGACGGAACTAGGTAATAGATGCTAAGTGGTTTGTACCCTAGTACTGAGCTCTCCGGAATGTGTCTTTTAAAACTGTGACCTTAAACTATCCTTTTAAAAAATGTTGGTAATAATCATTGGTATTTACCAGAAAGCCTCTTCTTCACCCCCACCCCAGTTCCCCAGTTGTCTATTCCTTATCCTTGGAGTAGATGCTGGGGAATAATGGAAGTCAAGCTTAGAAATTAGCCCATCTCATGCTGAACCACATATCAAACATGTGAAAGGTAACAAACTACTGTGTCTAAAAGAACAAGTTTAATTTTATTGGCTTTCTTGTCAATGCTATCTTTTAAAACACACAAGAGAAATTGCCAGGGAATCCACATGCAGGGAAAGCACTGTGCAAAGCACTAATGAGATACAGAAACAGTCCCTGTCACTCTCAGGAAGCTTACACTCGAGCTGGTGGAAAAGGGACCCCTGTAAAAAGAGGGGAGTAGCATGCTATTCTCATGTGATAACCTCATATGAAAAGACAACAAAAATTTGTTCAGACTCATTCGTAGCACCTCAGAATTTTTAAAAAGATCAATTTCGGCTAGGATGAGAAAAAGAGACTTCATGGGGGAGAATGGATGGTGGGCCATGGAAGAAAAATTGCATTTGCTAAGAAGCGGAGGGTACAGAATATGTGTATCTGCAAACCTGTCATTCCCAAGTCCTAGGCTTATTATGAGGACTCACTTAGAGATTCCTATCAGCCATTTAGCACATTGCTTGTCATGTTAAAAGCATTTTATAGATGTCATTTTTATTATTTGTGATCTATACAAAGGCCAAGGGGAAAAATATTGAAGAGAGAATCTAAAGTTCATGGTTCTCAATCCAGTAGCTAACTGGACAAAATGGAAAAATCATTTACTCTTCCAGGAACTATTTTCTCTTTGATGATATGAGAGGTTTGACCTAGGATGATCACTAGGATCCATTTTCATGCACAAATTCTATGATTCTGGGACACTGAACAAATGTTTCCTCATCTGTGCTTACCCACAAGTATTTTATCTCAGAAGGAATTTTCTCTGAATCTTGGATTGAAGACTAGTAAAATCAGTAACTTCTGTAACATGTGAACTTCCAACAATTATATTCAAACATCAGAACATTCTTTGTTGCCATCACCAACTGTCTTTCTGATAACCATTAAGGTTTTTAATTCATCATACAAGGACCATTAATTCATATTTTGTATGAAGCTGAACAACCCAAATTGCTTAAAAATATAATTAGGAGAATAAGTTCCATTTCTTGATGGAGAAGTTAATTTATAATCCCAGAGAGAAAGAACTCAGAAAGAGAGTTAAAATTCTATTTAGTGTATGAGAGTTTTAAAGATTAGCATCCATGCATGTTGTGAAAATTAAGCATCTTAAATAATGTGTGAGGTTCTCTTAGCTATAAGGTTTCAAATTGCATGACATTTTTCCCTTTTTTTTATTCTATTGAGTAACAATCTTTATGCTTTCCTTGTACTTCTTACTGCAAATTAGAAGATTAGTACTTAGTGTCATTGCATTAATGAAGATTATTATTTACAACAATGGCTAGAAAGTGATTGGAGGATTAACTCCAGCAACTCTAGCAATTAAAATGCTTGTAGGTTACTTTGAGGTTTAAAAAAAATACAGGTTGTTAAGAGGAACTCATCTACTCAAGATGTATAGCTACTTCCTGTGTACCTTCTTTGGGAACCCAAAACTTTCTCATCAAAACTGCTTTTGGGAAAGACTGTAATAGTAACACTTTAGATTTAAGAAAATGAACCCCTTCTCCTAACAAAACGTGGATTTCAACCCTCTTTTCTGATCCTACAGTAATGAAAATCAAGCATCTTGATAAAAGAACTCCAGACTAACTGGGAGTTATAATGAACTTCTACTGTTTTACTCAGTCACTCTTTTCTCCCTCTTTCATCTCTGTAATAGCACTTACTTTTGAGGAGTGGGAACAGCCTTCCATCTTTCAAAGTTTTCCTTTTGGGAATACCAATCTTAGTCACTTTCCTCTCCCCTCCTAACCTTTGGTCAAAAGCCTAGCATTTGACTTAAACGTGGGTAATAACAACTTAGAAAGTTAGACCATGAACAAAGGGAAACAGAATTTAAAAATGGGTAGAGTTATTTTGAGAGTTGAGATTGCTTATGACCTTCTGCAACCAAGACCTTCATTCTGACCTCTTGAGTGGCTTTGTTTAGTGTCCTTTCTATCATTTTGGTTGTTTATTTCTCTCTTCTTTTTCTAATCTGTTAGTCCTAATGCCTACACTGGTGAATTCACCAAATACTTAAAGAAGACATAATACTAATTTTAAATTTATTCAGACAATAAAAGTGAAAATTTCCCATCCGATTTGATAAAAGTATCATACCCAAAAACAAAGAATTAAAGGAAATATATATATTTATATATGAGTCGTCATATCTTATATAATAAATATGTTTATAAATACATCATAAATAATACAAATATGTGGGGCGCCTGGGTGGCACAGTCCGTTAAACGTCTGCCTTGGCTCAGGTCATGATCCCAGGGTCCTGGGATCGAGCCCCACATCAGGCTCCCTGCAGGAAGCCTGCTTCTCCCTCTCCCACTCCCCTTGTTTGTGTTCCCTCTCTCGCTGTGTCTCTCTCTGTCAAATAAATGAATAAAATCTTTTAAAAAATTTAAAAAATACAAATATGTATGCTATCATAAAATATAACAGATTTTAAAAGAAAAAACTACAAACCAATATAACTTATGAACATAGAAACAAAATTCCTTTAAAAATATAAGCATATAGGGTCACCTGGGTGATTCTAATGGTTAAGCGTCCAACTCTTGATTTCAGCTCAGGTCATAGTTTCAAGGTTCTGAGATCAAGCCCCACAATTGGGTTCCACTTACTCAGCAGAGTCTTCTTGAGGTTCTCTCTCTCTTGCTCTGCCCCTTTCCCTGCTCTTATGCTCTCTCTCTCTAAAATAAATAAATATATTTAAAAAAATATAGATACACACATATCAAATCTAGTGATACATACATCATATCATACACTATAATCAAGTAAGGAATGCAATGTTGAATTTAATAAAGGAGAAAAACCATATCATTTCAATAGAATGCTGAGAAAGCATTTGACAGATTCAACACCTATGCATACTAAATAGTAATGTTCAGCAAACAAAAAATAGACCATCTTTCAAATGCAGTCCATCCCCAAATATCCTAAAGCATACATCATACTTAAATTTAAGAAATCAGATATTTTCCCTCAAAATGATCAGGAACAAGGCAAAGATATTTCCTCAAACTACTTCTATTCAACATTGTACTGGAGGTCCTGGTTAATGTAATGGAAGGAAAAAGAAATAGAAGACATAATTAATGCTAAAAGACAGTAACATGATTGTGTACCTTAAAAAATCCAAAGGAATTTACCAAGAAACTAACAGAACTCATAAGTGAATTTGGCATAGGCACAGAATGCAAGTGAGCGAAATACACACACACACACACACACACACACACACACACACACACAGAGAGTTAACAAACAATTGGGAAATGAAAATTTCAAAGTACCATTTACAATAACATCAAAAAAGAAACAAAGCACTAAGGATAAATGTAATGAAACATGTGCAAGAAGATATTTCTACAGAAAACTATAAAATGTTACTGATAGACAAAACAAATACAAAATTGAGAATCTCCCTGGACAAGAGTTGGAAGATACAATACTAAGATACTGATTCTCCTCAAGGTGATTTACAGAATCAATACGACCCGATAAAAATCCCCAGAGTTTTTTTGTTTGGGGTTTTTTGTTTTTGTTTTTGCTTTGGCAATGAACAGGTTTATTTTAGCAATTATGTGAAGCCCCAAGGAATCTGGAATATCTGACATAATCTTGAAGAAATACTACAAAGCTGAAGGACTTACTATAACTGATTTCATGACTCACTTTGAATCTACAATTATTAGACAGTGTGGCATTCACATAAGATTACACAAATAAATCAAAGATGCCGAATCTAAAATGCTGAAATTGACACATACCTATGGTAAATTGATTTTTGACATGTCAGCGCAATTTTATGGATAAATGAAAAGTTTTTTCAACAGTTAATGCCAAAGCAACTTTTATAGGGATTGGGGGTGGAGGGAATCTTAAATCTTACTTCACACCAAGCAGAAAAATAAATTTTAGACCATAAACCTAAACATAAAAGCTAAACCTATAAAGCTTTTGGAAGAAAATATGAAAATGTACCTTCATAACTGTGGCATAGGCAGAGACTAAAGATTTCTGTAAACAATAACAATGCAAAATTTTTGATAGATCAGACTTCATCAAAATGTGAATCATTGCTCAGGTCAAGTTAAGAAAATAAAAGGGTAAACCACAAACTGGGAGAAAATGTAATAGGTATTTGACAAAGGACTATAATCCAGACTACAAACCAATTATAATAAGACAGTAACCCAATTTAAAACGTGGGGAAAACACTTATGAATAGATAGTTCATAGAGATTATAAAAAGCTGATAAACACTTCGTACAGTGCTTGGCATTACTAATTATAATGGAAATATAAATTAAAACCAAAATGAGATGCTGCTTGACATCCATGAGAATGGTTAACAGTAAAAAAGTCTGACAATTAAAAGAGTTAAGGAGGACGTGAAAAACTGAACTTCTTAGATGGTGGAGTGTAAAATAATACAATATTAGAAAACTTTCCATTTCTAATATAAATACATAATATCTTGTATTATGTATATATAATTATCATTATATAAATACATAATGATCCAACAATACTCGAGAAATTTGAAAGCATATATACATAAAAGATTTGTATAAGAATTTGATAGGAGATTCATTCATAAAAACCCAATGATCGAAATATCCCAAATTACCATCCATGTAATAGATACATTGTTGTGTGTTCATGCAGTAGGAAACTATTCAGGAAATAGGGAAAATAATTCTCAGCCATGTAATATGGGGCAATTTTTTAAATACTATGTTAAACAAAAGTAACCAGGCACAAATTAGCAATACACTAATATACATATACATATTGACCAAAACTCAATGAAACATACCCTTAACTTCTGTTTTTCTGCATGTCAAACACAACAGACCAAAATAATAATAATAATAATACACACACACAGACATAAAAGTACTTATATTTGTAGATTGATTTTAGTTAATGTAGTAAACAACTGGAAAACACTTTCTTGGTAAATGTCTTTATTGAAGAAATATAGTAAAGGGTAGAAAGTTTTCATTAGGAGGCCCTACCTAAGAAAGAGTTTGGTATTTCTATATATGACTTTTCAAGAGCTGACTTATCCGGACCATATGACATGTTTGCAAATGTTCTCAGAATGGGTTTTCAGGAAAAAATAATGCTTTCATTTTTGCAGAAGCTAAGATTCAGTTCTCTGAGTAACTGAAGATGATATATTAGAATTAAAATGAGTAGTTCATTTATAGAAGTTAATACCAGTTATTGTTAAAATAATTGTGTTATTTATTATTAAAAGAATCATTCCTTGAAAATAATGATGCATAAATGCAGGTTTGTCAGTGGAGAACTTAAAACATTTTATCAATCCAACATTAAGTCCACTCACTAGAAAATCAAGATATAACAGTAAGATTCAGATCAAAATATTTTTCCCTCAGTACTTGAAATATTGATAAATAGGAGTAAGATCCAGTTTAATTTTTTTTCTCCTCTCTCAATATCCTGGTAACTCAAGCAAAGCAAATTGTGGATAATTTGTTTTTGAAATCCAAGTTTATGTACTCTGAGTGTAAAGATGGAAATCTCTGGGTTGTTTTTTTTTTTTAAAGATGAAACGCATTTCTCCTTCAGGTCATCAGATAATTTCCTCCACTGTCCCACTTAGAATGAAAAGGCTTTAGTACTTTACAATTTGAGAAATAGTTGCACTCAGAACACACACACAAATGCACACCTGCGCACAAGTACCTGGATTGTTGTGGGCCAGCACCAAAATCATAATGAAAATAGCATTTTGAAACTTGGAATCCCAAAAGCCTTTTGTTTTTACAACTCAGTGACTAGTCTCTTTACATATTCATGTCATAATTTTTCTCTTTTTTAAAAGCCTGAAAAGGTTTCTTTGAAATCCAAAGCTCGGACATTACCTCATTTATCAATTCACTGTATAAGCCTAGAATTATTTTCCCAACATTAAATAAGCAGAACTCCCTTTAAGTTGGTGTATTCTAATGAATATTTATAACTATAGTAAAAATCCATATGAGGGCAGAAAAGTTGGTTTGTTGTGTATCGGGTCATCCTCTTTACTTGGTGACCCGAGGATTATATTTTGAGAAATTCAGAGGGTGGCAGGGATCCGTCTACCAAAGTTAAATTGCCAAAGTCTGAACAGAAGGAAATAAGAGACTGAACACTTCAGGGATTAGATAAGATTCCTATTGGGTGGGATGTAAGGATTTCATTTTGTCCTCAAAATGTGCCGTGTCATCTGCACCCACTGCTAATGTTTTGTTAGTTCACTGGTGAGTCTGCCTGTTTCCCTCTGGTTTGATTTCACAGCATTGGTCCCTGCTGTCCACAATCAGACAAACACAAAAGGAATCATTTAGCTGTTCTTCAGCACTGGAAATTTTTCTCCAGACTGAAAAAGGTAGCAGGGAATGCTATTTGTTCTTCGGTTGATTCTGAACTGTGGTAACTAAGGCAGAAAGTCCCCTGGTTTCTGTTGATCTGTGCAATACAGAGGAGCAAAACTGGCTAGTAACAGCCAGCTGGGGCGATCAGCACCAAGACATCGAGAGGGCTGCAAGTTTCTTCCATTGTCTCTTGGCCCAGGAGCTACCAGCTCTGCCACAGCATGGGGGCAGGCGGCAGGACTTCCTGGCTCCCCACTGCAAAGCCCAACATTTAGCATCATCTCTTTCCCAAGCAGGCGTGCAAAACAACTTTGCAAATGATTGAGTCAAGGAGCCCACTTGATTATTTTGTGGTTGTTAATGTTTACAATTATGATCCTGAGTCCAGAGATGGTTGCTGGAGAGTCAAGAATATTTTCATTTCCTGGCTTAAAATGAAAGACATTGGGTATTGCCCTCAAATAAAGCCAAGCCTTCCTAGGTTGACACATGACCCTATCCCAGTTTTTTTTCTCACCTCCCAACCGACCAACATCCAAGGTCCAGACATAATGAACAATTCGTTTTATGAATACTCTCTTGAGTATGAATCATGAATGGTCTTTTCTCCCACTTAAAACTGTCATACCCCATTGTACTGGGAAGCTCTCACTCAGACTTCAGGTCTCAGACCCAGCATCTCTTTCTTTGTCTGGTAAGGTTGACTTTCCTTTCTAAGTGCTCCGACCAAGTCCTGTTATCCCCTTTTCATCATTCTCAGTATAGTATATAATTGCAAGTCTCGACCACAGTGCCATATGTGGAAAGATGCCATTTCTTGGCCTTGGAACGGTTGCTGACAGTGTGTTCTCAGGACTTAACCTGTTGAAAGGAAGAGTAAATGAGTGAGTGGATAGAGTTGGCGCTCTTAAGGGTAAGTTAGTGGTAATTAAGCAGTGGAATTTTGTTGATGGAGTCCCTCAGATGTGGAGAATGGCCAAAAAATTCTGCAGTTTCCAGCTTCAAGGTTTCCAGCAGATATTTACAAATGAAGAAATAACAAAATTGGGTCACAGCAATTAAGTATTTTAAGTGTTTGTGTTAAATATATTAACATACCCATAATTGACAAAATGTTAGGGGGAAAAAATCTACACTTTAAATATAGGTCCCTTGAAGATTTTCTGACCCAATTCCCTTTGTCTCCAACTTCTTAACACCTTGCTGCATGAGAAAGGTTTTTCTGGGGATTCAGGAAAACACACCCCATCCAGGCAACAATGAGCCCACACTGTCTGAAAGCCTCAACAGGAGCTTATTCCATATCCCAAGCCCAAATAAGCCCTAAGAAACAGTGACCCTTTCTCTTTAACTGCCTTCCTCCCCCACTCGACATTAGTCATTCCCTTGCTAACAAGCCAAAGAACTTGGCTGCCCTACATGCCCTACTCTCACCTGGAGAGAATCTATAGTTTCTGCATAGGAAGAGAGCCTGGGGCATTTGGGCTGGGAGGTGCTGAGGGACCATGCGGTATTTGGGGCCCAGAGAAGACTGAGGAAATTTTGCAGGCCTTTAGGGAACTTGGGGTCACCTGTGGGGAGCTGAGCAGCTCTGAAGGAGGCTACAGAGACCTGGAGGGGCCTGAGGGATCTCAGGGGGAAGTCGATGAATCTGGAGATGCTGTAAGTACCGCAGGATCACTGGGACCATGGAGGGAGGGTCCGGGGAGAGTTTGGGGGTTCTGGAGGACCCTGGTGGGAAGCTGAGGGGGTCCCGGGGTTACTGAAAAAACTAGGGAAGCATGAGGGTCATGACTCCTGTTAGCAAAGATACACTATTCTATATTATTCAGTTTCAAAATTTGACTGACAGGACTTCAAGACTGACACATTTGCAGTGTTGTGCCCAATAACATCACCACCCAACCTTCAGAATCCCGATGTGAACATCTGCGTCAGATAGGTCAGCGTTAGCAAGGATCCAGTTTTTTATTTTTTTCTGTCTTTTTTTTTTTTTTTTTTAAAGATTTTATTTATTTATTTGACAGAGAGAGAGATCACAAGTAGGCAGAGAGGCAGGCAGAGAGAGAGAGGGGGAAGCAGGCTCCCCGCTGAGCAGAGACCCCTTTGTGGGGCTCGATCCCAGGACCCTGAGATCATGACCCGAGCCGAAGGCAGAGGCTTTAACCCACTGAGCCACCCAGGCGCCCCTATTTTTTTCTGTCTTATCCATCTCATGGCGCCTTCTGTTCCACCCGCTATATAAGGAGTAACAGTCCTGAAACCTAAGCGAACTGACACTGTATTTATGAATTATTCCAGAGATAGTTCAGCACTCTTTGTTTTCAGCTCCATAACTTGGGGACTCAGGGCAAGTTGGGGCCCCCGGTGCAAAAGTTACTAGGAATTACTAGGGTCCTGCACAACTGCGCATGTCACACATTCCTGAAGCTTCCCCGTTGTTGTTCTGGGCAGGTCTCCTGCGCACCTGTGTTCCACGACTGCTGGAAAATGCGGTCAGGTGGACCTACAGATTCGCCTTGTAGCTTCAGAAACTGTTTTCTTTTATCCTTCGGAAATTTACCAGGGTTTCAGTGATTCATCCATGCTTGATAATAGGTTTATCCCATTACCTTTCTTTCCTTCAGTCACTAGTCAAACAGATAAAAACTGTTCGGGGACGCTCCGCAGAACCCTGTGGCGATAGGTGTATAATGCAGTAGTGGAGAATCCCTACTTTCAACACAAATATATTTCAACTCTTAGCAAACTTGGAGTTCTGCTTTAAGTCACTGAAAAACAACTTTGATACATGTCTTGGCCATTGTTTCCCACAACTGAACCCTTTGGCCAAGGCAGAATCAAGCAAAGGGCCAAATGCTAAGTGAATGCCTGCTAAGTAAGAGGGCTTGGAATCCAGGTTGATGATGAAGGTAGCGAACAGCAGGAAAGAAAAAACAGTAGAGCAAGCCAAAAGGGAAAATTCAGTCCTGGCACACTTCTAGTCACCATCCCATTTGCCCTCCTACCGGGCCATGGAGTTTGTAAATAAACAGGTGCATAAATTAAAGTCAGGCAATTAGCTGCCCTGCGGACTACCTACCGCTGCTGCCCTAGGGCTGAGGTCATGGTAACACTAGTTAAACAGGAGCTGCTTTCAGTGGCTAAATGTGTTCTCTTCTGGAATATTGTCTTCTTTCCTTATGTCTTTAAATAGATGGATGGCAGAGATTTGCTCTGCTTTATAACAGAAGTCTGTTAACATCCTTGAACACCAAACTGACTACAAAACAAATCACTGGAGGACCCTACGGTGGATAGCTGAAAGCCAAGATCGCTAATATTGCTTGGGGTTTTAGAAGAGGCCATTTATATTTTAAAACCCTGGCAAAATATGATTTTTCTTTAATCACAGAAACTGCACAGAGACTGGATAGTTGAAGGTGTTTCAAATACGGTAACACTTCAGGATAAACTGAGATTCTTCTCTGGTGCTCACTTTCAAAGTAAACAATTAAAATTAGAGATGAAATTTTGTGGTTTTATGTCAGTTTTCTAAAATTCCTTTCAATTCATCACTAGGCTAAAAAAACTTCTTTGACAGTGTACAGAGTTTATATTTTAGTCACTATTTTTCTGTAAAGTTTAAAGAAAGTAATGTGTAGGGTTAGGGAGAAGGAATATAGGAAAATCATCAGTGATGAATTAACATTAAGATCATACAAACTTGATACCATTAAAGTACTAAAATGACACTTTAGCTGACTTAATTTTCCATAATAGAATCTCTGGTTATGGATCAATGTTACAGTGATATCTGAAGGCTTTTCATAGAAAAACTGAGCTTTCAGAAGAGTCAGGACTGACATGCATAGTCATGAGAGTCAAAATGTAAAGACAGGGGTATCACACAACGGAGATCAATGTGATTATCCTACATCATCTTTTAGATTGTTGTTGGGAGTTAATGGCCACCAGAAACTATGGAGAGAGGGTATGTCGTGTTGAGAGACAAGACCAGAGTGCTAATCCTGGTTTGCTAAGTGTGTAAACTTAGATACATGACTTAACCTTTTCCAGTCTTTGTAATTTCTAAAAAGAAGATAATAAATAATTTGTCTTATGGACTTCTTTTGAGGGACTAAGTAAAATAATTTACATAAAGTGCTTAGCACAGTGATCAACCCTACTATTATACACATTATATATGTAGCTGATACAGTTCTATCTCTCTTTGCCAGTGATTTTCTTTGACTACACAATAATACTGGGGCAGGGAGGCTTAAAAAACAATGATGTCTGGGGTCCCCACACAGAGATTCTGATTTAATAAGTCAGGTGTGGTCTGAGCAACATGAACTTTAAATAAACTCTCTAGGTGATTCTACTCTGCAGCCAAGGTTGAGAACCAGTGCTTTGGACAGTAAATTTTTCATGAGTGGTCACATTTACTTGCCTTCTGCAAAAAACCCACCAACGTATTCTAAGAATGGCCACTTGATCACTTCTCTCTACTGCTCATTTTTCTCTTCCTTGCCTTTTGGTGTTAAAAGTACAAATGAAAAGTCATTGGGGCCAAGGGTTTCAGCTTAGAAACAAAGGGCCCTTGTAGTGCTGTACTTAATAGCAAGGAGCAGAGGGATTCTTTGAAAAAAGTATCCCTAATGTCGATGCTAAAACCATAAGATACAGAATAGAATACCATCATTAACAAGGCTGAATATATAATCCTCTTCCCCCACCTTCTTGATTATCTTTTTTAATGTCTTTCTGAGAGAACCGGAGATAATCCTTTAACTTTTGGTAATCCTGGGGAATCAGGAAGCTGTACACATTCCCTGAGGAAAATGACAATCATATACTTTCTCTCTGTCCCTTTCAATCTCCTTTCCTTTCTCTCTTTTGCCCTTTCTTTTCTCTCTCTCTCCCTTCTTTTTATTTTCTTTTTCCTTTAAAAAATGTTTTCTTTTTTTTTTTTTAAGATCTGACTTCTCTTCCAGGTGAAGAGAAAAGAAATTTCCAAGTGAGGCCAATTAAAGTTGCCCAGATGAAGCAAGGTCCCCAGGGATCAATCAGAATGCCTACATAGATGAGAAAGTAGGAGCATGTCCTTTCTTTCTCCTTGTTAGAGTTTAGTTTCTGCCCTGAGGAATACTAGTTATTTATTTTCCATCAGAGAAAAGAATGAGCCCTCAACAGAGCTTAACTCTTTCCTATTTGATAAAAAATGAAATACCTACTTAAAAAAATAAAATAGAAAATTCTCACTCTAACCTTACAATGTCTCTTGGTGACCTGTCTTTAGTTAATTATACAGAACACCACGTTCATTCAAATTCTACTATTGGAAATTAAAATACGCTCACCAGAATTAGACCCAAACTTACAAATGCACTGGAAATGGTGCAAAAGAGATTTACTAGCTTCTGCTTTAACCAGGAGATTAGATTTGTAGATATCTTCCAGATTGCACAGTGTTCACAAAAATAATAATAATGAGTTTTGTGCTGAAATTAATTTGGGAAATGGTGATTGATAGATACTATTTCCTTCAATGCCCTCTGAGCGTTGGTGCTCAGACTAGCTCGCCAACACTGGCATGACCTGGTCATTTGTTAGAAATGCATGATCCCAGGCCCCACCCCATACTAATCCACTTTTACAAAACCCTCAAGTGATTCCTGTGTACATTACAGTTTAATAATCAATACCTTGGAGGATCCCAATTCATAGTAGCATGTTAACAAAAAATAATTTTAAATTAATAATTTAAGAATCCTTTTTAACTTTGTTTTTATCCCATAGTTTAATGGGATTATTTGACCACAGAAATGTAACTATTTTGTATTTGAAACAGTTACTCATATCTTTTAACCTAAAACCTTTTCATGTAAGACATTCAGGAAAAAGTGAAGTCAAATTATTTCTATGCTTCTGGTAATTCTTATATTGTGTTATCTTTTTTTTTTAAAGGATTTTATTTATTTATTTGACAGAGAGAGAGAGATCACAAGCAGGCAGAGAGGCAGGCAGAGAGAGAGAGGGGGAAGCAGGCTCCCTGCCAAGCAGAGAGCCCGATGCGGGGCTCGATCTGAGGACCCTGAGATCATGACCTGAGCCGAAGGCAGAGGCTTTAACCCACTGAGCCACTCAGGTGCCCCTATATTGTGTCATCTTAAAATGATGGTGAAATATATGCTCTCCTTCTTAGACAAGAAATAGTGTGTAGGAGCCCTGCACGTCCTCTGGTAATGATATTAATTAACATGGAGACTCTAGTCAGTGGTAAAGAGGCTTTTCTCTAGTTTTTTCTGTTTCCAGTTGAAGTGGTAGCCTCTGCAGGTGTGTGTGTGTGTGTGTGTGTGTGTGTGTGTGTGTGTGTGTGTGTGTTCACAGACTGCCTTTAGCTTTTCCTGGCTTCATCCACTACACAGGGTGTTCTAAATGGGTAGCCATGTCTTCCTTTAGCCTCAAAGTTGGTACTTTCTCTCTGTCCTTCTGGGTTCTACCTAGATCTTACCCCTCAACTGCCTTTTATGGAATCACTGGAGGCACTTAGGTATTCCTTCCATACCTTCCAAATGCCTGCAAGATTTAGGACGTGTTGGGTCTCATTCCCTTTCCATTCCCAGGCACGCAGGGCCTTTTCATATCCTGCTGGAATAAATTGCTCCAGTGTTTTTTTTCTTGCTTTCAGGACTCTTCAGACCAAGAGCAGATGCCAGTCTCTGTTTCCATTTGTTATCTTTCAAATTCAAGGCCCTATATCAAGCAGTACTAAGAACTCTCTCATTTATTTGCTCCAGCAAAAGCATATGGGTTCTCATGATAGTATTTTTGTGGGGGAACAAGATGGCATTGTCCTCCTTAAAAAATTGGAAAAAGAAAAATGGGAAAAAGATTTGAGAATGTAGGGTGTTTTCTTCAATTTATTCCTTGAAAATAATCTATTTTGGGTTTCTTTTGAAGACAAGTGGACATTTGGCATACAACTCATAGAATTTTAAAGTTTTGTCTCTCTAGCAACAAAACACAATACTATACTTCTGAAAAATAAATGTATTCTTCCAGGAATTAAGAAACTTACAAAGAATCTGTAATCAATCTTAGTCTTTAGATTCACTAAGGCCATAAATGCAGATTTCATTTTAAAACAACGTTTTATAATACATCTGATCCCTATTTGTGCTTATCAGTTTTGAGAGAATTTTGATTAGGTCAATCAGAGCAGACAAAATAACGACTACCTCCTGACTCCGTCTTAAAAATTTCCAGTGTTAAGATAAAAAACAACATTTTTCTCAGAAATTCTAATTTTTTAAGAGGTGAAGGTTAGACATGTTTATTTATGGCATATTCATTCCAAAGAGTATTCTTAAGAATGCCCTTGCTGGAAAGATATTAGGCCCGAGAAATGAAGAAGGGCTTGAAATCTCACAAGAAAGCATTTTTTAAGCTAACAATGAAAGAGCTTTCTATGTTTCAAGGTCATTTCACTGTGGGAGGAAATTGATAGAGTCTAATTAGAGTAGAAATGCTATAAAGTCTGCTCAGGAGAGATGCACTTGGCTAGCACTGATAGCAGGAAGGAGTCAGAGGAAGTATATAAAATTTTCTCTTATTGATTTACATTTTGTATGGCCCCGTGAATTAAATGTATGTTAATATCATCTACAATGTTTTACCCTTGTCAGGTTATTAAAATACAAACTTTGGGAGTTTTCCTCTGTTTATTTACTCATTATAAGTAATCAAACGCCGACTTGTAGATTTAATTCTGAACTGCCACCACCTAACAAAATTCCTAGGTGGAACATCTACTCAGAACTTGTTATGTAGTAGAGCACAATAGGGCCCAATTGGCCCTAAAGATATATGGGATATGCACCTCTGGCTTGAAGTGCTTATAGTTATAATTGCATTAATTATGTATAAATATACCTTTATACCTTCTTTTCTTAGAAAAGAAAAATTTAAATTTAGTGTTTGCACATGTTTTCTTTTTATCTTTTTTAATTTAAATTCATTTAATTAATATATAATGTATTATTAGTTTCATAGGTAGGGTTCAGTGATTCATCAGTCTCCTATAACACCCAGTGCTCATTATATCCTGTGCCCTCCTTAATGTCCAACACCTAGTTACTCCCCCTCCCCACTACCCTTCAGCAACCCTCAGTTTGTTTCCTGTGATGAAGAATCTCCTATGGTTTGTCTCCTTCTTTGATTTCATCTTGTTTTATTTTTCCAACCCTTCCCCTATGCTCCTCTGTTTTGTTTCTTAAACTCCACATATGAGTGAAATCATAAGATAATTATCCTTCTCTGATTGACTTATTTCACTGAGCAAGATATCTTCTAGTTCCATCCACATCACTGCAAATGGCATGATATTCTTTTGATGGCTAAATAATATTCCATTATATATATCTATACCACATCTTTATCCATTTATCTGTTGATGGACATTGGGGCTCTTTCCATGGTTTGGCTATTGTTGACATTGCTGTTATAAACATTGGGGTGCGGGTGCCCCTTTGAATCACTACATTTGTATCTTTAGTGTAAATACCTACGATGCACCTGTTTTCTTTTTGGTTTTTGTTTTGTTTGGTTGTTATTTTTAAGATTTTATTTATTTATTTGACAGAGAGAGACACAATGAGAGGGGGAACACAAGCAGAGGGAATGGTAGTGGGAGAAGCAGGCTTCCCTCGGAGCAGGGAGCCCAATACGGGGCTTGATCCCAGGACCCCAGGATCATGACCTGAGCTGAAGGCAGATGCTTAACCAGTGAGCCACCCAGGTGCCCCTAGAATGCACCTGTTTTCTAAGTGGGATGATATAATTCATGTTATATTTATATATGATATAAATAATATGTTCACATATATATATATTTTTCTCTCCAACTTCCATCAACTGATGGAAATTGAGGGAAAGGATTATAATTTTGACACCTCTGCAGTGTTTTTCTGTGTCACTAATAGAACCTAAGAAGATGCCTGTTATCTAATAAAGCATCTTAATATGTGTTTTTGGACGTTCAAACATATAGCATGAGTCATGAATAACATATTTCCAAATGTATTCTTAGTAAACCGTTAAGATGTTGATCTTGTGAATTTTGCTGATAAACACTGTTTTCTTAGAAGAATACAGAGTTCCCTGCCCAGACTTTGTTATGTGTGTATAGTACCTGCCTCATACTTCTAATTCCATTTAATGGCTCAACTCTCTTTAACTGGGGAAGTCAGTAAGAGAAGTTATTTTTTTTTAAGATTTTATTTATTTATTTGACAGAGAGAAAGAGATCACAAGTAGGCAGAGAGGCAGGCAGAGAGACAGGGTGAAGCAGGCTCTCTACTGAGCAGAGAGCTCAATGTGGGGCTCCATCCCAGGACCCTGGGATCATGACCTGAGCAGAAGGCAGAGGCTTTAACCCACTGAGCCACTCAGGTGCCCCAATAAGGGAATTTATATGGGGTCTTTAAGGTGTTCTGTCTCTACCCCTAAAAGAATACCAGTGAATCTGTTTCTTTGTAAAACCAGAGGATTTCCATAGCCACAGTCTACTTAAGGTCAGTTAGCCTAAAGATGGAACAAGCAATTCCTTTTATCCTTCTTTCATCTTGTTTGCATTCTGTTTCCCCTGACAAAAACAAAAACAATTCCCTACAGAGCATTCTGTCTGTCCCTTTCCTAGAGAGGTGGAGAATAAACTTCATTTAACATGAGTATAATTTATCAGAGGGATTCTGTTTCTATGTAGGCAAATTCTAAGTGACATTAAATCCAAATTCTCCTCATTCAAGATCTGTCGGATTTACTGCCCATCCATTAATCCCACTAGATTTCATAGTGCTGTTTTATCTGCTAATAATGTTTTTATGAGATTGCCATTGCACACTAGCCTTTTCTGTGCTATCTGTGCACCGGAGGCAGATTTATTGTTCTTTAACGCATTTCTGTTAATAGTGGTTTAGACTGATTCCGCGGCCCTTAAAAGTGAGAGGCCGCCTTCCAGGAAGAGGAACTAGGTTACTCTGTAAAATGATCTGAAATCTTGTCATGTCAGGAGCCTACAATGTGTTAAGATACTTCATGAGGCATTTGTTGCCTACAGTCGCATTTCACTTCAAAAGCACATTCTGTTAATACCATTTCCCAGTTCAAATAGACTTCACCTGATACAGCATAGAAGCGGTAGCAAAAGCTTTCAAAATAAAGTGTGGTGATTAAAAGTGAGGGTCCCGGCAATAGATCACATAGCTTCAAAACTTGTACTTACATGCTGTGTGATCTTTGGTGAGTTATTTGACCACTATTTCAAGTGTTTCGTTTAACATGGAGATAGTGATAACACCAAGCTAGTAACTCGTATTATTCAAGTTTCTGCATGCTTTCCATGTTAAATAGTGTCTGGTACACACTGAGCAGTCCGTAAATGCTTCCTGCTGCTGTTGTAAATCTGGAAGAGAGCATGTACCCAAGCTTCACCATTGCACAAATGGGTAGGTAAGCTTGAGGTTGGAACATCAAAAAACCAATTTACATGTTATGGCTGTTAGAGTCCACTTTTACTTTTCCCTTGACTGAAGAGAGTTTGAGTGTAGGACCATTTTGGGCAGACCTGAGTTCAAGTTCCAGCTCTACGTCTCATTTCTTTTATGACGCGGTGCAAGTTCCTAAATCTTTTAGAGAGACTCAAAAAGGTTGAGTCATTTATCCAAGGTCACATGGCTAGGAAGCAGAACTTGGACTCACCTCAAGTAGCTTGGATTCTAAACTGAGTGTTTTGTCCTCCTACAATGTCAAGAAGTTGCTTTATGTAGCATGTCTGTACATATTACTTTCGGTCAATGAAGAAACAAGTTAAATGTCTCATGCCCTGTTATAGCAGATTTAGGCAGAGCCAGGACTAGAACTGGAGTTGCTAAGGGAGCGGTTAAATGTTCTTCCTACTAGATCAGTGATTCTCAACCCCAGCTGCACGATCGATTTACCTGGGGAGTCCGTCTTAAGAATACATTTACCTGGGGCCCCACCTTAGACTAATTATTTCTTCCTCATTCAAAGATGTCGCTGCTAAAAATAAATAAATAAATAAATAAATAAATAAATAAATAAATAAATAAAGATGTCACAGCTAAGAACCACTGACCTTGACCCAAACAGTACAAAGGGGATCATTTTACAAAATCAGCCACACTACCAGGTTGTTTCCAAATTAATGAAACTCAGATCTGTCCTGACTCATAGGTGGCATTGTTTCTATCTCCCACTTCTTTTTAAATTATTATTATTTTAACGATTTTATTCATTTGACAGAGAGAGAGAGAGCACAAGCATTGGGACTTTGGGATCATTATCTAAGCCAAAGGCAGCTGCTTAACCGACTGAGCCACCCAGATGACCCTCTAGCCTGCAATTTTTTACCCAATATTTTCTAACATTTTTGGCATACTCTGTCTCAAATGCACACTAGTAGCCATGAAAAAAGAAAAAAAAAACTAGAAATAATCCTCTCAAGGCTTCATTAATTCTTCACTGATTTCATATTTCTTATCTGGCTTGTCTCCTCCTCTAAGCTATTACATTCCACTTTTAGATTAGTCTCACTGACAGCTCTGATCTTGCTATTCTTGGGTTCAAGAGCTTCAGCGATCCTCGCTGCCTACAGACTAAGGTTAAGTACCCCTTGTGCAGAGCTACCAAGACTTCTATAACTTAGTCTTAAGCAACCTTCTTAACTTACCTCTGATGAACCCACCCTCACTTTAAAGAGACTTAAAACTCCCTAGTTTTCTGAAAGTTGGCTGCTTTCATCCTTTGTGGTTTTGTTTATGCCTTATACTCTTTATGTGAATCTTCTATTTACTTTGTGATTAAGTCCAAGCTGTGTTCTGTTTTTCCTGTCTTTGCTATTTATTCCTGAATGTAGAAATCCTACCGAGGCCATTGAAACGGCACCCCCCCAAGCCTTCACTGGTGCCTTTCTCCTCTCAGTGTCTCTCTCCCAGATCTCCGGAGCACATTTTCCTAATCTCTCTGATGGAGTTTTTCTCTTTGTAACTTACATTATGTTTAAGGGCAGAGACTATTTTGGATTCATTTTTACATCCTACGCATCTCAAAACATAGTAAGTAACGGTATGAATATTTCAATTTTGCCTTCTCCCCTGAGAAAATCTGCCACCCAGTCTCAATCCACGTGGTCTAAGGGGCCTAACCCTGTCTAAGCCATCCTGTGTGTCCCATTCTCTAAGCCACCATGATTGGCTCTAGGTTGGGTGCATGACCTAAGCTATTCATAGGATAAATCTTAGGGATTTTCTTAGACTTGAAATCTGTAAGTGTATAGATGTAGTCTTCTGGTAACCACCATGCACTCATGAGGGGAAAACCATCTCAAGTTACACTGAGAGATGAAGAAATGTTGTGTATGAGGGACATAAATGGAACCTTTTTCTCCAGATTGGCCTAAAGCTAGACCTACCTCTGGACCTTCTGGTAATATAATACAAGGTGATTCAAGTTAAGTCTTCTGCATCTTGAAATACATTGAAATAACTAACACAGGACATTTACTCCATAACTGTTAACTAACAGATCATCAGAATAAACATTCAACACTATTAAGATGAGAAAGAGGGAGATTATGTAGCACAACTAACTGTTGGAGTTAATGTAGAGCATGAAATCAGCCGTGATACCTGGCCTGCTAAAATGTAACACAGAGGCCCTTGGGGTGAAGGAAGGTTTCAGAGAAGGGTGTAGGCCTTCTCTGTCTGTGTGACCAGGACCACTCTGCTGTTGGAATGCCCCATGGAGTTGCCTTCCCCAAGGCTTTCTCAGCCCAAACACCCACCCTGCAATCTAAGAGATGCATGCATTGTCCCTTAGGCTATGTTTAGTAGAATATACAGATTAGCATATGGTATCTTTCCTGTAAACAGATCCTTCCAGTTTAAGTAAGACCCTTTGTTACACATCACATGCTTGAGAAACAGTGATAAAGATTTGTGATTATTCTGAAGGACTAATAAAAGCAGGAGTAAGGAAGAGCAATGGGTCTTTGCCTGTGACCATTGACCCCCTTGCCTTCTCTTCTCTTTCATGGGAAAGTTTAGAGTAATCTTTCATCCATCCGTATAGGTGTTGCTAGCCATTCCCAGCATCTCACCAGCTCCTTTGGTCTAGTTTGACTAAATTTTAATTTTTAAGTTTTGCTTCTTATCTTGTCCTGAAAGCTATAGTCTGCTAAAATGTATCTGACATGAGGCTATAGAATACACAGGAGGATAGAAAAGGCATGCATGTACCTCTGTTCCTCTACTGACCCCACGCAGGAGGGGGTCTGTGTCCATTATCTAGTTTGACTTTGCAATGTGGAAAATAGTGGCACTCTTCTCCAATCCACTTAATTGTAAATCAGGATATTCGGTCAGGCTCAGAAAAAGATCAAAGATAAAAAAAGGAAAAAGAGAAACCTTCATGTCCAGATCATGCTCCTTATCTTCAAGACAACTTGAAGTCTTTTTAGTTATTTGTAAAAGCAAGAGAAAAATCAATGAGAATTAAGGTCAGAGAAGAGGACCAATCAGACTAGTGCTGGTTTATCAAGTTTTGGGTTCAGAGTGACTGTTGTTTACCCCATCATCTGTCTAGGGATGACAGCAAGTATTGTTTCCTCATTTTCACACACAGGACTGAGGTGGAGAGATAATGCTGCTAACACCATGGTGCATTCCGAGGAGCTCAAGGGCACAAGGATCACAGGTACCGCTTAGGAAATCTCAGAGAAAGAACACTTGGGTGGAATATTGCTGCAGGATTGGGGAAGGAAAGGAGAGGTTCTACAGAACCACCAAGGAGGCACCATGCTCTAGACATATTTACAACACAGCAGGAAAAAGGGTAAAGGAGAAAGTAAGATGGTAAAAGTGAAAAAGGTAAAGAAATCTGAGATCCCCCAAATAGGGTCTTGAATAGATGACCTCACGTCAATCTGTGATAGCAAGAACTACGTGGATTTACAATCATGCTAACGCTATTAGACACACAGTTATCCACTCAGGAAGCATGTGTTTCAGCTGTACTATCCCTGTGTTGCTGGTGGAGACAGATATTTGGGACACATTAAAGATAAAGCTGTTATTCTATATACAGAATAATTAAGGTGGGGAACTTGAAATGCCACTTCAATTACTGTGCACATTCTCATGGTGCCAAGAAACCCACACTCCGCTAAAGAGTCTGATGTGTGACCGAGCTGAAATGGGTCTTTTGAAGTCAGTGAAGGAACGAAGAGGTTGTTGTCCATGCATAGATTCTGGTGTACCACTCAACATATCCTTCCAAGGGAAAGGTTTCCCAAGGCTCAGAAAAATGACATAGAATTGCCAAATTGTTAGGAAATCAATTATACAAGTGGTGAAATATAACCTGTTATTGTACTTGCTCCTTGCCAGTGTTAGAAATTTACCCAATTTTCAGGGCATCTGGGTGGCTGTTGTTTAAGTGTCTGACTCCTGATCTCGGCTCAGGTCATGATGTCAGGGTTATGACATCAAGCCCTGTGTTGGGCTCCACGCTCAGCTGGGGGTCTGCTTGATGTTCCTCCTCCCTCTGCCCCTCCTCACCATACTCCCTCTCTGAAATAAAGAAATAAACCTTAAAAAAATTTTTTAAAGAAATTTACTCAATTTTATTCCCCATAGAAAATTAAAGAAAATCTGCAAGTGACACTTCTACAAAGTTAATCCTCTAGCATGTCCAAAAAAAAAAAAAAAAAAACCAAGTGTGTCTTTTAAACAATTTAGACCATCACAAGTAGGAAGAAAGTGGAAGTCTCTCACGGTTAACGGGAAGGAACTGTAGAAGGAGGTAAGCTAGACAAGCTATCAATGAAGCATACTAAGGTTTTGATCCAGGAGAGTAATTACTTGAGGAAACTCAGAGGAGTCATCACTGTGATTTTCCTGGCACTTGATCACTATTGTAGGAGCAGCTCTCATACCTGTTAATGCAACTACTTTGTTGCATCTGAGCTCTTTGCATTTTTAATTTTCTCCCTTGGTATTTAGTTTAAGAAAACAACAACTGTGTGTGTGTCTAGGTAAATAAAATAAATAGCTATGCAGATCCATCCATCCATACATATGCGTATATAGATATAGACACAGATATAAATAGACATGAAAATACCAGCCTGTCTTAGATGGTAGTAAGGGGCAAGAGTTATTTATGGTTGGACAAGAATTTTCAGGGTTAAGTAGCATGTCCACTTGGAGTAAATAGTGGCAGTAACCAGAAATCGAGTAAGCAGGGCGGGGGGGGGGGATGTATAAGGAGAAGATGGCTCCAAAAATACAAATAAAAAGTAAGACTGATTGCTCTCTTATTCTTCAGAGTGACTGTGATTTGCCCTCTTTTGTTGACTCATTTGTTATTTTCTGTCAGATATAAATAACTACTGCATTATTCCAATATGCGTGTAGGTGGTCCTCACTGTGCACACCCACATGGCTGGAAATTCCCCTTCCGTTGGTGTTCTCGGGGATCTGAGTTGGATGTAATATGGAAAGTCCCCCACATTTAACAATGTGGATGCCCAAGGTGGTGCCACAGCATGCTCTTCAGGCTGGACTTGGCCAGGCAGTTTTGGCATTGACTTTTCTGACTTGTGAGACTTAGCTCTTCCTTGAACTAGAATGAGCCTTCCAATCCCAATACCTTTTAAAATACTTCATTTCTAACAAAACAGATGGGTAGTGGTGATACGATGTTCAATGAGAAATTCAACTGCACTGAATTTTGATATTTTTATAATAAAACTTTGGGGGAAAATGACCAAGTCAAATCTTCTTTTCCTTCCTTTTCTCCTTCTTTTTACTAATTTCTATATCATTCTTTCTCTCTCTGAAATATGGCAAAGCAAATGGCAAATTCTGAGCCATGTCATTAGGAAAAGGACATTATACAACTCCTGCCAAATTGAAATATATAATAATTCTTTTACAAAACTGTATTTGTAATTATGATGATGATACTAATTATTATTACCTCCCATTTATTAAGCCATACTCTGCCAGTCATCTGTAGGTCTTATCTAATTTAACTCTACAATCACTCTAGGAAGAAGGTATTGTAATTTTGATTTGTTTACAAATGAGCTAGCTGGGGGCGCCTGGGTGGCTCAGTCCATTACGCATCTGCCTGTGGCTCAGGTCATGATCCCAGGATCCTGGATCGAGCCCCACATTTGGCTCCCTGCTCACCGGAGAGTCTGCTTCTCCCTCTTTCTCTGCCTGCCTCTCTTCCTGTCCCCTGCTTGTGTTTTCTCTCTCTCTCTCTGTCCAATAATAAATAAAATCATAAAAACAAAAATAAAAACAAATGAGCTAACTGAGGCTCAGGGAGGTTAATTAACCAGTAAGCTCATCAGGCTAACCAGGAGCCAGGTTTCAAAGCCTTTGTCCTGAGCCCAGCTACTTAGGAATTGCATTATAAAAAAAAAAAAGGAGAAGAAAAAACCAAACTGCTTTCAAACGATGCAGTAGATCCACATTTTTTTTACATAGCATGTGAATGAAGGGCATTCAGGAATACCATTGGAACTTGCCAAGTAATGACAGAGAGGAGACACTAGCAAGTATTTTAATCCCTGATTGTATCTGAAATTTGCCAACTACAAAATAAACATCAAAGGCAGCTGCAGCAGCCAGATGCGGTCCGTTTCTTCACCTGCGAGCCTGTTCCTGCCCAGGAAGAATGGAGCAACATCTGGACTAAAAGGCTATCTCTGTGGTCCATTCACTCGTTGGCCTTTGTACAAACATTGCCAGCAGTACATCACTTAGGATGGAGTGCGGCCGCGTTTGCTATAATGGGAACATCAATCAATTAAAACTGGAGTAAGCCGGCAAACACATTTCACTGAGATCAACAGTGAGTAATCATCACATAGATCATCAGATACTAACGCTTCTTGACAAAAAAGAAACAGAAAACCAGACCCGCTGAGTTGATGACTGAAGGGGCAAGGCCTCGTTGTGTCCACCTGTTACCTACTGGTATACTAGAATCTTCTCTGCCTTTTGATTTCATTAGTCACATTATAACCATAATTCATAGAATGAATTTTTAGATTAATTGCTGAATGAGTGGTGAGATTTTTATCCTTTTATCTTCTTTTACTTTAAGACAGGATTTTTTCCGTGTATTTTTAACTCACTACACATATTATTTGATCATTTGAACTGAAATGATTTTGCCCTATATCTGTTTTCTCCCAAAGTAATCAAATCAGTAATACCTATATACATCCAATTTGCATGGTTATAAAAACATATATTTAGTTGGCAAACTTCTGTAATACACCTACTATAAGAACCAGTATATCTTGAGTCCTTTCTATTTGTTAGGCACTATTCAAAACCATTCATTTAACATATAGCTCAGAGAGGTTAATTAACCTGTCCGATACCACACAGTAAGTGGTGGATCTGAAATGTGAATCTAAGCAATAGGACTCCAGAGCGTATCTTCTGAACCTAGTAATGCATGATAACATGACAGTTGTATTTGTCACTGTGATGTGTGATATGTGATATTTGCAATATCACCGTATCTCAAATGTTCATTTGGCCATTTAATAACTTAAAACTGTTAGCAGTTTTGAAAACATGGATAGAATTCATTTTATATTAAGACAATGTCAGTGCTGCTATTTAAAAGAAATTATTTGTTTGGGTCTAAATTTAGTGTTTGAAAAAATCACCCTAAGACCCTCTGAGCCTTTTCTGAAAAAAGAAGAAGAGAAGAAGGAAGAAAGATTTAATTGTAGTTACTCTCTTTTTTAGTATAACAGGAAAACCTGAATTTCATTATAATGGAGAATTACCTGCCTCCAGTTGCAAAGGTTGTCTCAATCACTGAGCATTTGTAGGTGAAATAGACTTGCTTGAAAGTTTCTTCATGGGCATCTAATCCTGATCAAAAATAATAGCATCTCTAATTGCTCCAAGAATGCCCTACACCAAAGAGAAATGGGGAAAATACCGGGAAACACCTTACAGTGTCCAAAGCATCATTTCTTACATTGATGGGAGTGGGAGCAGCAAAATAGTCACTGTCAAATGACTAAGGTTCAGAATTTAGACAGGATTATTTCGTTTTTGCGAGTCTCAAAGCCAACACAGATTATCTAACCAAAAATAGACACACACACACAAAAAAAAGGAAATTCGTTGAGTCATGTAACTAAAAATTCCGTAAGCATCTGATTCTAGATCCAGATATTAAGAAAAAAAAAAAAGGAAAATGTCATTAGAGCTCTCCCTCAGCCATATTTCTGTCTGATAGCTTTATTTTCAGAACATTGTCCATGGAATCAAGGAATAAAATCATGCTTAAGAAAATGATATTTTGACCCAAAGAAGGCTGGATCAAACAGCAGATGCTAGTGTGCTGTGATTTTTTTGATTGATGACAATTTTATTTTGGGAGATCTGTGGTTATCAGTGTTAGACACCCTCCCCTTCTCAGCCGACTTGCTGTATAAATGCCTTTCTATCATCTTACCACTGTCACCATAGAGTTCTTTCATGCCATTGGCACTAGGATAAACATGGTCCCCCATCCTGGCATCTTAGTGTTATCCCTCTTTCCCTCCACCAAGCCCCTTACTTCTTAAATATTTTTCACATCAATCCATTTATCTCTGTTACCGGTTTCTTATTTAGATACAAATACTGGTGTTATAATTATTCTCCCTGATTCATGGGTTCTCCCTTTAAATCCATTCTCTGTGCTGTTGTCGGTGTAATCTGTTTAAAACATAAATCCTGCCATACCCCTCCTTGTTTTACAATCATCAAGGGTTTTTCCAAATGTTGCCAGAATAATATCCAAGGGCCTTTGCCTGCTGTAGACGGATAGCATGCCCTTCTCTAATTTTGCTGCATGGTAGCTACGAGCTACACGTGGCAATTTAAATCAAAATTAATTAAAATTAAATAAAATTAAAAATTCATTTCTTCAGCTTGCTAACCACATTTCAAGTGCTTGGTAGCCACATGTGGCTAGTGGTTATGTGTCAGACGGTACAAATATAGAATATTTTCATCATTGTAGAAAATTCTAATAGAGCATAAAACATTGCTGTTCTGTGGTCTCGTGTCTGTTTACTCTCCAACTGTTTTCTCACAATAATGCTGAATCACTTGTATCTGAGTGAATCATGCATATGCATGTCTCTGTGGCTTTACTCATTGTAGTTCTTCTGCCTGGAATGGTCTTCATGTCTCCCTAAATAATAACCACTACACATTTTTTAAGACCAAGCTAAGATGTTACCTTCCTGAGGAAGGTAACTCTGAACTCTGGTGTTCAGCAAAGTGGTTTTAAGACATTCTGTGTCTGTTTGTACCTGCAGTGATACTGTTACCTGCTTCGTGCCTGACTTCCTATGTGACAGTAAATTTTGAATTCAAAGTTCTGGTTCTTTGTTTTTCTCTCAGCACTAAGCACAACATGTGACGTGTAGTATGGACGTTTATATATATTTGTTAAAATGGAATAAATCATGAAAAGAGTCAAGGCAGTCCTTTGACTATTAAACAGAATACTCATATAAAATTTTTAAATTAATGTTAAGTAATAGATATATCTGACTTTTGGCTACTCTGCTCTAGTATCAACATAACATTAACTCACTTGCAACATTATCCTTCAGCCTCAGTCCATGTTCACTTTGGTTCTCCAGTATCATTACCTACTCAGCTTGGGGCAAGTCTACAAAATGGGTCAAGGTTCAAGGATGATCTAAGTTGAACACCTCTTCCAGGAATCATCAGGAAAGGTTCATGAATTGCTGAAGGCTTCTTCCAAGTGTCATAAATGGTACATAATAATTTTATCCATATTAGAGATATTATGTCTCTTTTATATGAATCTTTGATGGTTATAGTGTCCACAAAAAGATGACAACAATGACTGTGCTCCTCCAGAGAAAGGACTGTTTTTCATCTGAAACTTGATGACAGAATGGAAAATGCAGAATTTGAACTCAAAATTATTTTTCCCCTTTGTGGTGAGATTTCTCATCTGCCTTAGGGTAGATGGGTGCTCCTTCCATTAAATGATACCCAGTTATTTCTCCTTCCTCTCCCTCTTCCAGAGTAACTGGGAAGGGAGTGGTATTCCAGAGTGACTCTACAGAGCTGTCCCATGAGCTTCGGTCAGTTTTACATGATGTGGAACCTAATATCCCAGCAATACAGTTAAACATTTTGCACGTCAGTCTTTAAATTGCATCTAAATCTTTTATTCTTGACATTTAGCATCATCCTGTTCCAGTAAAGGTTGTTGCCTTTTATTTTGCAATGACTTTCTGACCTGTCTTTAAAATCAGTACTCCAATCAGTCTCCACTGACTTACAGAGAATAGTGACATATTGACTTTTACAAGATATGAATCAAAAGGTGACACAACATGAATAGATAGAAGTTTAGCACTGAATTTTCCAAATAAATGGAAGTGTCAACTAAACAAAGAAAATGCCTCCCTTTTTACATAGTCAATGTGGATGCTCTATCCACATGATATATATTTATTTGAGTAATAACTCTGCATAGGCCTGGTGCTCTGATGGAATTGTGGGTGTTCAGTTTTTTAATGTAAAGTTGAATTTTACTCCTCAAATAACCACGTAGTTGGAAAGCTTCATCTCTGAAATGATGAATGTATTAAGACTTCAAAATTTTTTAACAAATTGCAAAATATGGACAATTAAAGTTACTTGTCTTTAGGGCTTTCTTTCTTCTTGATCTTTAGTGTCCTTACATTCCCATTATATATCTAGTATTTCTTCAGCCCACATAGCTCTAGAATTAGATACTCGTTCTGTTGTGAAATTCTATTTTATGTTTTCCTCTGCAGAACCTCTTTATTGTTGTAAGCTTTCTCTGAATCTTCTTTTCAAGACCCAGGAATCTTACCCTAATAAATACTTCATTAATATTAATTATAATCACTTTAATGGTACAAAAATTTATTGAACATTCATTTGATGAATTTGCTTTGAGATGAACCTGAATTATCTCCAGTAATTCTCAATGTATTTCTATGAAGAAAATACTTTACTGTATTTATCCCCATTTTAGACAAAAAAAAAAATTAAAGAAAGGGTATTTAAGTATCATATCTAAGGTCATTCATCTTGCAAAGCACTCAAGGCCAGGATTGCCAAATTCCAAAATTCACTTTCCTAATCCTAATTTAGGAATTTCCTAATTCCAGCTACTGATGTATTCATCACTGAAAAATATATTTCCATATTATAATAATTAAGAACTTATCAACAGTGTATATGATATCAATCTTGAGTATTAGGTGGTAAAATGCCACACAAATATTATCTAATATAAAATATATTTACTTTGATTCCATGAATACATTTAGTTATAAATTTTTCTATCTATGAAAACAATGTAACAACTAAGGGATATTAAGAGTCAAACATTATATGAAAGTAGGTAATTCTTTTTTAAGATTAATTGCTCACTGAAAAGGAAGGGACAAATGTAATACTGAGAAGCCATATTACTTAACAGATAGAGGATTGTTTTATAATAGGCTCTTTATGACTATTGAAATAATTAGTTCTAACAGTACATTTTCAGGTAACACACACAATGAAAATATCTTCATTTAGCATCACTAAAGAAAACTTTACCAAAACTGCACCCTATATGAATACTTTGTGACAAACAAACCTATAAAAAGACTGGAGAAAAGAGAAAACAAAAATGGCTTAGTGGGTTAAAGCCCCTGCCTTCTTCTCAGGTCATGATCTCAGGGTCCTGGGATCAAGCCCGGCATCCGGCTCTCTGCTCAATGGGGAGCCTGCTTCTCCCTCTCCCACTTCCCCTGCTTGTGTTCCCTCTCTCACTGTGTGTCTTTGTCAAATAAATAAATAAAATCTTAAAAAAAATAAAAAGAGAAAACGATGGATAAGAAATGTAAACAAATTTGTGAAAGAAAGAAAATAAACAGGAGGGTGGTAACTGAATTAGCAAGGTGAAATAAGTAACAACCCAAAGGTTACAGGATATGGAGGTAAGACACGGAGGTAAAGCCAGGAGGGAATTGGTTTTAAGAACATTACACCAGGGATGGACCATGTGATTCTCTCCACACTCTGTGTGCCACAAGGTTATGATGGTCCATCTTACCTCTACCCAACAGGAAGCAGGATGTATAGTTTCTGGAGGTACTAACAGAGACTCCTGGTCTGAGGACACCATGAACAGTGGAAGTCCAGAGTGAAGCAAGGATGGTAGGATCCTGAGGAGTTTCAATGCCAAACCCTAACACCCTGCTCCTAGCACACTGGAAAAAGGCTAACACTCTTTCTCTCTGGAAGAACCGCCTAGTCCTGGAAAAACAACCTTCCTGTATTATCCTTGAGGGCCAGCAGATCATGCAGTAATTCACTTGTGAAGCCAGCGAAATCATGAACCCACCTATGCACACTGACCTCTAACATTTTAATCATGTTTTCCTTGTTTTGTTCTCAAGTATTCACGGGTCTGCAGTCACGTCCAGAGAATTCATAAAAATCTCCAGTTGAAAAAGAATAGAGTTAAGGGCAAACTACCAGAAAAAAAAGGGCAGAAACAAACATAATTATGTGAGACAAGATGTTTCCAAGAGCTAAAATTAACATCCTCGTACAAGTAAGGAAAAGTCAGAATGAGATAGAAAAGTCAGAATGAGAAAGAAAGACAGAGAGAGTCAGAGAATAAAAGATAGCTCTTGTGACATAAAAATTGGATAATCAAAAATTAAAGACTAAAGTTGAATAATAGTTTAGGAATATCCTAGAAAGCAGAATAAAAAGACAAATAAAAGGCAGAGGGACAATACGAGAAAGAGGAGTTCAAGAGATGCAGCATTGGAGGGATAGAAGTTATAGTACAGGAAATGAGAGGGAAAAAACATATATATAGTAAGCACCCCAGAACTAAAGAACTGTTTGGATTAGCCAATAATAAGCCCACATCATGAAATTTTCATAATTCCAGGGGTAAAGGATAGAATCTAAATATTTGCTGCTATGGATTGAATTGGATACCCTCAAAATTTATGTTAAAGCCCTAACCCCCAATTTGATGATCTTGGGATTAAAGCAATAATTAAGGTTAAATGAAGTTATAAATTTGGGGTTCTGACCTCACAGGATTAGTGTCCTTACAGTAAGTGTTACCAGAAAGCTCCCTCTTTCTCTCTTTCTCTCTGCTATGTGAAGAAAGAGCGAGAAGACAGCTGTCTGCAAGCCAAGAAGAGGGCTTTCACTGGAAACCACAGTGGTGGGGACCTCACTTGATCTTGGACATCACAGGCTCCAGAGCAGTGAAAGATACATTTCTGTTGTTCAAGCCAGTCAGCCTACACTATTTTGTTTGGCAGCCTGAACATTCGAATACACTTTCACAGAGAGAAAAATCATATACATAGGATCAGAATCAGAATTGCTTTGGACTTGTCAAGAGTAACAGTGGAAGCCAGAAGACAATAGAGCCAAATGACTTTGAACCTAAAATCATATAACCAGATAAATTATTAATCAATTGTTTGAACGTTGTGTATAAATATTGAAGACATGCAAGAAGAGAAACCAGGAAAATCGCAAGTGCCCATCTCCCCCTTTTAGGAAACCAATGAAAGGTGAGTGTCAGAAAAACAAAAGAATAAATCAAGAGACAGAAAGACCGGGGATACTGAAACATGCAATCCTTTTTAAGAGAGAAAGATAAGTCCCACAGTAACAATCCCAGAATTGCCCAGGTGTGGAAAACTATTCAGACTGAAGCATCTATAAGTGGATACCCAGGAAGAAACTCTCCATAAAAGGAAGGAAAACATTATTTGCCTTGAATATTTATAAAGAATTATTTATAATCATGTAACGTATCTGCTAAAGAATTGAAGGATGGGGGAGTCATCAATGCATAGTACACCCAGCAAATAAAAAAAAAAGAGTTGATTATTAATCCTCGTTAAAAAAAGTTATCAGGTAAAAACCAGATGTAATAATAGGTCACTGATTTGCCCAACAGTGAATGCTAATTCTGTAGATGTAAACATGCTCTGACAGTTGAGTAGATATAACTTGCACAGAGAAGTACTGGGGAGGGAAGGTGGTTAGGCTGGTTTAAAAATGATAAATCTTTCCCTGTGAAATAGCAGGCAAATATACCACCCTTAATATAAAATAAATCAATTTAAAAATGAACGTATTGTTAAGATGTTCATTATTTGGAAATGTGGAGCTATATATAGATACAGATATAGATGTAGACAGATTAGAACAAGTGGGTAGAAAGCACAAGATATTTGCCTCTGAGAAATGGCTCAGTGAATGGAAGTTTGGGCAGGAAACCCTTGTGGGTTTTTTTGTTTTGTTTGTTTTTTTTAAAGATTTTATTTATTTATGTGACACAGAGAGCAAGCACAAGCAGGGGGAGCAGCAGGCAAGGAAGAAGCAAGCTCCCCACTGGGCAGGGAGCCTGACGCGGGACTCGATCACAGCACCCTGGGATCATGACCTGAGCCAAAGGCAGCCAATTAACCGACTGAGCCACCCAGGGGCCCCAGGAAACCCTTGTTTTTTATCTGTTTTATTTTTACCTTTAAAAATCTCTCGTAGCATTGCTTTTTTGAAGTACAAGCATGCATTACTTTTATGAAGAAAAATTTAATTAAGAAATGTTGTTTAAGAAGAAATCAGTGGAAGAAGAAACAAAAGCGTACTATTGTTTATAAATATTCCTTCACCTCTCTGTGCTTTTGACCTTAAATTTGAACATGATACTTGCCTTGACAGATAGATATTTCAGAACCAACATGTAGTTTCCTTTCTTTCTCTTCTGTCATGACATGTAGCGATGTTCCAGCCTAAGTTTGCTCTATTACCCTGGGTCTCAGATTAAGTGGGTATGGAGCAAATAATGGACCTCTCTTACTTTAGGTTTAGGATTTTGTTGCCATAGCAAAAAGAAATTTATTCTGACCAATGGGGGATGAAGTAGGAATTCATCAGGTATAAACTCAAACAATGGGGTTTGTCATGAAAGTTTTATTAATTACTATTAATAAATTATTAATTACTATTTGAGGATTTTGTCATGTAAGTTTATGTTATTTGTAGACATCGTAATTTTCCATTTCTGGTAGAGGTAATACTGTATCTCTTCCTATTTCTAACAAATTCATACCACAGTCCACATAAAGAAATTATCTTAAAAGGTAAATTTTAAATTGAATTAGGTACTTTGATTCTATACCTTATTAGAGATCTGTGATCCTAATATCTGAACATCTTCAACCATTTCAAGTTTCCACAGATTTTCAGTTAATTGCTTAATTTTTCATTGTATTTCAAGATATTTCCTTTTGGATAGTAATAGGACGGCTCCTACTTTCTCTTGCATCTTTGTTTTATATGTTTATTAAGAAACATGAGCTTACTGTCCAGCTTATCAATTTAACTATTGCTTAATTAACTGTAGTGTGTAGTTTGAATAACATGGGGTATTGACATTTGGAGTGTTTTCAACTAATTTGTAAATGTGCTTAAGGCAAGGACTGTAAGTTTTAATTTCTGTTTTGGGTCTCACAGTTTCAAACACAATTGGTAGAACTAAAATAGGCACTTAATAAATGTTTGCTTTATAGATTCTATCTTAGTCTCCACTTCGTACGTGGGAGTTCATGTTCTTTACCCATAAAATGCCATCTCTAAATTATGTTATTACCTGTCCTGTGAATTATTTCTAGATTGGCTCACCCTTTTTCCCAGCATAAGGCTGAGTCATCTGACTTCATCACATGATATGACTTGGGAATGGAAACTAGTTTTAACACGAACCCAAGTAGAATATAAATATGAAAGTAATTTCCTGTAACTGCTACATCCCAAGGCTAAATGTCAATGACTTATTATTTTCCAGGCGGGCACCTTATCTCAGCCACATTTCCTTTTATTAATTTATAGATTATAAAATTTTAGTGGGAAAAGGAGCAGTAGAGAGCGTTTAGTCCAGTACCTCATTTGTGAGTGAGGTGACAGGGTGTGTCCAGAGACACCTAACACCAGCAGAAGGACTGGGGCAGGTATCATCGGTCTCTAGTACATGACTGTCCCACCCATGACAATATGTACAGTCTCCAGAGAGGTGGATATCATTTCTCAGGTTGATGTTTTTAGTATGTCATGGCCCAGCCTAGCGGTAATCATGAAACACAGCAAATAGGAAGGCATCATGTAATAACTAACGCAACGACTGGGGTATGTTTTGAAGGTAAGCAAGTCATTAATATTTGAGAATTTATGTTACGTTTGCTGGACTTTGCTTATACAGTGTTTATTTTGAGAAAATGTATATGTAGTAATTTAGGTAGCTGAATGCTCCTGTGTATAGGAAATGCTGGAGGCTGGGCAGCAACATCAAGGAATTTTATTTCTAAGTCTAGTACTACCAAATTTTCTTTCTGTTTCCCCTTCCCAGTTTCTAGAGGAAGAGAATAAAAAAGGTAACTACAGTGATCACAATCATCTGTTCAGGAAGAGGGGGGACCCCTAAAATGACTCAAACCAACAACTGCAATGAGGTAGTCCGTATTAATAACCTAATTTTAAGACTCATTAATTAGAGTCTTTGAATATTTAAATTTCATGAAGGTTATAAAGTATTGAACTTCATTAACTAATTGACTTAGTATTTATGGAACGCTGTTACTCACACAGAAATTCAGTATTTATCACATTTACTTTTCCTTACTGTCAAATTTTAATGAATCTTACATCCTATTGTTAGACTTGCTCACATTTGAAAAGGGTGGGGGTGGGTGCTATCTTTTATTCCTTTAATTAATCTTCTTCCTGAGGTTCATTAGCTGGGAATTCTTTCCTGTTAGCTCAATGGCAAAATAATAATCTGTAGTCGTTTTGCCTTGAGCAATAATCTGAACATCCCTCCTGGAAATGATCCATGGTGCCCACTGGAAACTTTGAGCCGTAGTTTTAATTGCATGTTCATTAGATTTTGTTGTTGCTGAGCCTTGTTTTGATGCCCCAGACGGTAGAGAAACAATTTAGCATATGTGACATTGCCGTCTGCCGAACTGGAGGCGCTGCCTGCGCGTTAGCACCCCTGCTCTCTCTCTATACAGGTTTAATAATCAGGGAAAGCATGTTAACTCTTTAATAATTGAACACGTGCTTAATATTTAAACAGCCTGATCCTTCCAGTTGTTAAACGAATATTAAAGGAGGATGGAAGCAGGCTACATACTGGCAACTGTCCATCTTGCAAACGCCTTTTGAAGTTTGGGAGAGTGGGGGGTAGGGGTGGGGGGGCGGCTGGTGGAAACCACTGAGCTCAGGCCCGAGGGCATTAGTTCCAATAAGCAGAACCAAAGGCAATGTAGAAACTCGCTTTTTATAAGAAACCTATATGGGAAAAACCATATATAGTTAATGATTTTTGTCATCTCACGTTTTATTGATTTTGTCTTTCCTTGCGGCTCTTGAATGCAGGAATGGTTTTCCTGAAAATGAAAAAGACATTAGGATACTGTTTACCTCAGTTGACGTGTTGGGAATTGTTTCACCTCGGACTGATGTTTGGAATGCAAAGCAAATAATGATTTACTTCAATATTTGTTATCCCAAAGTGTTCCTTTATCATCCTCAGTGACTGAAGGATTATTTTGAGGGGTGGGGGGAAGTAGTTATACTCTGGTGGACAATGTTTAGAGCCCGGGACTTCCCATTAGTGGCCCCACCCCGCCTTCCAACTGACCTTGTAAATTTAAATTCTTGTTAGTTACACTAGAGATCCTCAGTTGACCCAGTCAGGAGGTATTTTGTAAGGTAACATTTAATTCCACCTATTTCATGAAGAAGTGTGACTACTTTTGCTGAAGCCTACTCCTAATTGATTATAAATCACAGCGTTAAAAACATCTTATATTTCTTCCTAAGATATCTGTTCTTGACATTTCCGTTGTCATGTCTGTTTTTTACAAAGACCAAGGTGACTTTTAAGTTCATTTTATTTGATTCAGGGCCTAACTCTTCCACTAAGGATTTTAGGTGACCATCATGCAACTTACAAGCTCCAGATGGCCTTGAATTTTCATAGTATGGTTTCTCTTTAATTTTGCATGAGGGAATTAAAATGACTGTTTTTGTTCTTGATAGGCATTTCAAGTCAATCTTTGGGGGAAAAAAAATAAAGAATTTTAAACTTTAAAAACAAGTAAAGATAGAGGCCTGGGCTCAAACCCAGAAAATCAGATTTATTAAGTGTTGGGTAAGGCTCCATGATATATATATATATTTTTTACATATATATGTATATATCTACATATATATTAAAATATTTTAATATATGTCATATATATTAAAAATATTTTATATATATATATAAAAAATATTTTTTTCCTTCAAGTGATTCTGTTGCCTACCGTTGTTTCAGAGTCACTGTTAACAGATTAACTGTTAGAGATTAATTTTATCCTTAATTTTTCTCTTTTCTTAATCATGTGGATAGGAAAATATAAAATGATGAAACAAATCTCTCATGAACAGAATGAGACAGCAGAGGTCTTGAGAACGTTAACCTATCATTAAAGTCAGATAAGATAAGATTTATTATGTGCTAGGACCATGTGAGCGTGACCAACCTCTTTTCCTTCCATCTTCATTTAGGGCACATTGCTATAGACTGTAATATCTGACTTTGTTTCTTGGTAATCCTTTTTAATATTGTAGTATTTCAGAACTGTCCCATCAAGAAAGGCTTCCTTATATTTCCCCAAATCCCTCGTGTTATGATATATGCCCCTTATTTCTCTTGTCATCACTGGAGCAAGAGAAAAGCTATTTTTCACTACTAGATTTTACTTTAATGAAGTTGCACCTCTGACTTCCCTCCTCGAGACGACATACAATTTATCTGAGGATACAAGAATCCATATATGAAATTTAGTTTTTTCTGCAATCCCAAAAATGTATTTATGTTTTGATACTTCTCTTAGGTAATCAGAATGAAAATTTCCTAGACAAAGATCATCATTTAAGTGGCTAGAAGAGAAAATACTTTGCATCTGCGAAGATGTAGTGAGGAGAATTTGATAAAATACATTCTCACTTTTCTAAGGTTTTTTCGCCCTCCTCCTGTTCATTGCTTAAAACAGGAGACTACTGGTGTTCACTTGTGTCAACTTACCAAGTGATCCTGATTCCATAAGCTGTACATATCCCCCCCTTCTGCTGCATGAATTTGAGTCCTCTGAGCTCGGGGGTGAGAAAGGGTGGGATAGTGACTTGTCAGCATTGCCAATAAATTTACGTAAAGGCATATCTTTGAATGTATTTATTTGCTTTTCCCTTGTACTTTTAATGCACCCTTTCCTGAATTCCATTGTATTATCCATTGCCTGCATGAAAAGAGGATTGCTAGAGCACAGATGAGAGAGAAAAATTCAGCATTCACCTTTCGAATTCCAAAATAGGCCCACAAGCTCATTTCGGGGACAATCTTAGCAAAATCAAGCTTTTAATTTGCCAGATCCTGGCTCTGTAAAATGAATGAACAAATTTATGTCTATATTGATATAGAGAGGATATATAATGTGGGGAAAACCTTGTATTCTACGGAATCACACGGCAAGATGATCTTACTAGAAAATAAGAAAAGGCAAAATAGTGAAATCTATCTAAACTTTGTAACCAAGGTATGAATAAAAATGATAAAAATCCTAATATAAATATTAACATAGTTAAATCTTGACTGGCTTTGGCACCTGAGGTAATAATCAATTTTTCCCAAGGCTCATACCTCTTCTTTCACGGTAGGGATATACTCCTGATTGAGACCAGTTTGATCAAAATTAAAAATGTGATGCACAGTGTAGACTTCTGGGTCAATCAGGTTTTGTTTTTGTTTTTTTTTCCCTAAACACATGGGAAACGTCTTTGCAGATTCATTTGTGTTTGCAGTTTCAGCAGAGAAATTGTGAAAACATTAATGGTTCTTGAAGCCACTCAGCCAACCACCATGGGTACTAACAGAAAGCACTTATGTGGCATTTCCTATTTCCTGGTTCCTTTTTTAATTCTGGGAAAGCAAGTCCCAGATGGCTTCACAATATTCACACGCTGGGAAAACCAAATATACACGAATGCAATTTCCACATCTTACTGGTTTTTTTTTTCTGCTGTGTGCCAATTGTATGTGATCTAGCTTATGTTATAGAAACATACATTGTAATATAAAAGACACATGTACACATACATAAACACATATCTTCATATACAGTATACACATATGTCAGTCACATATGTCCTATGAGAAGCAGATGCCTCATTCAAGAGATTTACTGGAGAAAGGGAGAAGGAGGCAGAGAGAATCTTTACTCTCTGTGCAGGTCTGACTTCTGTGAAGCAGAAAGTAGAGGAAGCATTGAGTAGGAAGAGCCTCAAACCACAGCTGAGGTCTGAGAAATTCTTTGCCAGAACAATGGGGAGTCCTTAAGCAAGTTGCCTGATAGCAGAATCTTCTACTGACACTGGAACCCCTGCTCTCCTCAGTCACTCTCTGGCAGCAGCACGCCACCCCTAGAAGCCTAGATGTCCTCCCTCTCCCAGTGAGCCTCAAGCTCACAGTCTATTAAGCTCCCCACGGTGGTTCTCTTCATAGAGATCAGAGTGGCACAATCCATGACTTCCTCAAGTTAGAGTCTTTCCCTCGTACTCTTTCCCCCGCAACCTACCCCCACACTTTTGTCAAAATCAAGAAACCCTGAGGTAGCAGGACACAAAGATTATTTATAACCACTACATTGAAAAACAGATTGAAGGGAACATTTCTTGCTAGATAAATTGAGAGAAGGGAGAATATAAAGACAGTGCTCGTAGGACCTCTTGGATCTGGAGAAACCAAGTTGAAACCACTCAAGTCTTGCTTGAGAGAGCAACCAATTCCAAAACTGGATTCAGCGATGACAATGGGACCTGAGCCTACTGCAAAAATCTTCCCGTCACAATTTTAGTGATCTCTATACATTACCCCCCAGCAGAAAAGTTCTGTTGGCCACACTTGACCTTGGCTTCTGAGAAGGGAATCCCTGTAATAGCAGCTTTTTTATTTTTTAGTAAAAATACTGCCCCTGTACTATATTTACAGAGTCTACAACACCAAAATATTGGGCAACCACTCTACTCAATGACCTAGGACACTTGCAAAAAAGGACTTTTCTTTCTTTTTTTTTTTTTAAGATTTATTTATCTGAGTAGTGGGGGCAGAGGGAGAGAGAGAATTCCAAGCAGACTCTCCACTGAGCATGGAGCCCTGATTCGGGGCCTGCTCTCACAACCCAAGAGATCATGACCTGAGCAAAAATCACAAGTCAGACATTTAAGCAACCGAGCCACCCAAGCACCCTGCCATAAAGGACTTTAGACTCATGGGTTTGGTGTGGGGTAGGAGGAGCATTGGCATGAAAGGAAGATACATCCTACCTTGAATAAGCCCTTTACCTTGGTGGACATGAACAAGAAATGCCTTGACATTCCTCTCTATATTACTCTTTCAATGGTGAGTCCCTTAGAAAGGGGTAAGCCAAACCCCCTATTTCTGAATATCTGTTATACACATGATGCCGTTAGTGATCACTTGCTGTCACATAAAGACATAAGCAGCATGTCTTTTTATGGCAAATAGCCCCCCAAAGAACACTGTGCTATGGTCATATTCATAGAACAATAGTTTTCTACAGTGTTTTTTTTCCCCTAAAATCAAGCACCTGCCCTACGGTTAGCCCTCACAATCTCTGTCAGAAGTAATAAATGAATGGCCTCAGGGCTACATTCAGTCTCTGGATAGCTTTGGTTTGGCCCTTGTGGCATGTGTTTAAGGGATGAGTTACATCAAGGAATACTAGTAATGCTGGTCTAGCATTCCCACTAGGCGACCATGAATCAAAGTGGCAAAGGGGGCAGCCAGTCCCACTGAATTGAACACACACATCTGAGTGGGCCTGTTACACTCATTTATGCCAACTGCCTTGTCTGTCCTTCGAGATATATGTGTCTAAGAAGTAATCAAAAGTGTGTAATCCAAAAGAGGTTGCATCTTCCCTTTGTTTTCCCCGCAGTTTGTCCATCATAATTATATTTGGATTGAGTTAGATATTAAAGATTACATTCCCTGAGCACACATCGTTGCAAAAACTGGTCACAGATGCTCTGCATAGTGGGAATAGACTAATATTTAAATCTGTCTGCACACTGGAGATAATTTACACGTATCTAATTGAGTGTTTACAGCATTAGACATCTTTTACAAAGTGGAGGAATAGGAACCAAATATTCTATCAACAAATTACATTTAAGAGAATTTTCAACCTTATTCTGATAATGTACAGAAAGAAGCAAACCCCCAAACTACATTGTTTTTAGAGAGAAGGTTGATATTTGTGTGTATTTGTTGTTGGTTTTGTCATCAAGAAGCAATGAAAAATATGCCGCAAGTTTTAAGACAGTGAGGTACCCAAAAGTCAGGTAATACGCAGCTGCCATTCCAATCCCCAATTTAATTTTACCTTCATCCCCATTTAGCATCAAATCCTGGGAATCTTCAGTTCAGACACCTTTGCAGGTGCTACACATAACTAACCTTTCAATAAGATTAACTGCCAGACTGTGACATTTGATGTGTGATAAAGCAAGGCTTTGTGAATTTTAAACGATTCTGCAGATGAAGTTGAGATACAATAAAGCATTCTTAAAATATAATTTAGGGACCAGCCACTAGCATTCATTAATTGCAGGAACTTTTAAAGAGATAAGCATGAAAGAGTTAATCTGTGGGGGGAGTCATTTCATGGGGTGCCTTAAATGAAAGGCCTCCCATAGATGGGGTAACTTTACCTGCCATTGTTACTGTGGCATATTCCATACCAAACACCTACTGAGAAAGAGAAAATGGTACAATAATCTTCCTTTACATGCTAAAAAAGTAATAATAACAGTAATCGATATAGCAAATACTGATTGAATATACTTTGTGTAAGCACTATCTTAAGTGCTTTATGTATATTAATTCCATCCTCATAATTACCTAATCATCTAGATTCTTTGAAATTTTCATTTCATTCATTCATTCATTAATTCATTCATTTATTTTAAAGGGGACATGTTCAGGTGACACAAATTTTGCTCTTCACTCTTTCCCTCCCTTTTTTTTTTTTTTAAGGATTTTTATTTATTTATTTGACACAGAGAGAGAGATCACAAGTAGGCAGAGAGGCAGGCAGAGAAAGAGGGGGAAGCAGGCTCCCCGCCAAGCAGAGAGCCCGATGTGGGGCTCGATCCAAGGACCCTGAGATCATGACCTGAACCGAAGGCAGAGGCTTTAACCCACTGAGCCACCCAGGTGCCCCGAAATTTTCATTTTAGAGATGAACAGTCTGAGACCCAAAGTCATTAAAAGAGTGATAGGGGAAGTCTCATCCAGCCTGTTTCTCTGACTCCAGTGTCAATCTCTTTAATCCCAAAATAAATTGTTTCCTAAATTTTCCTGATATATAAAAAAGAAATCTTCCCCACAGATTCTGATTCAGCCATTGTGGAGTTGACTTGGGAATCGAGATTAACTCAGGCAATCATTGGAAATGATTGACCACCTCGCTGATAAGTTTCTGATAAGTTTTCTTCCGGGAAGTTGATCCTAACACTCACTGCCACACCCAATCCAGATTTTTCTGGATGTCAGTATTACCAGATCAGAAGATAAATATTTCAATTTATAAATACACAAATCATTTCTGACTGAAGTTTAAGGGATATTTACTCCATTAAGGACTAGTCAAGCTTTTTCACAGAAAAATATTTAAGGGTATCTTTTCACATTTACAGAATATTTATTTTAGATTTCTGTCATAAATACTGAAAATTTATAGATGTGTCTCATATATACATTATCTTATAAAATCTTCACATCACTTCTGGGTTGATAGTATTTAATTCCCATTTTGTAGATGAAGAGGAAGGTGTATTTGATTAATTTCAAGCAGGAATAAGAAATAATTCACCCCACTGCCCTTTGTTTCCATTTGTCCAATGGAAAGGGAAGGCCAAATGGTGCACCTCTGCCTGGCAATTTTGAAAATGCATTGTTACAATTTATGAGAATCCACCCTTGACCCTGCCCATATCCACCCACACTTACAACTTCCACCTCCACGTGCCACATTTAGCAGAGGCTCAACCAACCAGCCAACTAAGACTCCACTAATAAAAATAAGCAAGTGTTGCCTATTATTTTATGCAAAGCAGGAGTAATCTGTTTAAAATAAACAAACGATAACCATAGCTGAGAATTCCTGCTCTCAGCTAGCACTCTGGGGAGAAGGATTGGCAGTTATGTAAAGAATAGACTTTTTTAGATTATACTTTAAAAAGCAAGGCAACACTTAGGATGGAAAAATGAGAAGGTATGGTTAAGTGGAAATACAAAAAAAGAAGTCATGGGTAGAGATACAAACAGGTAGCCAATGTCATTATTGGGATATTTCATTATTTCATGGATAACATATATTTTATGCACAAAAATGCTTGAGAAATTGTGTTGATGTTTAATTCAAAATGTATAAGTAAAGAAAAGGCTATATTTGATTCTTAGAGGTTAAGAAAATATATACTTCAACCAATGTTCCCTTGTTTTAATACGAGCCATAAGATAATTTTTAATCAAAAATTCACATACCATCAAAGTCACCCTTTTAAAGTGTACATTTCAGGGGTTCCTGGGTGGCTTAGTGGGTTAAAGCCTCTGCCTTTGGCTCAGGTCATGATCTCAGGGTCCTGGGATTGAGCCCCGCATTGGGCTCTCTGCTCGGCAGGGGGCCTGCTTCTCCCTCTCTCTCTGTCTGCCTCTCTGCCTACTTGTGATCTCTCTCCTCTCTGTCAAATAAATAAAATCTTTAAAAAAATAAATAAAGTGTACATTTCAGTGAAAAATATTTTTAAATGAAAACATTGACCTGGTTGTTTATCAGTCTGTTTTCATGTTGTTACCTAAGTTCTACAATATCAGTTTTAATGGTCTCATAGTATTCCATTGACTGTATTTCAAAACTGTAGTTAACTCTACCTTCTAAGACATTTGTTATTTATCATGCTTTTGCTATATTTTATAATATTTAAAAGAATGTGTAGCATTATCTTTCTCTAATATTCATTGTTATTTCTTTATTATACACTCTCATGTATGGAATCACTCTCTAAAAGTATACACACTTTTAACCTAAGGAAAAAAATGTCAAATTCTTATATTTCATTTTCAAAATTGAGGCTTCTGGGAAAAACAAGAGAATACAAAAAGTATAAATACGTAAAAATGAATCAATGTTAGAAATATGAATTTATAATGGTAACTTGATAATCAGTCTAGAGTAAGTACCTTATATGTCCAATAATATTTTGGAGCTCATTATGTAATGTACGGGCACCTGGGTGGCTCAGTGAGTTAAGACCTCTGCCTTCGGCTCAGGTCATGATCTCAGGGTCCTGGGATCGAGCCCCGCATCGGGCTCTCTGCTCGGCAGGGAGCCTGCTTCCCCCCCTCTCTCTGCCTGCTTCTCTGTCTACTTGTAATCTCTTTCTGTCAAACAAATAAAATCTTAAAAAAAAAAAAAGAGTATGTGTGATGTTAAGAAGGTCTGGATAAATCTAAATTCTGGCTCTGCCACTAACTAGTCAGCTGATCTTGAACAAGGTCGTTATCTAAGTTCCAATGTTCTCATGTATAATGTGAATAGCAAACAAAGCTGTTTCTGAAATGTAAGAAACACTATAAAATGGGTAGTTTAGGGTGGTTAAATTTTAGTAATAATAATCATTATCATATTATTAATAATATTATTGGAGTATATGCTTCCCAAAGACAAACTATATTCTGTAAATCTTGTTCTTATGTTTAGCACCAATGATTTCTTAGAACAAACCCAACCACTTTTTTACATTTTTTTTACATGGGCCAATCCTTTAAGTGATGAACTTTTGTGAGTGAACTATTAAGAGTTACTGTAAGAAATAAAAGAAAAATCTTAAGTAGGGCTTGATACCTTTAAAATGATTCAAAAAACATGATTTCTAATACAGGAGCAGAAAGCCAAAGCAGAAACAGAATGATATGAGAATAGTACTGCATGAAATAAAAAGAAAGAAATACTCAAAGAAACTAAAAACATACTAGCATACTTAGAACGCCATTGGAAGCATGATTGAGCAGAATTATCAGTGCTGCAAACTGCATCAATGATATAGAAACATATGTTGGCCAATACTATATTTAATTTTTAAAAATTAAATTTTTATATTTTATATAAATAAATTGTTTTATGTATATATATTTATATAAACTGTTTATAATGAAATTAGCTCTCATTTCATTTCATCTTCTAAATTCTGAAATAACTCACATAAGATAGGCTTTTTGAAATTTTGGTAGAGATCACTGAAGTCATCTGAGCTTGACAGTTTTTCAAGACAGAGACTTTAGACTACTACTTTGGTGTCTTATAGCTTTTTATTTGTTTAAGATTTTATTTGGGGGGCAGTTAAACATGGCATTTTATGGTTTTCAAGAAGTTAATTTATTCTTGATGTTAAAATGTATTTTGTGCAATTATTCATAATTTTTAAAATTTTAAATGTATACCTGTTTTCTTTTCTTTTTCCCATTCTGCACAGCATTTTGCATCTTTTTTCTCTTTTTCCTTGTCCAAGGTTTGTCTATACTATAGCACTCATAATTATTTCTATTGTTTTTTGTTATTGCAAGCTAAGACATTAATTCTTGCTATTATTGTTTGTAATACTTTATTAACTTTAAATTTTATTTTTTAAAATATTTTATTTATTTATTTATTTGACGGAGAGAGATCGCAAGCGGGTAGAGAGGTAGGCAGAGAGAAAGGGGAACCAGGCTTCCCGCCAAGCAGAGAGCCCGATGTGGGGCTCGATCCCAAGACCCTGAGATCATGACATGAGCCAAAAGCAGAGGCTTTAACTGACTGAGGCACTCAGGCACCCCTAAATTTTATTTTTAAAATAAACCTCATGTTTCTGTCCCTGTTTTTTCCCCTAAGTTTAAAAATTGAAAATTTAATACATTTATTAATTGAAATTAAAAGTTTCAGACTTTTTTCTGTAAAGTGTATTAAAATGTATTTTTCTGTGGAGTGTGTTTTCTTTCTTTATGCCAAGAATTATTTTAAAATATAATTTAAACAAATTTCCATACCCAATTTTAGCTATTGTTTTGTATTTGTTTCTAATTTTACTCCAATGTAATAAAAGAACACAATTAGTGTAGAGCTTTTTGTTGGTGTTTCGTTCTGTTTTGAGTTTTTAGAATTTACTGAGACTTTCTCTGTGGTCGAGTTAAATTGAAATGCCTGCCTGTTTATGAACGGGCCAGTCCTTAGCAGCATGTTTTCTCTCTGTTGTATGTAATGATCTCTCTCTTTCTATTTACCAAGAATGGTAGCCACATATTAGATGACATAATTTGTCATGTTAATCATACATTCTATCTTTGCATATTTCAGCCTGTATGAGGTTCCAAGAGGATTCGTTAAACTTTTGAACTATAATTACTGATGTTGTCTTTCTCAGTGTTCTTCTATAAATCATTTATCTATTTGGGACAATACTGGGATAGGCATAGTAGTGTGCAGGAGTCAGTTCAAATCATCTCATGAAAGCCAGTTGTTAATTATCAGGAATTTTGTGCGTGGTTGAACATGATCATGACTATTACATTATATTAATTTATGAATAAATACATTACAATAAAAATAAAAGTAATAGCTACCCCAAACTCATACTTTCTGAATATTCTACTACATTTACAAAGGAGGAAAGATACTTTTACACTGTGTACATCTGGCAGACACCAACTTATTCAAATGAGCAAACTTAGCATCACCAACAACAGAAGGTACCTCTGGAGTGAGGCCAAGGAAAGTCGTCAGCACCGAGGTGGAAACACCCATGTATGCGAGCTGAATCTAACCACTTCCCCTGGGAGGAGACTACCATTATAGATGAATTTTCCTGTTCTTGGATATCATATAAATGGAATCATACAGCATGTCCTCGTTTGTGTCTGCTTCTTTTACTCAACATAGTGGTTTTTGAGACGTATCCATGTCAGTTACACGTATCCATATATTGCTCCTTTCTTATTGTTGTGTGGTATTGTCAGTATAACATAACTTTTAATCCATTATCCTGTTAGACATATGTATTAATTCTAATTTTTAATTATTATAAATAAGCTGTCATGAACATTCCTCCACAAATCTTTTTATTGACAAATATTTTCATTTCCCTTGGGCGAATATCTCAGAGTTGAATTTCTGTGCCACAGATAGATGCTTTCCATGTTAAGCTGCCAAACAATGGTTTCATCCCTGCAATGCATGAGAGTCGAGTTCCTCCTCACCTTCCCCAAATATACTATCAAGATTTTTTTTGTTTTCTGTTTTTTATTTTTTTATTTTTATTTTTAGCTATTTCAGTAGATTCAAGGGAGTACCTTTTTGTGGTTTATTTTGTCTGTTCCTATTGATTGATGATATTGAAACTTTTTTTTTTTAGCTTATTGGCTATTTCTGTATCTTCTCTTTGGAACTATCCTTTTCTCATTTTTTTTTAAATTGAGTTGCTGTTCTTCTTCTTTTTATTGTTAATTTGAAGGAGTTTTAGTTATATAAATATTCCTTTGTCAGATAAATGGACTAGAGTGGAGTTCTTTGTCAGATATACGTATTAGGATCTTTTTCCCCAATCTGTGGCTTTTCTATTCATTTTTGTAATGGTAACTTTTTTTTTTAAGATTTTATTTATTTATTTGACAGAGATAGAGAGATCACAAGTAGGCAGAGAGGCAGGTAGAGAGAGAGGAGGAAGCAGGCTCCCCACTGAGCAGAGAGCCCGATGCGGGGCTCGATCCCAGGTGACCTGAGCCAAAGGCAGAGGCTTTAACCCACTGAGCCACCCAGGCACTCCTGTAATGGTAACTTTTGATGAGATCTCTTGTCCTCAGAACATGTCCCAATTGGTCCTAAATTTAGACTTAGAGCGTAACTTCTGTGTCTAAGACACAAAACCACCGCTGTCCCTAAAAGCTTTGGTTATGCTTTCCATTCCCAGCCCCCTTCTCCTCCAACCAAAGGGACTGATGTTAAAAATCAAGTTCTAGAAACTAGGTGTCCTAATGGTTATTGAATTTCATTTTGCCTAGACCTTTCAAGGTAAAGATTACAAAGTATTTCTATTTTAAAAACACACAAATTTCTATATCACAGTAAATTCAATTCTAACAACATAGTTTTTTCTCCTCTTTCCTAATATTGGGAAGAAAAAAAAACTGGTTCCAAAGCAAAATGATATATTTATTCATTTGCTCTATCACTTAATTCATACAAAATATTTTCAAAATAAATATATTCATTCTCTCCACTGACAACAAACCTCCCCCATTAAGTTCAAAATTTCTTTTCAAAGAACCTAAGGCTGTACTCTGATGAAATATGACTTGCAATATTCTTTTTTCCTGTGTGTTTATACTATATATATATATTCATTTACTTTTGTTTGTATTCAATTTTAGGAGCTCCCTTTTTTGCATTTGTCTTGATTTTATTTTGTTTTTGAATATGTAAAACATTTACCTGATCCTAAAGTCAACACAATATAAAAAGGTAAACTCCTTAAAGCTTCATTTCCATTTCTATTCCTTCTACATTGTTCTCACTGACCCACCTAGAGGTAATTATTTGAAATAGATTTTGTGTTATCATTTCTGTATTTCTTTATAAAATAGGTAACAGGTGTGTATAGCTACACAGACATATAAACACACATAATAAATCTGGTTGTATATACATAAAACACATATATTTCTATATTTATTATATCATACAAAATATATACTATATACATGTGTATGTGTGTGTGTGTGTGTGGTCACCGTCTACTCTCTTTTTTCCACAGAAGGCAGCTTATTCTATACACTTCTTTGCATTTTACTCTTACTTTGTTATTTAATATTATGTAATGGGAATCACTCCTTATCAGATTGGAGAGATCTTTTTTAAGATTTCATTTATTTATTTGAGATAGAACAAGAGTGAGAGAGAGAAAGAGCAGGCAGGGGGAGCAGCAGGCCCAGGGAGAAGCAGACTCCCTGCTGAGCAGGGAGCCTGAGGCAGGGCTGGATCCCAGGATCCTGGTATCATGACCTGAGCCAAAGGCAGACACTTAACCGACAGAGCCATCCAGGTGTCCCAAGATCACTCCTTTTGTTTATGGCTGCCCAATGTTCTACCATATGTTATATCATGGTTTACTCAACCAGCCTTCAATAGAAAGGCATTTAGATTTTTCCTGTGTTCTACTGCTGAAAATAATGCATCAATGGATAACCTTGGAGGAATATTGTTTGCATTTATTCCTTTATTTTTTTATACTGACTGAAATCTCTATTTTAAAAAGTGGCATTATTACTATTCTTGGGGTTCCAGAATATCTTGAAAATTATCTCACTGCCATACATGCAGTCAACATCACATGTTAGAAAAAAGTAATTGGTATGCCCCTTTGAAATGTATTTAAAATAAAATTATATTATGGGTGGGTGCCTGGGTGGCTCAGTTGGTTAAGCCACTGCCTTGGGCTCGGGTCATGATCCCAGACTTTCGGGATCAAGTCCCACATCGGGCTCCTAGCTCCACAGAGTGTCTGCTTCTCCCTCTGACCTTCTCCTCTCTCATGCTCTCTCTCACTCTCTTTCTCTCTCAAATAAATAAATAAAATCTTAAAAAAAATTATATTGTGGGTAAAATTGGACATAGTACTAGAGACTGATTTGCTGTTTAGAATATTTCACATACACAAACATTTTCAACTATCCAGCAAGTGAGCATATTTCTTACATATTGCACTAAGAAAATTTAAACTATGCCATTCAATTCTGTCTAAATCTCTAGCAAGGTTAAACTTGATCCCATATCTGGTCCTTCAGAAAAGAATTAAAATGACATGAGTATTCCAAAGTAGTAAATAACCATGCTGTGACCTGCTGGGGTACAGCCAGTAAAGAGAGGGGAAGAGATGAAAGAATATGTAAGAGGAGTTCAGGGAGGAAGTGGGAATAGCAGATGCAATTGACAAAGCCCGTAGCCCAGAGAATAAAACAACCAGGGTGTGTGTGTGTGTTGGATTATTAGTTTAAGATTGATTAAATCTTATTAAGTCTTATTAAGATTGTTATCTTTATATAAGATACAATATATATAGATAGATTTATATTTATATAAATATATATATATATCTTTATATAAGATATAATATATATAGATATATTATATCTATATATAAATTATATAAGATTAAATCTTATTAAGATTGATTAAATCTCTATACTGGAATAATCGCTATCAGATATAGCCCATAATTGTACTGCAATAAGATATTTGTTATGAATATTGTACAAATGCATGTGACAATAAAACTTGTAAATGAATTCAATGATCATTTTATAAGTAAGACAGATTCACCTAATTTGAGCCCTGCTTGGGGAAAGTCAATAGGGAGGTTGTCAACATAGTAGCCCCTCTTTCGATATATACACCATATTTTTTCCTATACATGCATACTTATAATAAAGTTTAATTTATAAGTTAGGTACATTAAGAGATTAACAATAATAATTAATAATGCAATAGAACAGCTTTAACAGTATACTGAAATAATAGTTACATAAATGTGGTCTGTCAAAATATCTTACTGTACTCTCCTCATCCTTCTTCTTGTGATGGTGTATGAGGATAAAATGCCTATGTGATGAGATAAACTGAGGCGAAGGATGTAGGCACCGTGATGTAGTATTAGACGGCTACTGCCCCGGGGCGCCTGGGTGGCTCTTTTGGTTAAGCATCTGCCTTCAGCTCAGGTCATGATCCCAGGGTCCCTGTTTGGTGGGGAGCTTGCCTCTCCCTCTCCCTCTGCTGTTTCCCCTACTTGTGCTCTCTCTCTCTCTCTCTCTTTCTCTCTGTCACACAAATAAATGGAATCCTTAAAAAATAAATAAATAAACTACTACTGACTTTCTGATGACATGGCAGGAGGAGGATTATCTAATTCAAGACCTCTGTTGACCATGGGTAACAGTACCTACAGGAAGCGAAACCACAGATGTGAAGGGACTACTGTAATAGGAATTACGCGTTGAATGGAATCTGTACAGTACATCTGAGTGTAGATACTGCTTTTCAGATTTTTTTGCATACTCGCAAGGGATTACATTTCAATGAGACAATCCACACTGCGAGTCATGGGAAACATCAGCTTCACATCACTAACATTCTAGACTGAAAACTAAGTAGAAAGCTTTGAATGGTAATAATAGAACCAAAGGATAAAAAGGACAGTGAGAGAAAATGTTCATGTATCTAGCCTGACACAATTACATTTAACGATTGAATGAATATTGCTATTAAAGAAGAAGATTCTTACCTTAAAATAACTTATTTTAGTTTTTGAAATTTCCTGTCAAGAAATTTTTCTGTACCTTCGGACACTCATGTCACATTTTCTTCTTGATAAAGCTGTGAATTCATATAGTCTAGTTCATATGTTGGGAGGGCTACTAGAAAGTTAATGTATTCTTTAATGTCTAGAATGAGATATTTAAATCATGTAACTTTTCATTCACTGAAGGGCACAAATTAGTACTCAATAATTGTTAGCTCGCATTCTAATTTTATTCATCCAGTAAGTGTTAATGTGTATCTATTATGTAGCGACCCCCATACTAGGTTTTAATATGGAAACTATATAAAACTGTTTGAAAAGCAAGATCTGCAATTAAATGTATTGAACTGCAAAAATATGAATAAGGCGCATTCTCCATTTCCAGAGATCCTATAGCCCGAGAGAAGAAAACAAATACACAAAAACATACTTACAATATTTTAAAACATTGGAGGAGATCATGGAAACCTATGATGCTGGGTGACCTATGAGCAGGACCCAGTCAATCAGAGGTTCCTCACCTACTCCCCTGTCCTTGGAATGTGCATCCCAGTGTTTGCCCTCCACTAGAGGCTGCCCCAGGATGCAGCTTTGTGATAGTAATGTGTCGTTGAGAACATCTGAGGTGTATGTGAGTGAACTCATTCAAAGTCTCTGTATAAACTTAAAATTCCAGCAGGCAGGTGCAGAGATCTACTCTTGCAGCCACAAATCAAACCTTCTATGTGAAGCTCTCCTGCTTATTAAGTCTACCACTTATAATCCGTCTTTTTTCTTCAGTCACTTCAGTCACTTTTCTTCAGTCACTCCTTGCCCTCTGTGTTTGGGGGCCACTTTCAGTTTTCACCCAGGGAGGTCCCGGGGTTCCAAACCAATAAACCAGTTATTCTGATACGAATAACAATTATACCTCTGCTAATTATACTTTAATCTATATTCTTGGTTCTAGATTAAGACGATGACTGGGAAGATCTTGACCTCACTTCCTCCCATAGACGCATGGAATCTACAGCTATAGATGGAAAAATTTTCTCCGGAAAAAAAAAAAAAAAACAAAAAAACTAAAAATTGGCAGAGAGACACATTCACATCAGTCAAATGAGAAGAAGATCACATCAAAGTGGGCAGGAGAGGCTGGGACACAATGTCACCATAAATACCACCACAGCACAGCAACTCACAAGTGAGAGGGAGTCAAAACCAGGACTTTTTTCCCCGAGGACAGAAGGCATTGAACCAGACCTTGAGCCTCATCAACTTTTAGGACCTGCACCTGAGAGGAGCCTACAAAACATCTGACTTTAAAAAACAGCGGGGCTGCTCCCCGAGACCTTCAACTGCTGTGGCAAATTGAGAACCCAATTGAGCTCACAAAGGACTAGCATGCAGACCATCTCACACACCTCGGGGCCCCGGGGCAGAAACCACCCTTTGAAAAGCGCTGACTTTATGTGAAAGAGACTCATTTGTGAATTTTAAAGCCCTGGTCCCGGATATCCTTCAGGACAAAGGCTGGTGGGGGCCGTGTTCCTGCTGTTTCTCTGCATTGCTGAAGTGGGTGAGTCCATTTTTCTTTTCTCCTTTTTTCTTTTCTTCCTTGTTCTTTTAGTCTTTTTTTCTTTTCAGGAGGGTGCCGTGTTTGCCCTGCCTGTTCTGCGGGGCTCTAGAGCACCCATGTCTCTGGGGGGGGTGTGTGAAAGGGAAATTCGATGCACGTCCGTGGTCCTCATTTTGTATCTGGTGACCAGGTTTTTGTGTGTGCCTCCAGGGAATGTTCCTTGATTGACTGTCTCTAGGGATCACGGGGCCTTGTGTTCCTGGTCCCCAGGACTATAACAATAGGATAGTCTGTTCTTGGCCAGTTACCTCCCCCATGTCACTGTACAGGCAACAGACTGATACACATCTTCCAGTTTTTCCAAGAGGCTCTCTGTGTGTCCTAGAGCTCTGGCCTAAAAGGCAGGTTTCAGGCTGGGCACACATCTAGGAGCTACTGGGGGGCTCTCAGATGATAAAGGCCAACGGCCATCAACTTTGTGCTCTCCTCCTACTCACTATAGCTCACAAGTACCTCCCAGAAGGAAACTTATACACCCATCTGGAGGCCTAAATTTTTGTGGCTACTGTCCAGGCCCCTCCAAATAGCCTGGCTCTTGTAGCCCACAGGGCTTCAACCTGTAGTTCCACTAGACTCTATATATTTACATTTTTAAAAAGCTGGTGCCTGAAAGTCTGGCTTCCTATTAGATTGAATGTGGTTGCTGGCTGAGATCCTCACCTGTGGGACTGACCCAGTCTTGGCACACACTCCACTACTGGGAGTCCCTAAAAATAAGATAGGCTGCTTGGACAATCACAGAGGTTTGAGAAATAACCAAGAATTCAGGCAGGATTGCAAAGTAAGATTCATCTCCCGTAGTAGGCCACTCCTTCAAGCCTGGGGGAGGTGGTTATCTCATCTAATGCATAGAAACCAAGACAAAGTCAAGCAAAATGAAGAAACAGAGAAATATGTTCCCATAAAAAACAAGACAAAAATCTCAGGGGTGGAAAATCTAATGAAACAGAGGTAAGTAATTTACCTGATTAGAACTTCAAAACTAATCTGTAGTCTCAGATGAGAAAGACAGAGGTGGAATCAAAATAAAATGATGAGCCACTCTCTTCTGAAGCACCAAAAGTTTTATTCCTAAAAATTAAACATATGTTTTCAGAACTTTTTTTTTTTTCCTATTGTGGTCTTAAAAGTTCACATATGGCAAAATATCACTGTATTTGGTTCCCAAATGTACATGTGAAGTCAGACTTTGTCACAGAGTATATTTCATGCAATATCTGGAAGCATTTGAAGGTTAAGAGAGTTCAAGGAAACAATTAAATCTCAGGGACCTTTAAATAACAATAGATGTCTAGGAATTTAAACTCTTATCACAGGAACTGTTTGTTCACTTGTCCATATATCCTCAATTGGCATTTGTAAAGCATGTAGTTAATTAGGTCAAAGGAACTGGAAGAGTTTCCTTATTCATACTGAACATAAATTGCAAAAAAGGTCCAGAAAGGCACTGAATTACATTATCGCCATAGTAACTACAGTTGATATTTTTATATTTAGGTTTGTTGTTACATCGCTTACAATAAATTTAAAACCAAAATACTTTTTAATAGAGAAACAGAGATAAAATCTGCATATATAAAATCACAAGAGTTAGTCACTGGTCTGAAGCTTTTGGAACAGGTCTAGAAACAGGATGTTTTACGTGCTCTTTCTAACTAGCAAAAAGTAGCCAGAAATATGGATTTTAAGTCAATAATTCTTAAAAATGGTACAAATAGATAGCTGTTCCCACAGGAGAGAAATAGGTGGCTGACCTGAAATGTAGATGAGCATTATTCTGCTCAATTGGGCCCTTTTCCAGTCCATTTTAGTAAGCAATGGGTCAAAAACAAAGAGAATTCCTCTAATGAGGTTCTGTTAAGAATGCTCACTCTTGGTTTCTGTGTGCTCGCTCTGTTATGTCAAGGAGGCATCGTTCCATTCCTAATTGGCTAAAAGATGTTTTAAAGTACATGTTGAAGTTAATCAAAGCTCTTTCAGTATAAATCAAGATAAAATTTTTTTATTTTAGTCTATTAATGCAAAATATTAAATTAATATAGTTTTTCTAAAGTTTAATCATGTTTGCACTTCTTAAACAAATTTAGTCATGGGATTTTTTAAAAACATGCTGCTAGTTTTATTCATGTTTTATTTCTCTTATAAATGTAGTATGCCTCTGGCTTTCTTATTTTTGCTGCCTTATCAAATTTGGGGTGTGGCTATACTATTTTAGTAGATGTGTACAACATCTTTCTCTCTTTTCTGTGCTATTCACCAGTTTACATGGCATAAGAATTACCCATTCCTCACAAATTTGATAAATTTTGCCTGTAAAACTATCAGGTAACAATTTTTCCCCACTCCATGTAGAGGAGAGAGGTACTTCTTGTCCCTACCAACCATGCTTTTAACAGGCTCTTTAGAATATTTTGTGGGAATTAGTATCCTGCTCACTTACCACCTTCCCTTTTAGCAAATTAGAACATCAACCCTCTTAGTATCTATTCATAATATGGTCATCTAGAATGATCCAAATCCTTTTGTGTTGTAAATCGTTTCCTAAGAAGCTTGATTGTATAAACAACTAATTGACATTTACACATTGATGACTGGTTGCATTTATAATAATAATAAAAAGAGAACTAATTGCCTTTATATGAAAGAACATGTAACTGCAGTGAGATTTGAGGATGTAAAAAATGTTTCAGGTGAAATGGAAAGGTAGAAAGTATTTGGTCAGGAAATGTCTGATCACACATAGCTTCAGGGGTGGATTGTCCTGCTTTCTACTATATAAAGGTTGTTGAGGCGTTTTCAATTTTATTTTTACAGCACATCTCCAATATTTTCCACTTTACTCATCTTGCCAAATCTGAATTGTTTCTCCTTTTCTCTCATTATTAAGTTGAATGGAAATTTTACTTATTATTAAAATTATTAAGTGAAAATAGAATGAATATGGGGGGAGAGGGATTAATGAAAGCCAAAGCAGAGGATAATGCAACATAGTCACCCAAAGTCTTAGAGAAAAATTGCAACAAACAAGGTAAAACAGATAAGGAAGACTTTATTCGGGTCCATTGCAATAGGGAAGGGAGATTAAATGCAACTCTACTAAAATGAAAGGTGGGAAAACATGTAAGCACTGGCAAGGACAGAAGTTGGTCATTGTGATTAGGCATCTGTGTTTGCCAAATGGTGCTTATAGGAGTTAGGCTCCTATCCTCCCCTAGACTGATAAACAGGGGCACTATCTTTCTTGATGATTACAGTTCAAAGGAAGAGTGTCCAGGTCCTTGAGAAATGCAATTATGGAGTTGAGAAACTGGCAATAAGCTGAGAGAGGACTGATATTCTCTCAAAAGAGTAGAGAAAGGTCTTGAAGAAAAAGGAGCTCAAGAGTCCAGTGTCAGGAAGAAATCTGTTGAAGTTTTAGTCATGCTGAAGGAAATGTTAAGCCTGTCTTGGTCAAAAACAACTTTATATTTTCTATGACCGATTCATTAAATGCTGCTGACCAGGACACCTGGGTGGCTCAGTTGATAAAGCAACCACTCTTGATCTCAGCTCAGGTCATGATCTTAGGGTGTGAGGTGAAGTTCCACATCAACCTCCATGATGAGCATGGAACCTGCTTAAGATTCTCTCTCTCCCTCTCCCTTGGCCCCTCCCCCACTGACATGGGAGGAATGTCATACTCAGTCTCTCTCACTCTCTCTCAAATATAAAATAATAAATAAAAATTAAAAAATAAATGCTGCTGACCTACATTGACAGAACTAGGATTTGAGGGCTATTTGTTTTATTTATTTATTTATTTATCTCCAGAAGGCATTTTCAAATTAGGCAACATTTAGCAGACCTGTAAAGATCTGTAATTTTTCATAAGCTCTTAATTGTCAATACATTTAAAGCTTGGATTTAATTGTGTTAAATGATTTTAGTTTAAAATCTGCTTTGGAAATTAAATTTATTCTTTTCTCCAATTAAAAATTTTTAATCACTATATTCCCTCATGATATTCTTTAGTTCACTGTCTTACAATAAATGAGAAGTAAAAGATTCAAGTAGTGGAGCAGGAATATGGTGGTGGAGTAGGAGTACCCTAGGCTCAGCTCATCCTATGAACACAAATAGATAACTATCAAATCACTCTAAATACCCCAGAAATCAACCTGAAGACTAACAGGTCTAAAGGAAACAAAAGGCCACATCAAGGAAGGTAGGAAGTGCAGAAACATGGTTTAGGGCAGAGACAAATTGCAGCTGCTGCAGAGGGGATGAAGCTGAAAAGGGATTTACAGAAAAGGATGAGAGAGGGGAGCACATAGGGAAGTGCCTAAGGAGAATGTTTTCCCAAAGTCATTGGCTTGGAAAAGGAAAAGAGCTAAATTTCATGAGTTCTTCTTATCAGAGGATCTTAAAGCCAGGGGAATTAAAGATCAGTAGGCTTGGCTAGGATAGAGGCCACAGGACACTGCACTGCTCCTTGAGAGAAGGCAGGTAACCCAGGGACAGACAGCATGGAAACAGTGATCTGAAGAGCCCCTGAGGCACACAGTGGGGAGATTATTTCCTCTTCTCAGAGTGCATTTCTGAGGGGCAGCCTTCAGAGAGACACCTCTCTGGGAACAAAGAAGCTGGCCTATGCCATTTCCCTCCCTCACCCCTTAGCATAAACACAAAATCACCTGCAAGAAGCAGCACAGTGCCTACACTGGTTGCCTAACTTGCTAACAGCAAGCCCCACCCCCTGTGGCTGGTGGAAATGCGCTTCTCAGTCATGCATGTCCTAGAGTGGCAGGCCCCTCCCCCAGAAGACTAACGTAAACCTTTGCCAACCCCTTGTCTTCAGACCAGAGAGTTTTACAGGGGCCCTCTTCTGGTGGAGGTGATGACAGAGCTCATTTCACAAGCAGACCAAGCACACCTAGTTAAAATTTACCACATCCAGTCCAGGGACCAAACACTGCACACAGGAGGCAAAGACAGCCTCTGCAGATGACTGGCTTAAAGTATAGAACAGCCAAAACACAACAACAGAGCACATGTAGCAAAATCAGAGACACTCCCTGAAGTAGCAGGCTCTGGGCACTACATGACCTTTTCTTCATAAGGCCATTACTTTCAGGATCAGGAGACATAACTGGTTTTCTAACACAGAGAAGAAGTCAGATGAAATTCCAAGATAGATGAATTTATCACAAATGAAAGAACAAGATAAGGCCATGGCCAGAGATGTAAGCAAAACAGATAAAAGTAACATGTCTGATGGAGAACTTAAAAAGCAAAAATCATGGCGATACTCAATGGGCTTGAGAAAAGAATAGAAGATAGCAATGAGACCCTTACCACAGAGATAACAAAGAGACAGAGATGAAGAGTGCAATAAATGAGACTGGAAACACACTTGATGCAATGAATAGCAGGCTAGAAGAAGCATAGGAATGAATTAATGACCTATAAGACAAAGTAATGGAAGGCAATGAACTAAACAAAAGAGAAAGAATTATGCAACATGAGAATAGACTTAAGTAACTCAGTGACTCCATCAAACATAACATTCATATTAAAGGTCCCAGAACAAGAAGAGAAAGAAAATTTATTTCAAGAAATAATTACAACTAATCTGGGGAAGGAAACAGACATCCAGGTCAACAAGGCACAGAGAACTCCCTTCAAAATCAACAAAAACAAGCCAACACCAAGATATATTGTAATTAAATTTGCAAAATGTAGTGAGAAATGAAAAACCTTAAAAGCAGCAAGACAAGAGAAGTCCTTCACTTACAGGGGAAAACTCATAAGGCTAGCTGAAGATTTCTCAACAGAATCTTGGCAAGTCAGAGAGAGTGGCATGATATAGTCAAAGTGCTGAATGGGAAAAAACTGCAGTCAAGAACCTTCTATCCAGCAAGACTGTTATTCAGAATAGAAGGAAAGAGAAAGAGTTTCCCAGACAAACAAAAACTAAAGGAGTTCATGACCACTAAACCAGCCGTGCAAGAAATATTAATATTAAAGGGGAAAATTTGGGTGGAAAGGATCAAAAGTAATAGTAAAAGTGAATATTTCTGTAAAAATCAGTCAAAGAACTCACAAAAGAGGATATAAAATATAATAACATATACCTAAAGCATGAAGAGGAGAGGAGAAAAGAATGTATTCAAACTTGAACAACCATCAGCTTAATATAGACTTCTATCTACAGAAGAGGTTAGATACAAATGTGATGGTAACCATATATAAAAAAACCACTAATAAGCATGCAAAGAATAAAGACAAAGAAGTCCAAATATATCACTAAAGAACATCAGCAAAATATGAAAAGGATAAAGAGAAGAAAGAATCAGAAAAAATCTCCAGAAACAGTCACAAAACAAGTAATAAAGTGGCAATAAATACATATCTATCAATAATTACTTTGAATGTATATAGACTAAATGGTCCAATCAAAAGACAAAAGGTGTCAGAATGGATTAAAAAAATAAGATGCATCATATGCTTCCTATAAGAGACTCATTTTAGACCTAAAGACACCCACAGATTGAAAGTGAGGGAATAGAGAAACATTTATCAGGCAAATGGATGTCAAAAGAAAGCCGAAGTAACAGTATTTATAGAGGACAAACTAGATTTTAAAACAAAGTCTAACAAGAGACAAAGAAGGGCACTATATAATAATAAAGGAGACAATCCAACAAAAAGATATAACAATTGTAAATATTTATGCACCAATGTGGGAGTACCCAAATATATGAAAAAATTAATAACAAACATAGAGGAACTAATTGACAGTAATACAATAATAAGAGGGGACTTTAACACTCCACTTACATCAGTGGAGAGATCATCTAAACAGAAAATAAATAAGGAAATAATGGATTTGAGTGACACATGGGATTAGATGGACTTGGATAGATTCAGAACATTCCAATGTAATAGAGCAGAACATACATTCTTTTCACATGTATATGGAACATTCTCCAGATTCATCCCATATTAGGTCACAATATAGGATTCAACAAATACAGAATTTTGAAGACATACCATGCACCTTTTCTGACCACAAAGCTATGAAACTAGAAATCAACTACAAGAAAAAAATCTGGAAAGATCACAAATATATGGAGGTTAAAGAACATGCTACGATATAATGAATGAGTCAGCCAAGAAATCAAAGAAGAAATTTAAAGAATACATGGAAACAAATGAAAACACAATTGTCCAAAACTTTTGGGATGCAGCAAAAGGGAGGGAAATATACAGCAATACAGGCCTACTTCAAGGTGGAAGAAAAATCTCAAATATACAAATTAACTTTACACCTATAGGAGTTAGGAAAAGAACAAACAAAGCCTAAAACCAGCAGAAGGAAGGAAACAATAAAGATTATAGATTAGAGCAGAAATAAATGATATAGAAACTGAAAACAACAACAACTGAACAGATCAATTAAACCAGGAGCTGGTTCTTTGAAAAAATAAAATTTGAAGACGACACAAAGACATGTAAAGAAATTCCATGTTCATGGGTTGCAAGAACATATATTGTTAAAATGTCATAAAACCAAAAGCAATCTACACATTTAATGCACACTCTTAGCTGTAGAGAACACACTGATGGTTACCAGAAGGGAGGTGGGAATGGGTGGGTGAATTAAGTGATGGGGATTAAGGAGGGCACATGTGGTGATGAGCACCAGGTAATGTATGGAATTGTGGAATCACTATATTGTACACCTGAAAAGAATATTATACTGTATGTTAACTACCTGGAATTTAAATAAAAACTTTAAATAAAAAATTAAAAAAATAGAACTCGTAAAAAAAAAACAAAACCTATTCAAGTAGTAAAAGAAAACATTTGACCCTAGAAATAGTCACTTTATTAACAATGAACAAGAGTTTAATAAAAAAAAAAAAAATACCACCTCGCAGGTGGCTTTCTCAGAGTCCATTGAGAAGAGGACACTTAAAAAATTGTGAATGTTTGAGTTTTAGATACTGAGATTAGATTAGGGGGCAAGATTCTAGAAACTTTTTGACTTGTAGTAGCATATAATAAGAAAAATTGAGCCAGAAGTAGAAACCATAATCAATTGATGAGGCTATGAAAGAAGATTTTTTTTAAGTGTTTACTGAAATGCTGTTTGCAAAAGTTTTTATTTGATGTTGTCAAGTAAAAGGTTAGCAGGAAGGGAAGAAAATGAGAAGGGAAACAACTTGCTGACAACCCCTGAAAACTGTCACATTTGTTTCTGTTTCTCTTATATCCCACATGCTTTTGTCCTGGGCATCTCCCATTACTCTAAAATGAAAAAGAAAAGATATACAGAATCCAAAGGAACTCATGCCCATAACAAGACTCTAATGTTGTTAAATCTGAAGTTTTTCACCTCACACTGTTGTGGATGCAGTTGACATTTCATTAATACAGTGCAGAATTTCCTTGGTGAAAATGTGTAAGTGGAATGTCGATGTGGTTACATTTTTGACTGAAATGAACAACAATTTAGAAGAAAAGTTGTGGTAAATGTCATATGCTTAGATTGCCCTGTATGGACTTTGGTCAACAGGTTCCTTTTTTGCCGGTGTTTAATTATAATGATATTACACAAGGTGGTTGAAGGGAATATTTTCATGGTGGCTTTGACAGTCCTTCAGCCAGCAGAGCGTTATGTGGTGGTTGAACTTTTGCAAAATAAATCACCCAATATGATTAGCACTGGGTCTCTTGGGATACAGACAAGGTCTTTATTTCATAATTCAAGGTGGATATTAATCAGGAATGTTATTTTTGTACTATTGATGATAATAATGACTCTAGATGCAAAAAGAAAAGTTTTGCTATATAGAAAACTAAGACAATACATTAGGGCCCTTCTGTTCTGTTTTAATCTACTTTAAAAACAATATATCTTTCCTAAGCATGACAAAATGTCAACATAAGAATCATACCAGGTCAACCTATGGTTATAAATGCTCATAAATAATTCCATAGATCACTCAAAAACTCTTTTCCAAAGTCATTGCGATATTATTTGGCAGGATGAATTCTTTGCCTAAGGTTATATTTAAACATGAGATGTTATGCCCTGGTATTTATCAATCGATTCTAGTGAGGCTAGGGAAAAGGTAAGCCTGAGATTAAACATTATTAAAGAATAATCTAAATATGGCCAATAAAGATTTGATTGTTCTTCTACATCATGAGTAATGAGAAAAACAATATGATAAAGAAAAGTGAGCAGAATTTTTTTCTTATATGGAGTTTTCAAGTTTTTATAGAGAAAAAAACACAGTCTGTGACAGCACATGGTTGATATTATACAGTCCAATCCTGGGACGATAAATCTGTAAGGACTTTTGGAGATCACCCAGTCTAAATCTTACATTAAGAATTAAAATAAAAGCCTTTACCATTAATTATCACTACAGATGAGAATTGGCCTACTTAAGATGAGAAGATTAGAACTCAAATCTCAAAGCTATAATTACAATCTATTCTCCATTATCCCATACTGTCTATTTCAATTTAGATTCACAACAAGTATTTGTGTAAAATGATGGACACCTAGACAGGACAGAAGATATTCGTCCCTGTTTTATCACCTTCCCTTTGACATCCCCTGGTGAGATTAGGCCAACACATAAAGAGTGCTCTATAAATTTCCGTGATCATGTTATTATCACAATGTATTCACCAACAAGCTTTCCCCATAAGATTAGGGCTACTCCAGTTTCTAAACTAGCCATAATAGGTCAGAAAGCTTCAGCATCTCCAAAAATTGTAGGGTTTGGAATTACATCCTAGGACTTCTACCTTGGTTCTCTTTCTAACAATATATGTTTTCTAAACAGTCTAGCTCTCTCTCTTTGAAATCACTCTACCCTAATCCATAAACTTGTTGCATTTTAATATTGCATTTGAACAGTTTAATAGCCTTTTATTTTCATGGATGCTTGTCTTACTAATGCAGTGTATTAACCACTTCCTTCTTTTCTCCTCAAATCCCTCAAATCACAGGATTAACTTGTTGAATTAGAAATGCTTCACTCCTGTGAGTTGCAAAGTAGCTGCCCTGATTATATTTGGTAAACAAAATGAGTCAATTGGCATTTCAGTGTTGTTTTTTAATGTCATTCATTCTAGCAAAGCAGATCACAGTTTTGGAATATATTGTATATAGCATATATCTGCAGATGGGGAGTGCTGTCATTAGGTATGATGTGACAGAAAATAGTGATAGATTGTTGAAGACAAAGTTGATTTGATGATTAAAATTGCCATTCAATGTCTTTTAAAAAATTGAACTTAAATTCCTTTTAATTAATCTGATAAAAGGGACCTTAATTAGGAACAAAGCCCACTTACCTGGAATCTTATTTGTGTTGAGTGTTGTTAGTTCCAAGTGAAAGTAGCACATAATCTGAATTTCTAGATATCATAGTGAGCTGCTTGTTTCCACACTTCTTCAGTGAAGGAGCTCATCTGTATCCAACAAATCAGGACCAGTTTGTTCTTCAAAAACACTTACCAACTTATAGTTGAAGGCGGCACAGCGTAGTAGTTAAGGAAAATGTGACCTCTGCAATTAGACCACCTGAGTATATATCTTTTGGGTCTGATACACTCTACCTTTGTCTTGGACATAATGGCACAACTTCTCTCTGTGCCTTCCACAGATAGGATTAAATGAGAATGAATGTAAGTTTCTTAGAACAGCACCTGGCCTCTGGAAAACCCTCAATAATTTTAATAGCTATTGTTATTTTAGCCTTGGAATTCTATGATTGATTTTTTGTCTTATTTATGTATTTTTAAGTTTGTATTTTAACCCCAGTTCATTAACATACAATGTTATATTAGTTTCACATGTACAATATCATTATTAGAATCCTATGATTTTTTAACAAAGAGCAGATCAAAAGTAGTAGACAAAACACAATTACAGGGGCGCCTGGGTGGCTCAGTCATTAAGCATCTGCCTTCAGCCCAGGTCATGATCCCAGGGTCCTGGGATCGAGCCCCACATCAGGCTCCTTGCTCGGCAGGAAGCCTGCTTCTCCCGCTACCACTCCTTCTGCTTGTGTTCCCTCTCTTGCTGTGTTTCTCTCTGTCAAATAAATAAAATCTTTAAAAAAAAAAAAAAACCACAATTACAATCCTTTGAGGGCTTTGTTTCCTCATATTCTAAATTCTAGGATATAATTTACTGCAACTCCAAGTTCTACTTGAAGGTCAGAGGTCACTTAGTCTATAGCATCTGTATACTGAATACAGCTCACAGAACAAATCCTGCCCACTGCTTGTTTTCATAAATAAAGTTTTATTGGAACAGTCACATTCATTTATACATTATCTGTGGCTGTTTTTGCTCTGTAATAGAACTGAATAGTTTCATCACAGCTAGTCTGGCCTGTAAAGTCTAAAATATTTATTATCTGTCCTTTCACAGAATGAGTTTGGATAAGCCTAGTTATAGCAGTAGTTAGATATAGTTTTGGAAGATAAGTGAATTCTAAGAATAAGTTTTGCTGGGAAGACCCTCTGCAGATTTAATGCTAAAAATAAAGACA
>CM053603.1:35036461-35109027 GCA_028646535.1 Procyon lotor
TGGTGGTTTCAGTTTTCACCTTTCTACCAACACTTGTTGTTATCTGTCTTTCTATTTTAACCATCCTCGTAGATATAAAATGGTATGTCCTTTTAATTTGTGTATTCCTAATAACAAGCAATGTTGTTTCTTATGCTTAATAACCATTTATACATTGTCTTTGGCGAAATGTATACTCAAATCCTTTGCCCATTTTTAACTGGATTTTTGTCGTTTTTTTCCCTAAGATTTATAGACTTTATTATTTACTTTTATTTATTTATTTAGAGCGTGCGTGTGAAGGCACAAGTGTGGGGAGGGCCAGAGGGGGAGGAAGAGAGAGAATCTCAAGCTGACTCCATGCTGAGTGCCCAGAGCCCAAGGCAGGGCTGGATTTCACTACCCCGAGATCATGATCTCAGCCCAAATCAAAAGTGGGTCACATAACCAACTGAGTCACCCAGATGTCCCTGCATTTTTGCCTTTTTCTTATAAAATTATCAGAGTTTTATAAATTATAGATACAAATATTTTATCTGATGCATGGGCTTGTGTTTTACCAACTTGGGTCTTCAAATCACAGCCAGAGCAAAGTAGCATTAATCCTTCTGACCCTTGATAGCTGTGCTGCCTCGGAGTAGATAAGGTGTAGACTTTGTAGTCAGGTGGTTCTGGGTTCGGTAACTGCTGTTACTAACCAAGTCCATGGCTGCAGTGAGGCTCAAAATTTTAACTTCGTTCTCTGTAAAATAGGACTAATAGCACAAACTTCATGTGATAAACGAATGAGCAAGTTCATGTCAGCAATTTTCTTTGAAGCGAACAAATAAAACCCATGTCCTGCCCTCTAATACGTTATTCTCTTTGGGAGAGAGAGGTATTTAAATGGAGAATGTCATCCTATGATAGGGGCTATTTTGGAGGTGTTGACAGGGTCCTACTGATACAAGAGGCAAGAAAGTTGATCCAGGTGAGGGGGGTGGTCAGGAAGTGCTTCTTGGGGGATCTGATACTAAGCAGTGTTAAATGCTGGGTAGAAGGGAACCAGGAGGAGTGTGTATTTAAAGCTGACTCCACTGCATGTTTGGTTTTGTGGATTTTTCAAAAATAATATCCTCTTTGTGTTTCAGTCCTGAAAAGATCTTTTAGAGAACATTTAGAAGAAAATTTTCTTAGAGAATATTTGTTTTTCATTCACTGACAAAGAAGTGCCACTTACGTTGAGGCCATCATAGGAAATGAGAGCTAAATTCACGAGGATTGTTTGTTGGTCATTTGCAATACGACAGTTAAATGATTTGATAATCATATTCAGAATCATTTCTGAGGGATTTGGAAACACTTATCTGAAGGGTTAGATTGTAATTATGTATGAAAGATGATCCAAGGCCGCCTGAGTAGCTCCGTGGTTAAGCGTCTGCCTTTGGCTCAGGTCATGATCCCAGGGTCCTGGGATCAAGCCCCGCATCTGGCTCCCTGCTCAGCGGGAAGCCTGCTTCTTCCTCTCACTCCCTCTGCTTGTGTTCCATCTTTCGCTGGCTCTCTCTCTCTGTCAAATAAATAAATAAAATAAAATAATTTTAAAAAATGATCCAGAGTAATCCAATTCCCACTCTTTTCTATTTCATTACAATGATATAGTGCTATAAAAACAACTGACTTCCTTGTGCAATAAGCAAAGGGGGAAATCATATTAATTTTGCCGATTTGAAAGCTGAAAGACTGTGAAAGCCATATTAACTTTTTTTAGGCCACCTGACAACCACCAAATATTGTTAATGAAGCTTCAGAGCAGTCTAGTTGTTCATGAATTTCATATTAAATTGATAGCAAAGCGAAACTGTGATATTCAAGATACGGTGGGAAACGCCTGATGTCATTCAGTGCCCTTTTCTTATTCCAAACCTTTTTATTAGGAACCTGTCTTCAAAGTATCTTTCAGTTGGGCTTAATGTCAAGAAGATGAGGTCGAATATTAAACAAAATAAAGATAAGAGGATGGAGAGAATTCAGGACCTTGGAGAGGTTTAAAAAAAGGAGAGTATCAAAAAAGTCAGAGAGGGGGCGTCTGGGTGGCTCAGTCATTAAGCATCTGCCTTCGGCTCAGGTCATGATCCCAGAGTCCTGGGATCGAGCCCCGCATCAGGCTCCTTGCTCCGCAGGAAGCCTGCTTCTCCCGCTACCATTCCCTCTGCTTGTGTTCCCTCTCTCACTGTGTTTCTCTCTTTCAAATAAATAAAATCTTTAAAAAAAAAAAAAAAGTCAGAGAGAACAGACAAAAAGATCATCCAGGGTATGGAATGTCTGCACTGTTTTCTTCCAAGTTGTGAGTTTTCAGGAGTGACAGAAGCAATTCATATCTTTTTTTTTTTTTTTAAAAGATTATATATATTTCCTTGTCAGAGAGAGAGAAAGAGCACAAGGAGGGGGAGCAGTAGTCAGAGGGAGAACCAGGCTCCCTGCTGAGCAGGGAGGCCGAATGTGGGACTGGATCCCAGGACCATGGAATCATGACCTGAGCTAAAGGCAGATGCTTAATCGACTGAGCCACCCAAGCATCCCAGCAATTCATATCTTGATCTGTCTTACTTTTTCTCAGGTCAATTTGAAACATATGTATAGAAATAGTGTCACCCATGGGAGCCCCAGGCAGTATGAAATGTGCAGTGATGTTCAAGGGAGATTTGTGATCAATCACTAATGCATGCAGACACAAAACAAAACAAAAATTACTGATAATGCTATTGTTTGAAAAACACACACTGTCAGATGTGGAATAGAAAATAGAAAGAGTTCCAAATAAGTTTCATTCATGAGCGCTTTACTCCCTCCTTAGTGTTAAGTAATAGGAGCAGAGACAGTGCTGTCTTCCTGAAGCAATTTCCAAATAAGCCAAGAGTGTTAGCATGAGCTAGAAAAAGGGTTGGAATACAGAATGAGAATCAGAAATAAGGCAAAGGGAAAAAAATTTAGTTAGCAGTGTATAATGAAAAAAAAAGAGTTGACTAGGGGAAAACAACTATAAAGGTCTATAGGCAACTGAGATTTTATCTCTCAATATAACATAAAGCACAGCTTTGACAACTCTCAGTTTAATTTGTTCTTGTTTCAAAGCATGTTTTCTTGTCACTTATATTTCTATGGATCAAATGAACTGGATAATTTCTCGAGTTTCAATTTGGGGCGTATGGACACAACATTTAGATTCAAGCATGTGCGCCATATTAAAAAAAAATAAAAATAATTGGTAGGAAAACTTGTATTTGAGCCATGAACGATGGATGAGGATGTGAGATAAAGCAGCTACATAATAGGTAATTTGCATAGACAAGGGAGGCATAATAAACAAACTGTTTGTCTTTCAAGGTCCAGTTCAAAGGCCTTCTCCTGATACCCTGATCAGAATTAATCATCCTTCCTCTTCACTTTCATTGTCTCTCTATTAGAACAATTATTTCATGTTCATTTTATTATTATTTACATGCTGTGTTTATAACATTTTAATTATAACGTGCTTGAGGACAGGACCTAGGTCTGACTGAGTTATGTTGCTTCCAATCCCTGATCCCTACACACACACACACACACACACACACACACACACACACACACACACAGAGATATCCACCTTTCACCTAGGATACAGGGCATCATACCATGCAGATTATCAGTAACATGGACTCTGAGAAGAGGAAGACCCAAAATTCAGAACTTAGATCACCATGTGAAAACTAGGTTCATCTTAGACAATGACTTAGGCTTTTTAATTCTGTGTCTTCGTCTGTGAAATGGGAGAATAATTACGGTGTAACTGGTTGCTGTAGGGTGAAATGAGATGCATGTGTCCTACCTCTGTTGGTTAGAATAGGAATATAAGTTGAACTCTCTTAAGCAAAAATATGTGGAGGTGGCGAGGGTTAGCTTTGGCAAGGGGACTGGAATTAGGACAGCTCACACATCACAGGACTCTAGAGTCCAGGGAACCTTGTGAGTCTTCAGGGACTTCTGAACTCATCTCCAATAGAATTGTGTCTGTAGGCTCCTAATTTTTGCATCTTTTAAAAAATGACAACTTGATTTCTTCAGTGTTTGCAAGTGTCAGGGGAAGGGCTCCCAAAGGAAGAATCTATCTTCCCTTCAACTCTAGCAGGAAAATGCCGGGGAAGGACTTCACTTGTCTTTCTTTCTGTGTCATGTACCCACTTCTGACTACCATTCGAAAGTTACCAGAAAGAGAGAGGAGACATTTTTGGCAGACAAAAGCCAGTAACTACCAGAGGTACCCCATACAAAATGCCTAGCATGATGCTTGCACATAACAAATGCTTAATAAGTAATATATCTTTTTAAAAAAATAATTTTTATGAACCAGTGAATTCTATACAAGGAATGATTCTCCTCTCTATAGTGGCTTGCTCAGTAAGAAACCATTACATGAGTAAGTGTCTGTGGCCATAGGGTGAAAAAAATAATCATCTGGATTATTATAGCATCTGTCTTCCCTATATCAGTGAATTGTACAACCCACCCAAAACAGAAGTTGATTTCTCTCCAGACTAGATAATGACCCTGTCCATGTATCTCCATTTCTGAGGATATAATCCTAGACAAAAACACTGTCATCCCTCAAATGGATTGCTGAAATAACCTTTAAAATAAATTCTCTACTTCTACTTTTGTCCTCTTAGATGCTGTTTCCTCCACAGTAACTGAGTTCTCTCTTAAAAGAGTAAATCTCCCCAATAATTATTCTTCTGATTCGAGAGAGTGTTCTCATGGCAATGAGAATCTGGTTTAAACTCCTAACCCTGCTCAACATCCCTTCTCTGTCCAGCCTATCCTCCCTCTGCACCCCTGTCACTTATTATGCGTATGTCCTTGCATTCAGACTTCAGTCTTCCTGTCAGTCAGGAAGCCAGCATCCTCCCAGCTCAAGCTGTTGACTGTTTTTCCTTTCCAGAATGTTCTTCTTCCAGAATTTTGTATGATCGCCTCCCTTGCATTTCTTTAGATCTCTAATGAAATGCATTACCACAACCAAGTGCCTTCTCTAATATCCTTGGCTAATGTAGCATACCCCCACCTCATTTCCCAATTCTTCCAACTAGAATATAAACTCCAAACAGGTAAGATTTATAGCTGTCTCATTCATTACTTTATCCCTAAGGTTTAACCTATGGAAGGAACTTGATAATTACATGCTCGTGATAGACAAAATATGATTTGAGTACAAAACAGGAGAATTAACGGCTCAAAATTCCCATGGTGATGTTAATACTTGATTAAGGCACAGCCTCTGTAAGGGCTTTGTTAAAAGGCTGGATGATTACTTCGAGATGATATGGTATATTGTCATTTGCACTCTACTGAGATGTGAGTGATATTGTGGGCCAGGAGTATGTGGTCACCTAATAAGATCCTGAGGGAACGGAACTGAAATTAGATATTTTTGAAGAAAAGCAGAGAAATAAATGTCAGATAGATAAAGGAACCTGCTTGGATTTCTTATATAGGAATTTGTACAAGGAACAAATATAGTGTAAAAAACCACTAGGATTTTGAAAAAGAGTGGGGGAAGTATTTAAGGCAAACTTGCTTCTTAATTTTGCAAAGATGCAGCCATAGGAATGGCAGGAAAATGCCATGCTTTGAGTCAGTAGACCAAAAAGGGGCAGTCATCAATTTGTTGGGTTACCTTAGGCAAATCGCTCCCATCACTGAGCTCTGGTTTTCATCTCTTAAATGAGGGCTGACTTAATGACTTGTAGAGGCTTTCCTGCTTTAACATTATATGAGCCTATAGACTTCCTCACATGAGCATTACTCAAATGTAAATGAAAGGTTTACAGAACCTTGGAGGGCTTCCTTAAAGTCTGCAGGGAGAGAATACCAAGAAAAATGTATCAATCGCCAAGGCAGCCTCTCCAAGATACAAACTAGGATGTATGTCACAGTAACCACTATGGGCCTGTCCTACTTAACTTTGTCAGCTCTGGAGGGGATGAATGAGGGCTATTAAGATGGAACCTCTGTGTATGTGTGTGTGTGTGTGTGTGTGTGCACATGTGGGTTTTTTTTTTTTTTTGCCCATGTATTTTCTCATTTATTATTATAACAATTTAGCCTGCTTTTAAAATTAACAAAAAAGAAAGCCTATTTTCAAGTCTTTTAAAATATTTTTATATTGATACTAATATCATTGACATAGCTCCTAAGGATCTATTAGGATGGCGCTGCTGAATCTTTGTCTTGTTTATTGCAGGCATTACACCTTAATGTAGGTTAGAGAGTCTACCTCGGGCCTACAAAGAGAAAAAAAAATAAAAGAAGTTACATGCTTGATCCTTATTTCTTTGTTCTGATACACTTTGGGTGTGCCAAAGCAATGACTGATTTTCCAGAGTGAACTCTGATATGCCCCAGCATTTAGAACAGGATCTATCCACAGGATTTTAGGTTAGATTTTAATAGCCAATGCCTGAGTCTCAAAAGCAAAATGAGAGATTGCCTCTTTGAGGGATAATTCCACAAATAGAAGGATTCTGTTTTATCTATCATGGGATGAAATGAAGCTTGCTGTTGAAAACAGGTCCTCATGAAGACTGCTGACTGCGAAAGTTTTGACACTATTAGACATTGTAAAATTCCATCATTACTGGAAATGTTTCTTCTTCACCATTTACAGAATGGAACAGAACTAGGAAAAGGCAGGGGGTGGTGGCCTTATCCTAATACAATTTGCAGATCTTGTGCTTTCACTCCTGTGTAGCCATTTTCTAGAACAAGCTCAAGATGGTAAGTATGTAATGTTTCTGCATGCCCAAGATTAGAAAGGGAAAAGCTGTATTTGCTTATTATCTAAAGAGATTCCTATTTTTCCTGCACACGTAGGATGTACTGTTTTTACAGAAATGCATGAGACTTGCAATCTTCTATAAAAACAATGGAAACACCAACACTCACAAATTTTATCTGGTCAGAGGAAAACAGTACCAAACGAATGTCCTGCCAAGTAAAATGCAAGATTTACAGGAATGTTAGTGAGTGTGATAGGCATAAGGAGAGAAGAAATCCACTGAGATTCAAATGATCTAGAAAGAGTTCTTCAAAAATTTTAGTTTGGGAAGAGATGGAAAAATTGGAATGAACAATTAATGTGTAGATTTTGGGTTGTGAACAAATGCAGAGGTAAGAAAGTGCAGGACTCTGGAAGCACCAAGCAGTTTAAAGTGATAAAGATATGTGTATATGAAAATGTGGTTAAATTTGAAACTGAAATGGGTCAGAATAGAACAGACTGGACTCAGAATTACTAATTTGACTTCAAGAGTACATGCCCTTTATTTCAGAATTAACTGCTTCACCAACTCAAGGATCTGTTCAAATCCTATACCTTTAATAAAGTCTTTCCTGTTATTGTAGCCCATAATGACATCTCCTTACTATGATAACCTTATAATCTTACATAGATTTTTACCTTAATTATAATTCATCTTGTCTCAATTTCTGACTGTGGGCTCTGGGTCATTGTATATCTCTCAAGAAACTCAGAACACCTTGAGCCCTAATATTATGTTAAAAAATAGAGTCCCTTACAGTTTTAGGTATAAAGATAGCATTTAATGAGCACATTACTGATTCCATACTGTGAAAGAAAAAAAAAATCATACTCCCAAATTGAAACAATGACAGTCACAACCTCATGGGTTTTGCTTAACCTATAGGACAGATATTGATCGTGTCTGACCACAAGAACAGAACTTGCATAAAGGGTTTACTTTCTAAACACTTCAGTCATATTCACTTGGCTGTGTGGTCAGAAATCCATATTAGTGGAGTGCCGGCAATGCATCAAATGTGCTGTTAATTTCACTCACAGCAGAGGTTCTGCACTTTGATGAGGACCACTTAAATTTAATAGAGAAGCAAGCTGCCCCGTGCCTGTTCTAAAACCAGAAAGTGACCTAGAAGACAGGAGACAGATTTATGTGACATGCCCAGATTGTAATGTGTGCCTCTTGGTCCACAGAGCAGAATTTTGGTTAGAACTCTAGGAGGTGAAATGGCAGTTTGGGGACAGGACCTCTAGGGTAATGTGCAAGATTAAGCAGCCTTGCTTTTTTCATATATAGTCCAGAAAAAGACGATGACTCTCATATTAGAAAGCCTATAGAGGTATAAAAAACCCAATTCACCCAAGAAAGCCTATAGAGACACCAAGGCTATGAGGGGACCTGGAGGGAATATACAGTCCCTCCCTGTATATACATTCCCTGGAGGGAATATACAGTCTTCTGCCAAGACAATGGCAGAAGTGGCTGCCGGAGAGTCAGATGCTCTGGTTCCAGAGATAATATCTATGGCTTGGCATTTGGAGGCTACCTTAGAAGTTCAAAGAGGAGCAGCAATGACAGGAGTAACTCTCTGGGGAACACAAGAGCTATATTATCTATAATTTATAGGTCTTTAAAGACAACCTTTGATTTTGAGGTGATACACAAGGAATGATGTTGCTCTGTAAGAGAAATTGCCTTAGAGCATGTGTGCTGTGGATTTCTCTGACGATGAGCATAAAGATTGAAATGACAGATGGAGATAATCATGAACTGTCTTGATTAGGAAAATTCTGATCATATTTGAGTCAAACCATGGCAATGTAAGCATAAATCTAACAGGAAAAAGCGTAATCAGTTCAGTGGGATTCTAACAACTTTAGCAGGATTTTGAACCACCTTACCTAACTTCTTGAACAATAGACTGCCCAATAGATAGTGGGGAGGCTTAGAAAGTATTTTATCAGAGTCTACACAGCAACTGTTGAAATGTTTGTCCCCATATTGCAGCCAGAGTAAGGATAAAGGATGATGACTGGAACTTTGTCTCAGATCAAAACTTATGAGTAGATTCCCCCAGCATTGTATTAGGGCTTGTATATGTATAGAACATCTGGATTTTATATATGTGTGTGTATACTTAATACATATTTATATAAATCCATATTGTGGATTTATTTACTCAGTAAATATTGAGTTCATACTATGTATCAGGTCTTGATCTGAACGTTGAGGATGCAGAAATAAACAGACAAGTTTCTGCCCTCATTGAATTTACTTTTTGGTGGAGGGAGGAAAATATAAAACTAAGTAAGAAAATATATTCCAGGGGTCTTTTAGATGAAAAAACAAAACAAAATAGGAGAAAAGGAAGACACTAATGGAGGTACAGTTTTAAATGCAGTGTCCATGGAATGTTACCATGGTTACCATGTTCACATCAATAAGATGGTAACATTTGAGGGAAAATATGAAGGAGATGAAGGAGTGAGTCGTAAGGGTTCCTGGGAAGAAAGAACATTCGACGTACAGAGAACAGTAAGTATAGATGTCCTGATGATGCTGTGTGCCTAACAGTTTCAGGAGTAGTTAAAAAGAGTAGCATCTATTGCTGGAATAGGTGAGGGGATGAGGAATAGGAGAAGGGAGCAGAGACCTAACTAGAGGTTGTGAAGATGAGAACCTTGGCTGACACTCAAAGTAGATGAGAATCCAGTGGAAGGTTTTGTGAAAAAGAGGCACACGATCAGTCTTGGTGTTATAAAACATCACTCTGGCTACTGTAATTAAAACTGAACTGGGCCAGGACAGAATAAAGAGTCTAGTTAGGAGGCACTTGAAATAATGTAGATAGGGGATGATCATGGCTTGAACCAAGGTTGGAGTGGTAGACCTATTGCTGTATGAGCACTGTTCAGTCAACTAGCTCTTACTGAGCATTCTTCAAATCCATAGGAGTTATATAAAATGAAATAAACTAGTAATAAGACTGATTTTTTACATGTCATAATAGAGCTAATAGTATAATAAAGCTAGTCACTTTAAAAAGTGACTTTTTAAAGAGAAATCAGCTCTTTGAGTAGATAAACTAATCAATATGCTGAACAAATTGATTTTGCTAGGAATTGTCATTAACCTATAAATTACACATGTCCCTCACTTCAAGATGCAGTATTTGAAAGTTCCTATGGAATCCTGATAGTGATATGTAATACTGTAGCAGAAACACTGAAACACATGTATCTAAGTGGTTTAGAAAGTCCTTATAGTTAAAAGGATTGCATTCAAAATTCTTAAAATGTAAATAATCCTACTTAATTTTATTTTATCCCTAAATCTAGATTTTCACAATTTTTGAAAATATATATTATGTGCCATTTATATTATATGTATATGATATTCTTAAAGATTTTTCAAAAGCTCTAGTAACATACTACAATAAAAACTAAAATAAATAATTTGGTTCTGATATCTTGCTCTGTTACTCACCAGTTATGTGCCTTAAGCAAATTACTTAATATCTCAGGGCATTAGTTTCTTCATCTATAAAACAGAATTATTTTAAAGACAATCAGATTATTGATATGAAAGCAGTTTGAAAGTGATACATATATATGTTTATATATATACACACATATATATATCAGATCAAGGAATATATACATTGTATATAAATCATGAGAAAATATTCCATAATTTGGGATATGTCTCTTTTTTGGTGTCATCTTCTCCCTTTATGATATGCCTTCCAATATTTAAGAGAGCAGTTCTAACTTAAATGAATTATGAAACATTCAGGGATGGCCAATGTAATACATATTTCTAGTGCCAACTCTTTTTCATAATATAGAAATGTGAGAACTTCATTTATACAAAAAGAAATTCCTAAGGGAAATAGGAGCATATTCTCAATCTCAACACTGCTCTAACTAGAAGGATGGATAGGGCTCTTCCATTCAAACTGACTATGCTACTGGGGAAGGATTATGATATTACATAAAAAAGGAAAAGATACTCATTTGGGTTATGGATTTTTACTTTGAATAGTTTATATATTAGCTATGCAAGATGTATTTAGAAACCTGAAAGTTATTAAAAAGATCATACCACTATGTACAGTGAAAACATTATTGCTAAATAAAAAGATGCCACCTATTTTCCTTTCTTTTTCAAAAACTTTGAAAGGAAAAAAAAAGCAAATAAATCAAAAGAGAACAACTATTTACAGTGAGAGCCATCACAGAACTACTTTAATGATATACAATCTGTTAGCTATCTGAAGACTGTAAACAGACTAATATTTCGAGAAGTATAGGATGAATCACCCATTTAGAAGCATTGAAGAGAAAATGAAGGAGCTATGAGTGAGTTGTGAAGCAATGAATAAGGATGTATTACACCACAGGAAACCATCAATATTTGTTTATTATGTCAGGATGAGGAATAAATCCGTTAGCTAATTTGTATTCTCCACAGTTAATTCTAGTGTTCCTGCTTGAGCATTTTTGTTTCAGAATGAGTGTTGCACAGCTGTTTAATGGTGCCATCAAGAATTCAGAAAGTCATGGTCCCTTGGAGATAGAAAGGCATCGCAAAGTGTGATATCAAATCACAAATGATGAAACACCATTTCCTTCAGACATGCTGTACTCTTCTTTGGCGTTCTCCTGTACTTTCTCTCTCCCTGTCTCTCTGTCTCTCTCTCCCTCTCACCCCCCACCCCATCCTCCATCTTTCTTTTTTGTTGTTGTTGTTGTTGTTGTTGTTTTTTCTCCATCTTTCTCACATACAATTTGACTTGTCAACATTTTCTCCGGTTGTAAAAATAAGTCTCCTCAGACAAAAAGCCAAATAACTACTAGTATAAACGGTTAGAGTAGAACATTTTTCTTTTGCAATTGCAAGCTTCTTTAAAATGTTTTTAAGTGTAGCAATGACTTTGTCAGTACAATTCAAAACAGAAATTAAAACAGTCCCGTGTGCAGAAAGACCTGTAGTTACAAAATGCTCTTAGGTAACAGTATTGATATTATAGCTTATATATCTATGTAGCTTATATATACACATAAAGTGGTAGTTTTTTTTAAAGTGGTATTTATTCCTTTAAGATAATATTTTAAATAATATTACTTTCTAGATATTAGAAAGCAATACTGTTAATCTTTTTGTGTTTTATAAAGCCACATTCCTTCCCTTCTTTTCACATTTTGCTTTCCTACAAGCATGATCTAAACTCATTACCTTCTCTAGCTTAAAGGAAAATTTAATCTTTGAGCCAGCTTGAAATTATGACAGGAACCTTACAAACTAAACTTGTACTTCTGAGTTCTCCTTAAGTAAGGTTGAGCTTTGTTCCATCCAGTTTGACAGAAGGTTCCAGAAGAGAATCCTGCTCTAGTGATTACAGTATCCTGCATGCACTCATTATAGGTTTAAAGGCTGAGATACTGCAACCTTACTTGTGTGAATTCTTTCTTTTTTTATGATAAACTAATGAATAAATTACTGCCCATCTATCAATGGTTTCAAAGTCTTTGAAAATTAATAAATAATACAGGGGAAAATAGAATGTAAAATCATATACTCTCCTACCCCTCTTTCCCCTCCAAAAAAAATTATTAAACAAATCAACTATATACAACTTCAAATTAACATGGTCACATTCCTAAGTTTGCAAGCCAGCCATTAAGAGTTTGTCTTACCTTTAAACATAAGAAGTTCAGTGTAGGGTAATTTTTTTCCTTCTCACAAATACATATGATGACAAAGTTTCTTCTTTCATCAGTGATTGTTTTTATGCTTTTGATTGTTACAGTAAATCCAATAATATTTGTAAAAAATGATTTCTTTTTGTAAAAAAAATTATTTTTTCCAAATTGTATTTAACCTATACCTATAAGGACTTATGTCTTTGTACATATTTGTATGTATGCATACATATATATGCATACATACACATACACATATATAATGATATGTGTGTATGATAAATGATATCATATAATGATAGGACACATATATTTGTATTTATAAAGTATCAAACACTGATTAAAAATGAAAATGTAATCAATCATGCTGATTTGAACATTTGGTCATTTGACAAGATCCAAGGATGAATGGGATATATTTTTAAATTTTTATACATATCATTTGCAGAATAAGGGAAATTTAACATCATATAATAGTGTATATTCTCTAGATGTTAAATATTGCTATTCCAAGACAGATAATTTTTCCCAGTTATAATTTACTGAAAATATAAAGCTCCTCTCCCTAGAGTTTTTCTTTTTTTTTTTTTTGGAGGGGAGGTAATAAAAGGACCATTTTTATGAATTGCTCAGTTGAGAAAACAGACAACGCGCTTCATTCCATAAGTCTCTAAAATGTGCCAGCAACCAAATAAAAATCCCAATTGTTTGTTCATTAGAGATTTATAAAGGTCTTCAGAGTAGAACTCATTTCAGAAGCATTCCTATGAATGTAAGGAAGGTCATAAAGGTTCTGTATTGACGCTCACTACTTGATTTTCATTAATCATCTGGTTCTATAATTTCTAGTTTTCAGCACTATAAAGTTAATTCCTGACTTACTTGGAGGGACTAAAGTTATGTCTTAGAAAACTGCACATCTGAGGCAAATGATGAAATGTGTAATTAAAAGCGAAAATAACATACTTTGCAGGAAGTGTTACATGCTGTAAATTTGTTTGTCATACAGGGATTTAAGCAACTTTCTTTTCTCTAAAAACAATATTGTTAGAATTTTCCATTCTAACCACACAGGTTTAAAGAAAGGTTTGTGCACTTTATTTGTTCTGAAAAAAAATCAGAATCTTCTGTCAACCAACTATACACATCAACAACTGACTGTACCTTAAGGCTGACTAATGTAAGTTGTCCATTCTGTAGCATTTGTGATGATACAGTTGCATAATTTGCTTTATATTTGCTTCCCTCGTGCTACTCAGGTATGGTTTCTTTGCAGGTTTCAGGTATGTACTGAGCAGAAGGTATAGCAGAACTCAGAGTACAGAGTCAAATGCATCATAAAGACACACCGTGTGTGTGTGTGTGTGTGTGTGTGTGTGTAGTAGCCACTCTCTATCAGGAAGCGATTCTTCTGAGAGTCAAACATGATTGTTGGTTCTGTGAACTCTAGTACCTGTTTAAGATCCAGGAAGTAGAAAAATAGTTGATCATTTGTAGCTTTGGAGGGAAGGAGCCAGCACTTTTCTTAGCTCTGACTTTCCCAGTGCAGCTCAGTAGTGTATACCTGCTTAGCTAGGAGGTGGGAGAAAAGAGAAAGGAAAACATGAGAAAAAATTTAGTTTTATCAAGAGAAGTATAGAGAACCACTTAATTGATTCTTGGTAAAGATATGTTATGAAAGCTAACACAGTGGTTATGAAATCAAAGAATCATTGGGGAAAGTACTGGACAAGAATTTTAAAAACTTTATATAATGGTTCTTAACATATTTACACTCACTGACAATTCTGAGGATTATTAATAGTCTTAATCAGCAAAGTGACTTCCATCTGTATTACTTAATGAGAGAAGAATGAAAACTTTTGAAGTAGCTTTACTAGAGCATCAGTTAATATTTATAATGCTATACTGCTGTTGATATTTCAAATTCAGTAATTGATGACTATTCACTGAGCCTCTACTTCATGGTTCCAGATACTATGCTAGTGATTGGAGATACAATAATTGTACTTGTAGTCCTGCAAAAGAGGTAGAATTAAGTATGATTCTGTGTGACATTATAAAGAAGAGAAAAATCAGTGTTGTTTAATTTTTTTTGTTATGGAAACTTTCAAACGAACACAAAAATAGAATAGCAAATTAAACCCCAAGGTATTGAATACCCAGCTCCTTCATTTATCAGTATATAGCAAACTCTCATTTTATCTTTTACTCTCCATTCTCTCCTCAACCTTATCCTAGACATAATAGCACTTCCTCCATTAAAAAGTTCAATACAGGGGCACCTGGGTGGCTCAGTTGGTTAAGCATCTAGCTCCTTTTTTTCCCTTAGGATTTTATTAATTTATTTGACACAGAGAGAGTGAGCGTGCATAGCAGGCAGAGTGGCAGGCAGAGGCAGAGGGAGAAGCAGACTCTCCACTGAGCAGAGAGCTCAGAGGTGGGGTTCAATCCTAGGACACTGGGATCATGACCTGAGCCAAAGGCAGATGCTTAACCAACTGAGCCACCCAGGCTCCCCAAGGATCCAGCTCTTGATTTTGACTCAGGTTCTGATCTCAGGGTCATGGGATCAAGCCCTGCTTCAGGCTCTCGCTCCTCCTCCCTCAGCCCCTATACCGGCTTGTACACACTCTCTCTCTCTAAAACAAATAAATCTTTTTAAAAATGTCAATATATTTGTCTAAAACATGAGTTCTCAAAAAATATATATCTCAAGTGGAGCACGTGGGTGGCTCAGTCCATTGAGCACCTGACTCTTGATTTAGCTCAGGCCATCATGATCTCAGGGACATAGGGTTGGGCATTGTGTTGGTCTCAGCCCTCAGCATGGAGTCTGCTTATCCCTCTCCCTCTGCTCTTTCCCCCACTCATGCTCTCTCTCTCTCAAATAAATAAATAAAATCTTTAAAGGTAAATAAATAAAAACCATAAGAGCTATTAAATGATCATGCTTTAAAAAGCTAATAGCAAAAAAAAAATTAAAATTAAAATTAAAAAATAAATAAAAAGCTAATAGCATTATTTTCTTACTAGTGGCTAAGATATCATCGGTGTTCATGTTTCCCTGGTTGGCCAAAACAATATTGTTATAGTTAGTTTGTTCCTGTCAGATCAAAATAAGTTCTCTTCATGACATTTCTTTAATGGGATTTTCCCCAGCATTTTACATGAAAAATTTCAAACCACAAAGCTGATGGGGAAAAAAAAATGATGAACATACTTACAACTGGATTCAGCAATTAACATCTTATTAGAGGTATTCTACAAAATATCTATCCAGGGATTCTTCTATGCAACGCTTCTTATTTTTTTTTTTTTAAGATTTCCAAAATATTTGACCAAAATGGGAGATATAAGGTGTTTTAGAAAGAGGTGCATCTGGAAAAGTAGACCAAGATAAGATGATGTAGGGCCCTCTTTTCCTGGTTAAGAAGTACAGAGTTTATCTCATATTCTCAAGTGGAAGACCAAATATAAACCAGACAAACGAGTGAAAGAGATAAGTTACACAGTGATCAGGGTTAAGGAGAAACTTTAAAAAGGAAAGTGGAAGTAAGAACCTTTGGCAGGTAGCAAGATTTGCCATTTTAAACGGTGACTAGGGCAGTCCTCACTAAGAAGGTGACATTTGTATAAAGACCTAAAGAAGGTGAGTGACAACGCCATGTGGATATCTGGGGGGTGAGGATTCCAAGAGAGGGAATAGAGAGCACAGGCCCTGAAGCTAGCATAAATTGACATTTGTTTTATCATTTTAATAAAGTATAATTATATAAACATTCTGAGGATATAGCAACGGAAATAAAAGGCAAGAAAAGAATGAGAAATCACCCATAACTATGTTCTGTTGAAAGTTAAATATTTTCACATGTCTACCCTTTAGTTTTCATGCATCATGTTCACCTAAAATTTATGTGTGTGAACATATACATGCATATGAGCATACATATATATATAATTTTACCTGTAATTCATAAAAAATTTCCATGTTACTCTATAGTCTCTACATGGCTATTATTTTAATAGCTACCTATTATTCCTTGAAATGAAATGCCATGAAATTTTTTACTTAGCCATTCTCTTGCTAAATATTTAAGTTGTATATCTTTTTCTTCTTATAAATGTAGCAGTATCTTTATATATTTGTTTATTTTTCTTTTTAAAATATTTATTTTAGAAAAATGAAAATTGATTTATAATATCAAAGAAATGAACATTTGAATGATTTTGCTTTCTTCAAGTGTTATGTTAAGCTGCACTTCTAATCAACAGTATGTGGTTTTAATAGCTTCACAAATAGAAACAGCTAAGTCAAAATTAAAGGATGTATTTTGATCATTTAAGCTATACAGTGTAATTTTGTTTATTTTGCAATTTTTTATTAGCAAGACTTTAATATTGTACCATGTATTTATTTAATAGTTGTTATCTGTTAACATACAGATTGAATGACCTTACATTTTTACAGAGCTTTAATTTTTTATTTGAAATATTTTACAAATGTTATCTGTCAGAAAAACTAGTAGGAGAACATACCCACTGTTTGTCCTTTGCATTGCTTTTGGAAATAAGAGCAAATGTCTATGAAATGTAACTGAAATTTAAAATAATAATTATGAAAATATCCAATAGTTTTAAGTTTTCCAGTTATAAAAGAAATGCATTTCTAGGGTTTTTGTTTTGTTTTGTTTTGTTTTTTACTTTGTAATTGAGACTTAAGAAGTAAGGCAATAAACTTTAGCTCTCTTTGTGTCTCAGAGGGCGAATGGGACATACAAACTTGTCCCCTTGTCTCCCCAATCTCTTCCCTCCCTTCTCTCCATTAAAACAACAATACTCTGCTGACTGAACAGTGGTATTAGAAGACCTGCAGTTTTTATTAATAACTGAAAAACAAAAAATAATTTTAAGCCAGAAGAATAGGATTTTGGTCAACGAAAGAATATCTCTGTAACAGGCTCAGGAGAACCCTGTCCCCAAAATAGGGACATTGTTACATGGACAAATACTAAAAGTTCTCGAGTTGAATATCAGTGACTATTGAGTAAAGTGGGTTCTGGGACAATATTTAGGGGATTTCACTGAATGACTCTCACTGGAACAGCTGTATCTGCTTGTTGCATGTTTGCTCAAAGAACTGACTATTTTCAGCCACTTTTCACCAGAATGCAAACCCTCAGTACCAGGACATTATTTTTTCTGTTCCACTGCCTAGAAAGTATGAGGCACATGATAGGTTTTCAGTATGTGTTGTGTGAATGAACCAAATCCAAACATCTTCCCCACAACTTTTTTTTTTTTAAGATTTTATTTATTTATGACAGAGAGAGATAGCGAGAGAGGGAACTCAAGATCAGGGGAGCTGGAGAGGGAGAAGCAGGCTCCCCACTGAGCAGGGAGCCCGATATGGGGCTCGATCCCATGATGCTGGGATCATGACCTGAGCCGAAGGCAGATGCTTAGTGACTGAGCCACCCAGGTGCCCCTCCCCACAATTTTCAAATGATCAAGGTTGCTCTGTGTCTGGATAAGTATTTCAGAGGTCTCATCTTTGAATTTTTTTAAATTTCCTATTAAATTGCATAGGCCCTGGGTTCTTTCTGGGAATTTTTCTAGGAAGACCATCACACTATTTCCATGATGTTTTTTATATGTTCATCTTTTCTAGAAACTTTAAAGACATTTTAGTGGAAAATAGAAGGAAGGTTTATTGGGACTATTAACAAAGTGTAATTTTAATCTAGATATGCTTTGTTTTAATAATTTAAAATTGTATCATTAGCCTCTATAACTATAGTACAAGGTGTCATATTTAATTGTTTATGCCTTTTGCTTCAGTAGAGTGGGGCCTAAAGGACCTATATAAAATTCTTCATTTAGAAAAATTTCCCAACTACTTTAATGGGATGTACCTTTGTGGCCTTCTGCACTTTTTTTTTAAACAACAACAAAGTGGCAGTTTTGCTTCTGGCCACACTCTAACCATTCCTGAACACTGATCCGACTTCAAAAGCATTAAAAAGTATGCTGTGCTTTTGAAGTTTGGCAGAGAATGCACATAAACATATCCTAAGAGAGGACCATTTCTAAAAAGCCGTTTGCTATTAAGCAGTTTCAAATTTTCTTTTATTTCTGTTTTCTTTCTTTTCTTCTCCCCCCCCTTTTTTTTTAAAATTTGATTCCATATTCTCTTTCGGTTTTGCTTATACCTAGGTTATCACAAGGGGGGCTTTTTTTTTTTTTTTTTTTTAAAGATTTTATTTATTTGACAGAGAGAAACACAGCGAGAGAGGGAACACAAGCAGAGGGAATGGTAGCGGGAGAAGCAGGCTTCCTACAGAGCAGAGAGCCCGATGTGGGGCTCGATCCCAGGCCCCTGGGATCTGACCTGGGCCGAAGGCAGACGCCTAACGACTGAGCCACCCAGGCGCCCCACAAGGGGGGCTTTTGATCTTAAAGTTTTGTTTTCTACTTTTATTCTAACATTGTTTTTGGTATAAATCATGTTGCCAAAGCATTTCTGCTACTGTGTTTCTAAGAGTGGTTTCAAATGTGCAGCTCTCAGTAATGTTTGTTTAACTATTCAATCTTCATTTAGACTCTGGATAGCAGCCCTATGAAGGCCTAGTATAGAAAACAATAGCATGCATCTGATTTAAGGTTTTTAATAAAAAGTGAAAGTCAAAAGTAATTTGCCCATGGGGGAGAGTGGCAAAGAAGAAAAGTGGCCTGATGAACTTCCTATATTAGGTGAATGCAGAATTATTAGAATAAAAGGCCATGAAATGGACAGTATTTCTGACTCTCATTAAGTCCAATACAGACAGAGACCCAAAAATAGAATGAGAGAAAGCAGAACATCGAATCTTCACAAGAGACACTAGCACCACAATATGAAAAGCTTTCCAGCACTTTGATAAATGGAAACAGCTAACTTTTAATTCAAACAATGAAATCCAACACCATTTATAAATAGTTATTTAGTTTGGATTTTGGTCAACGGATATTTATTCAACATCACCTGTCTGAAAAAAAGTTTCTTTTATATTTCTACATATTTCATCTCAGAGAATCCTTACAATAATGCTAAGATGTAGAAAGTATTGCTGTTTTATATAAGGGGAACTGAGGCTCTGATATTTTAAATAACTTGAAAAATCACACAGCTAGTAATTGTCCCAGTTGGAATTTTATTTTTGGATGGTCTGACTCTAAATCCAAAGTTCTTTCCGTGATATGCAACTTTCTGTGTTGGACCTACAGTGGCCAAAATAAATAAAAAATAGCTAGAGAGCCTTTGTGTGCTTCATTGAAATACTCTTATAGATAAGAATCAGGATAAGTGGTGGTCATGAGATAAATAAGGAAAGTCAAAAAAAATATTTTCTGATTTCAGAAAAAAAAAGTGTATTTCAAAACAGAATTTATAGGGGCACCTGGGTGGCTCGGTCGTTAAGCGTCTGCCTTCAGCTCAGGTCATGATCCCAGGGTTCTGGGATCGAGCCCCACATCAGGCTCCCTGCTCAGCAGGAAGCCTGCTTCTCCCGCTACCATTCCCTCTGCTTGTGTTCCCTCTTTTGCTGTGTTTCTCTCTGTCAAATAAATAAAATCTTTAAAAAATAAATAAAAAACAAAACAAAACAGAATTTATAAATGCCACATGTATTTCTTATCTACCCAGTCTTGCTTAGCTGTCACTGATTTATACTTATTGCCTGTCTTCTGGGTCTTAAATAAGACAACTAGAATCAACAGTACATGAGGATAAGTATAAGTGCATATCCTATTATTAGAATACATATACACACACACATATACATCATATATTTTTAGAATAGGATTATATATATGTTGTATACGTACATACATAATAGGCATACCTTAAATACATAAATATGTGTATATATTTCTGAGTGCAACCATGGGCACAGATTTTTAAAGGAATTCTGCTGTTCAAATTCATATTTTACAAATATTTCATCCAAAGCAAAAGGTGGAAATACCTGGAAGCAATAGGCTGAAAGGTACTTGTCTTTGACCATTCCACTTGTTAGTTACGCTGTGATTACACTTTTAAAGTATATGGATAGGATAGATTTACCTATGTGTATTAAAAATAAATCATGGAAATATATCGTGAAAATTTTTTGTATGAGTTTCTTTGAATAAATATGTTAAATTTTATTTTCCTAATACATTTGCATTTAGATCAAGCCAACATAATGAAGTATAAATATTTTCTTTACTAAACAACAAATTTGGTTTAGTGTTTATTCTATAATTTCATCAACATGCATACTTTTTTTCCTTCATCTCCCTCCCTTTCTCCTTATTTTAAAAAAAGCTGTTACGAGCAAAGAAGAGGGAAAAAAATTTTTTTCTTCTCTGCTTTACTTTTCATGCACTTTGTGGTTACGTTTTGCTATTGCCCCCATTAAGGGTGAAGGAAGACTTCTTTTTGTTGTCAAAATTTCACACAACCAAATGCATTTAATCTAAAAGTTTTCCCTTCCTAATAGTTCCATATCTGCAGTCTCAAAATCCAGTATATACTGAAAAATGCATTCCTGCTTCTGATTCTTGATCTTACAGCATCTCTGTCTGTGCAGTTGCTTATGTTCTAAGTGATTATCTGTACAGCCATTCAAATTCATAGTAGATTATGAAAAACTATAGACATGTGCTCTTTGTGGATATAGCTATCACTGAAATCATTGAGATAGTAGAATGCACACTGTGTAGAAAGAAAAGGAAATGTAAGAGTGAATGAGAACTGAGGAGGGAGACAAACCATAAGAAACTCAATCTCAGGAAACAAACTGAGGGTTGCTGGGGGTGGATGGGGTGGCTGGGTGATGACATTGGGGAGGGTATGTGCTATGGTGAGGGCTGTGAAATGTGTAAGATTGATGAATCATGGACCTGTACCCCTGAAACAAATAATACATTAGATGTTAATTTAAAAAAACATAAAAGAGTGAATGAGAACACAAATTTGAGTCAGACTATATGGCTGAATCATTGTTTTATCAATTATTAGCTCAAGGAAAATCAGTGAAGGTCTCTGTCCTTGATTTCATCAGCTGTGGGGTGGGCATGTGAATTGTACCTACCTACTCCTTTGGTCAATTTAGGGATTTAGTGAGTAAATCTGAGTATATATATAAAGCACAAAGAAGAATACTGACATGAAAGTGTTCAATAATAGTAAAATTGTTATTAGTCTATTAATATGTATTTTATTGTTTTTTTAAGTTGATATACTGATGATTTTCCTTGGATTTATGCAATCTCAAATATTATGCTACATTTTACCAAGTGCATGGGTTTTGGGGGTGGCTTGTCAGAGTTAAACTGTTAGTCTTCTCTCTTGGGATCTTCTCGTAAGAAAGTGGTCTTAATCTAATTGACAAAAGGAACTGAGTTCAGGCCCATTGGTAACTTTTCTTACCAGAGGAATCATACCATATGATTCTGAATTAATCTTTGGCCTAAGAGGATAAAATGAGGGTGTTTGTATAAGACCAACACAGTATCATGCTACAACTTGGGTATAAAGATACCGATTGATTGCAATTATTTTTGAAACTGCTAATAAATTTAGTTTCTTTTATGCAACTCATATTTTGACCAGGCGATAATACACTCTGTGTAAGTTGGAAAAGCAACTACATTTTTTATAAATGGAAAAGTGAAAGAATATCAAAGACAACTTTCCATCAGTGTTCAAACAATATAGGCAATCATTTGTTTCCTCTGTGTGTTGTTTACCAGACACCTTTTTGTTTTTAGTAATTGGGTATAAAGGATGCGCTAATTCACCATACACTATTGAAGAAAGTCCCCTAAATATCCAACTGTGAACTGTTGATAAGTCATGGTATTGGCATAAAGAAGCAGGTATGACTGCACGCATGTGATTTATACATCTATTTCTATGTTTCCTCCTGCCATCTGCACAGTAGCAGGGAAGCTGAACCACATGCCTCAATTTATTTAACGACCATATTTAACTCCCACATTGTTCCCAGGATGCAATAAAAGTATATTAATGATTACAAGGAAAACATTAATAAAGAAGCAAATCAGAGAGCTTGTGTGTTCAGCCAAAATGAACTTCCTAGTCCATGCCTGCCCATGTGAATATGGATCTGATTTAGGCTAAGTTTTCATTACCTTATTTCTCCATTTGCAAGGCTACATGAATACTAATGAAAGCAAAGGGGTGTCAAGATGAGTAAACATGCAGAATCTAATAGTGAAAGGTTTTCAGTAGTCCCACATGGAATTATAATAATTCCAATAAACACAGTGGTCGAATATTAATAATAAGCATGTAAATGATTTACTCTTTAAAATGGTTATTTTTCACAGGTGATGAGCATTTATTTAATTATTTTTGTTGAGTGAGTGGCTTGAAGAAATGCTGATTTCAGTGCTTTATGTGCTCCTTGGGAATGAGGCTGGCTGGTTAAAATAAAAACTGAAAAAAAATAATACAACAGTACAACTATGTAGGTTATTGAAAGGTTTTTGTTTGCTTGCATGCTGATTTACATGCCAGAGCAAAATGGAAAAGCTGAAAGTTCAGACAGATTAGAGCAGAGCCTTCCTTTTGCAAATAAACCATGATTATAATATATAATGATGTAGTATCAGATATAGATTTTCTGAAATAAAATTAAGTCTCTTTGGGCTCATTCTCACCACTGAATTTTATGGAAGGAAGTGAATTCTCTAGTTGGACTGTTAAGCTTGTATTCTAAGGAAATAAATGAATATTTAATGAGTTCCAGCCATGCATAAGGCCTCATGTTAGGCACTCAGGAAAATACAAAGTAAAAGACATAGTATTGACACTCCAGGTATTGGAATGGTTAGAGATATAAACCCATAACACGAAGTCTTAGAAACATTGTCATCTTTGGAGTTGGGCTTGTATTTGAATCCTGGATCACCTATCACCTCTGTGAATTAGGCAATTGACTAAAACTCTTTGAATTTCACTTTACTATGTATACAGTAGGAATAATGAAACCTAACTTGCAGAACTGATATAAATATAAACAATTATTTACATGGTGCCACAAACTAAAAAATTCACTTGCAGTTCGCCTATACTTATACATTTCTCCAAATATGTAGGTTCATTATATTATAGCTGAGCCCCTGAGAATTTAAGTAAACACTAAATGGGTGTGACTGAAAGATCCAGAATTGCAGTGGATCCAACAAGATACACGTTGATTTCTCTAAAGGGGTGGTGGCAGGTAAGCAGGCTCTGCTCCAGAAAGTCATTCAGGGATCTCAGCAACCAGGTGATGGTTCAGCTCGATTACTCCCTGTACTTAATTTCAGCCACTCGAATGAGGAGGATAAATAAGTTCAGGGAAAGTATTTTTATGAAGAAAAATAAACTAACTAAATAAGTAAGTAAACCATCTAGAAGTTGGCCCCATTGATTCTGTCACATTCTGTTTGTGAGGATTTACTCATATGGTTACACTTAGATACAGGAGGGTCTGTAAAGCATAACACTAGCTACATGACCATATGTCCAAGCATAAGGAAACATAGATTTAGGGAATGCATTCATTTGCCATATTTGTTCACTGTTTCACAGTAATAAGGCAGTTGAATTTTGAAATGTTGTTTCTGCCTGTAGTTAACTCCTAAATTTACATCTCCAGGCTTTATCTCTTCTGAGCTCCATACTAATCATTTCTTCTGCCTTACTTAAAATCTCTTATTGTAGGACATGAAGGCATCTCATACTTAACAAGCATACATCTTATCTCTTGATCTTCTTTGTAACCCTAATCATTTTTTTGGTTGGGTCTCTACACTGGTCTTCATGATGTATTGCCTTCATGAATCTCTACTTCCCCAACTCCCATAGCCAACTGAACACCAATAGTTGGAGCTTTTGCCTTCTAAATACAACATAAATCAGGCTCATGGATGGCTCAATCGGTTAAGCATCTGCCTTCAGCCCAGGTCTTGATCCCAGGGTACTGGGATAGAGTCCTGCATCAGGCTCCTTGCTCATTGGGGAGCCTGCTTCTCCCTTTTCCTCTACCTGCCACTCCCCTTGCTTGTGCTCTCCATCTCTATCAAATGAATAAATAAAATATTAAAAAAAGTAAATCTACCTGCATTGCAACCCTCTCTTTCCACTGCCTCCACTCTTAAGCCATGATACCATCGTTTCTTGCTGGATACAAGGTAATAGTTTCCTAAATAGTATTCTCGGGTCCATTTTGCACCCCATCAGTCTATTCTCCATACCAGAGCCAGAGATGATGTGAGTAGAGTTTTGTTTCATTTTTACTTACACTCTGAAAATCTGCTATTATACTCCTACTTAAAATTTCCCACTAGCTTCCTAGTACCTTTAGTTTAAGACCAAACAAAAACCTTTGGTGTATTACATAAAGTGTTCCATGTACTGGCTCCCATCTATTCATGCAGACTAATTTTACATATTAGTTTTCTTGCTCTTCCATTTCTACCAACCTTTTGTGTATTCCCCCTAAGTCCCATGCTATCTTCCATTGCAGTATCTTTACATACATGATTTTCTCTATCCTTGTTCTTTCCTACCGTTGTCAACTAATTCACTCCTATTTATTATGTAGACTTTAGTTCAATAGTTAATTCCTAAGGGAAGCTTTCTCTGGCCTTCTTGATCTTGTCCAATTTCCTTCTTATATACATCCAGAGTACTAAGAGCATATCATTCTAATGATATAATAGCAATATTATGTTAATCTGGTTATTGATGGTCGCTCTACCCACTGGATTGTACTCTGTACATGTACACTGACTTTTTACCCCCACACTTTAGAATGTTGAGACCTAATATAGTATGTGGTCTACAATTATTCTACAGGAATTTTATAATTATTAAAATATGAGTTTGATTTTAAAATCAAAATACTCTATTTGTTTCAAATGAATAGTAAAAATAGTGTCATCAACATTTAGAGGATTAAGGAATCATATAAAATTGAAAAGGGTAAATATGTATCAAAAATGCATTTTTATGCATTTTTATGCATTTTTGGATAATTAAGACAAATAGTTATCTAAAAGAAGAATGTGTAGAGACTTCACATGACAAGAAGGACAGTGCGGTGCCTGGCTGACTCAGATAGTAGAGCCTGTGACTCTTGATGTTGAGGTTGTGAGTTCAAGCTCCATGTTGGGCATAGAGGTTACTTTAAAAAAAAACGGGCAAGAGCCAATATGCAAATATAAAATTATGGGTGTTCTAGTTGATGGTATCTGAACCAGGTTGATTAAACTGGAAACTTTTTTTGTCAGACTGGAGAATTTTTTTTAGGAAAATTCTGAATATGAAGATTTGGATCAGAATCCAAAAGGTCATCTAAATCAAGCTAATGAGTAGGAAAATTAAATTCTTGCAGGAAAAATTTGTTGGGAAGTATAGATGGAGGTAGAAGAATGTGGGGTGATAAGATCTTTGGTCTGTTTACTATAGTATTTGGCGCCAATTTAGATGATAAGAGTATAAATTGGAAAGAGATGGGAAGGAACTATTAAATTGAAGGTGTTTTACTACCACTAAAATATGGACTGGAACCCAAGAAAGAGGGCAGACATAGATTAGGAGTCATCTTCATAGAGAATTCAAACCCAATAAGTGAAAGAGACCTTCACAGAAGAAAACAGAGAATAAGAAATTAAAGACTCAGACTGAGCAGTTGCAGAGACCTGTATCAAGGATGTCAGAGAATATAGAAGATATAACAAATTTACATAAGATGTATATTTTGGTGATGTGTCCCTCAGACCCTCCTCAAAAGAAGGTGTCCTCTTGTGGGCAGGCATCCAAAAGGTATCCTTCAGCTGTCAGCTTCTTCAAGATCTGCCTGGGCTTCAGAAATCTAGTGTACCCGAGGTCATAACATGCCCAAAATAGCCCAAACATAATGACTGGACAAGGCAAACATGCAGACATATGCCATCTTGGCTGTGCCATACTCATATACTCCATACGGTTGGCCAAGACTGGGTCAGGCAAGCCTGCATTGCAATTCAGGTTCTCTGCACAATCCCACTTCCTCCTCTTTCTCTTCACAGGTATTAATTCATGAAAAAAAAATATTGCACTCCAAACTCCACTCAGCATGTGCTTCCTAAGAACCCAATCTGCGATCAGAGTTGAGAAAAAGAGGAAATATAGCTTCAAGGAAGTATTTCATAATAATCGCATAGCTCTAAATAGAACTTTACAATTTTCGATATACAAAATAATAGTATCCATTTCCATTAGACCATGAACTTGTTATTTTATTTCTATACCATGAAGCAAATGACACTTGAAGCTTTAAGGTCCTGTACTTGCATGTATACCTTTGTAAAATTTATAAGTAAAATATTTTAAGTGCAATCCAAAAAAAAAAAAAAAAAGAACTTTACAATTTTCAGATGACATTTGTATGTTCTTTTTGATACCTGGTGCAACTTCGTAAAGTTGCCAAGTCACTGGAGGAAATAAAGGCTCTAGAAATTAGTTTCTTCCCTGAAGTTATCCAACTCATTAGAATTATGAATCTGGAGCTCAGAAGAGGAGTCATAGTTTGGGAGTCTTCCAGTTAACCTTCCTGAAAATTATACTGCTAGGATGGTAGAAGTGGGACCTCATGTAAAACCTTCTGTCTCTAACTAAGCAAAGGTTCTTTACATTTCACCATAACTCCAAAGAAAAGGAAAGTTAAATAAAGTCATAAACTGTCAGATATTGGTGTGGTTAAAGAGAATGAAGGAGAATAGTATAACTGATAAATTGTGGAAACTTCCTAGAGTATGCCTAGATTTTTGAATCTAAAGAATATGAAGGTATTGGTGTGCTCCAAGATTCCTACAATGAGTCTATGCTAAGATTTATTTCCTTTTTTTTTGGAGGCTTAAAAAATATGTGTTTGTAGTTAATGTAATTTCATCCAAGAATTGTAATTAATGTGTCCTTCAGCAGAAAAGATAGAAGTACGTGAGATATAAGGATATTTATCGAGGACACCTGTTGTGATGAACACTAATATTACACTGTATGTTAACTAACTGGAATTTAAATAAAAACTTTAAAAAGAATATTTATTGAAGTACTATTAGAAATAGGGAAAAATGAAAATCTAAATGTCCAAGAAAAGAGGATCAGTTAATAAATTTCCACATCATGGAAAGCTACGCAGAAATTATATTTATTATGGAAAGATATTTATGATATATATATTTAATTGCAGTACAATTGACATGTTACATTAGTTTCATGTGTACAACATAGTAATTTGACACATCTATATATATTACCCTATGCTCACCACAAGTGTAGCTACCATCTGTCACCATACAATGCTGTTACAATATTATTAACTATGTGTCCTATACTGTACCTTTTATTCTTAGGACTTACCCATTCAATAGCTAGAAACCTGTATCTCCCACTCCCTTCACCCATTTTGCTCATTCTGCTACCTCCTCCCCTCTGGCAACCCTCATTTTGTTCTCTGTACTTATGGGTCTGTTTCTGCTTTTTGTTTGTTTATTCGCTTGTTTCATTTTTTAGATTCCACATATAAGTGAAATCATATGGTATTTGTCTTTCTCTTTCTGACTTATTTCACTTATCATAAGACTATCTAGGTCTATCCATGCTGCAAATGGCAAGATCTCATTCTTTTTATGGCTGAGTAATATTCCTTTGTGTATATATATCACATCTTCTTTATCCATTCATCTACTGATGCACACTTGGGTTTATTTGTATCTTGACTATTGTAAATAATGACTCTATAAACAAAAGAGTGCATATATCTTTCTGAAATAGTGCTTTCATTTTCTTTGGGTAAAAATACCCAGTAGTGGAAGTACTGGATCACATAGTATTTCTATTTTTAATTTTTTGAGGAACCTTCATACTGTTTTCCACTATGTCTACATTAGTTTACATTTCCACTAACAGTGCATGAGGGTTCCTTTTTCTCTACAGCCTCACCATTCTGACAGGTGTGAGGTGATATTTCATTACTGTTTTGATTTGCATTTCCCTGGTGATTAGTGATGCTGAGTATCTTTTCATGTATCTATTGGCCACCATTTGATGTGTTCTTTGGAAAAATTTCTGTGCGGGTCCTCTGCCCATTTTTAATCAGATTATTTTTTGGTGTTGAGTTGTATGGATTCTTTATAAACTTTGCAATATTAACTCCTTATCATATATATCTTTGCAAATGCCTTCTCCCATTTATTAGTTTGCCTTTTCAATTTGTTGCTATCTTTCTTGGCTGTGAAGAAGCTTTTTCATTTTGATGTATTCCCAATAGTTTATATTTGCTCTTGTTTCTCTTGCCTGAGGAGACATATCTTTAAAAATGTTGATATGGCCAATGTCATAGAAATTATTGCCTTTGTTTTCTTCTAAGAGTTTTATGGTCTCATGTCTCACTTTTAGGTCTTTGAGCTATTTCGAGGTTTGTGTGTGTGTGTGTGTGTGTGGTGTAAGAAAGTGGAAGTTTCATTCTTTTGCATATAGCTGTCCAGTTTTCCCAGCACCATTTATTGAAGAGAATGTCTTTTTCCCATTGTATATCCTTGCCTCCTTAGTCATAGATTAATTGACCTTGTGAGTGTGATTTTGTTTCCAGACTCTGTATTTTGTTCTATTGGTCTATATGTCTATTTTTGTGCAAGTGCCATAGTGTTTTGATTACTACAACTTTGTAGTGTATCCTGAAATCTGAGATTTTGATACCTCCAGCTTTGTTCTACTTTCTTAAAATTGCTTTGGCTTGAGATTTATTTCTGTTTATGAACAGAAGTGTTCATCATATGGCATATAGACAAATAAGATTCTGAAAAATTTTTTTTCAGAAATCACTTTCTTTATATAACTTTGGTTGCTTAAGTGTATGAGATAAACATTCAGATAAAGTCTTTGCTCAATCAAAACCTTGAAAGAGGGAGCGGTAATGGTTAGCTCCTAGTAGATGTAACAGTGTTGTCTTCTAGTGGGTGGGATATTCTGGACCATAGTCATCAGAATTGATTCTTTCTAAATAATTTTCTTGTCTGTCTCAAAATATCTGAGCAGTAGATTTCACAGTTTATACTGGAGGGCTTTAAAGAATCAGCCCAAACTAAGACTTAATGTTAAGCAATTGAAAGAATGTTAATTGAAAGAATGCATTGTAAAAAATTCTTTTTCAAATAGAGGTGGTTTATCACCAGTGTGTGTGTGTGTGTGTGTGTGTGTGTGTGTGTGTGTATTTTCGAGGGTGGCAGTAGATGGTTCATTTTTACTTCAGGAGAGAGACTTACCATTTAGAATTATTTCTACTGTAAATAACAACAAAAAACTCACAAAGTCGGACTGCCTTAAAAGGCTTGGATTGGTTAATTCAGGGCTAATGATGCTTTCTGTGTAAATACTCTGCCCTAGTTACTCTTGACCTCATCTTAAAGCTGGTATATTTTGGGTTTTGAGATGACTGCCCATAGCTACTGGAGAAATACACTTCCTGGTTTATATCCAGTGGGAGACATATACACCTTACAGCAATTATTTTGAATGAACAGTTTCTCAGTTTTCCCAGAGATGATATAGCCAGTATAGTTCTATATGAATAGGAAATATTAATACATCACATATCACAGGGTCTTTAGAAATTGGGTTTTTGTTTCCTTACCTGACTAAGAAGGGTTGGCTGGAAGTGGAGAAGCTAATTGAACAAGATTGAAGCTATGTTAGGAAGGAGGATAGAAGATACATTTGGGGTAGGCAATGAATAGAAGCCACTAGATAGAGCTTTTGTAATTGCACCTCTCAAAATTCTACCACAGGATACTCCCTTGTTTGTATATTTTTACATCTGGAAACATTGATCTTTGTCACTATTGCATTTATAGATTGGTATTGTATGTAATCTGTCTTGGTTCACCCTGCTGGTCTCAGTAACAGTCTTTGAACATTATTTATCTTGGTTTGATCCACATTTGCTCAGCAGTTGTCTTCTGACATGGCTCTTTCTCATTCACTTTTCATTTATTAAGCAGCAGATGTATGACACTGTTTGGTTTAGTTCTTTCCAATTCAGTTCAACAGTGTTTGCCTCAAATCATCCTTCTTCATCGAGCCGTCTTCATCCTCTACTATTCTCTTCCTCTCACTTGTGTACATTAGCAATAATTGTATAATGGGATTCAATTTCTTTTTTCTCCCATGCATTCAGAAGTCATCTGACATCATTTGCTTCCATCCTCTTTGGGTCCATTCAGTGATTATTTATCTTTATTACTTTTCTCTCACAGAGAAATTATGGACTTAATGCCACAGGCTAGTCTTTTTGGTAGGAGACTATTTTTGATCATGAAGTTGGGCTTTTATTCATGGACATTTTTGAGACTTCTCAGCTTCACTTGGGTTAGCAATGCATTTTCATCACACCAGACAAATTCTACAAAAAAATACCTTAATGTTGGAAACAGAAATGAAATGAGGTGACCAAGGACATCCTTGGGGGTAGATTGCTTGAACTATATTTTTAAAGTATTGTTTCTGGATAATTCTCTACATAAGACTGCAGTGATATTTGCAGAATCTGTTTTTTAATCATCTGCTTCTAAAAAGAAAACAGGATTAGATATTTTATGAGGTTCTACAAGTTGTTATACCTCAGTGATGGTTTTTGCCTTCATTCAAAGCATCCACAAATTCAGAGTGTAGATTTGCCCTATACATAAGCATTGAAAATTGCCTGTCCACAAAATATCCCCTAAAATATCCTTTCCAATGTCAAGTAAAGTTTAATGCTGAAAGGTGTGTAGGTAGAGTGGGTGATAACTTTATTATTACATGATGGAAGAATTGTATTCATTTAATAGCTAATGTACATTGTCTTTTTTCAACTTTAGACCAAAACCAGTCACACTTATAGTTCACCACTGCATTCAGGGATTATGTTTTAAAGAGTCTGTTTGGTACTATTTCAAAGGGTTTATGTATTTTTGAGAAAAAGAGACCATTTGTTTAAATCTTTTTCTCTCCTGGTGTTCTACTTAAAATTCAGTTAAGTATTTAAATCATTTTTATAACTGAGTGTTATCCAATAGTAACTTCTAATTAGAACTTCTTAGAATGTTGCAGGAGAGTCTACTAAGCAACCTAGGTTTTCTGAAATAGATATATTCGCACATATAATCTCTAAGATTAGGGTTTCAGATTATGTAAACCGTTTGGTTTTAGATAGAAAACTTTTAGCAATTCTACTTCAGACGGTTACTGATACCATAAAGACCCATCTCCTTTAGTGATTTAATGACATGTTATGATGCTTACCTGGCTAAATATGTAAACAGTGGTCATAGTATTAGACAATTTCTATAAAATGTCATCAGTTTTAAACCACTAGGATAACACTGAGGTGATAAATCTTTTCTGGTTCACAGAACCTTTGAGAATTCCCCTGATTTAGTCACACCTGGGAGTACATCGTGAACACAGAATATGTCCCTTTCATTGGCTGGTACAAAGAATACTATTATAGAAACATCTCACTATTGCGTTTGCAAAATACAGTTGACCCTTGAATAACAGGGATATTAGAAGCACCAACCCCCACCTTCCTGTGTATAACTTTTGACTTCCCCAGAACTTAATTACTAATAGCCTGTTATTGATCGGAAATCTTACTAATAACATAAATAACCATAAATGACACCTATTTTGTATGTTCTATGTATTACATATTATATTGTTAAAATAAAATAAGCTGGGGAAAAGAAAATTTTTTTTAAGAAAATGTTACTGGGAAATCAAAGGAAGAGAAAATACATTTATAGTACTATATTTTTTTGAAAAAAAAAATTCGTGTATAAGTGGACCCAGGCAGTTCAAACTTGAGTTGTTCCAGGGTCAACTGTATCTTCTGTAATTTCTTCCCTGCTGTTTTTCTTTTGCTTCTCAATCATATTTGTTCCACTGTTTTCTTTAAAAAAGGGAGGGAGACAATATGAAGATTTCTGTTGTCTTTAGGGAAATGTATTATTTCTTAATAATCCAAATCTACCAATTAGGTGCTATTGTCCACATTCCAGAGTGCCCTACATTTCAAGGGGGTGGGGATGGGTTCACTGTTGCTCAGATTCAAAACTATTGTTGACATTGTTTACTTTCCATACTCTTGGAGGAAGCATTCACATAGAACACAATACAAAGGTGATTCCTAGAGTTGTGCCCTTGGTGGTGCTGATTATTTAAAGCCAAGTGCATTTTCACATTGCCTAATATTCAGAAATCCCTGGTTAACTGTGCGTGATAAAGCAGGGAGTTAAAAGCCTGGTCCTCATCAAGAAAGAAGGTAAGATGTGGATTATGGGAGAAATAGCTCTTAAGCAGTAGAATCCCTAAATCCAGCCCCAGTGGAGTCAGGTTTGTGGCAAAAAGAAAAATAAGGACCCTTCAGTAAAATCTTCCCATAGAGTTAAATTTGTTTAATTTAAAAAAGTGCCTTCAGTTTTTAGATTATGTTTTTACTTGATTTTTTTAATGAGTAAAACTGTGACAACAGTCCTGTCTTAGTCAGTTCTGGCTGCTATAAGAGACTACCATAGACTGAGTGGCTTATAAACAATTTTTTCTTCTCACAGTTCTAGGGACTGGGATGCCCAAGATGAAGTTACAAGCAGATTTGATGTCTAGTGAGGGCCTGCTTCCTGACTCAGGGTCCATTCTCTTGCCTTGTCCTCCCATTATGATGGGGTGTGGGAGACCTGGAGCCTTTTTAATAAAGTCTTTAATCTTATTCGTGTGAGCTCCACTCTCATGACGTAATCACTTCCCAAAGGCCCCACCTGCAAATACTATCATATAGGAATTCAGTTTCAATGTATGCATTTTGAGGACACAGCATTCAGGCTGTGGAAGACCCATTCAAAAATATCATTTTATTAGTTTATGAAATACAGTTTTAGAAACAGCTGTGGTATGACATTAAGATTTTAAAAATTTGAACAGGATGGGATGGGGAAGCAGACAAACCGGAAGAGACTCCTAAACTCACGAAACAAACTAAGGATGGGAAGTGCGGGGGGAGGGATAGGGTGGCTGGGTTATGGACATTGGGGAGGGTATATGCTATGGTGAGTGCTGTGAAATGTGTAGGCCTGACGATTCACAGACATGTACCCCGGGGCAAATAATACATTGTATGTTAATTAAAAATAAATAAATAGATAGATAAATAAATAAATAAAAGAGAGTAAAAAAAATTGATTAAATTAAATAAGAAAAAAAAGATTTAAAAAAATTGACTATGATTCTTCGTGTAAATACTAGCCCATTCAACTTTATATCAATTCCTGGTTTGAACATGGAGAGGAGACAGTAGGGAGAGATGTGATCTCTTCTAGTGGTCACTGTAATTCATCACAATTCTCTTTTCATTTTAGACCCTAGCATATATATTCCTTTTTTAAAAAAGACAAATAGTAATTATGGTCATTACTAATGGTGATTTAATGCATTTCATTCAAATATCTCAAAACACATTACAGTCATAGAGTCTACTGCTGATATCGTCAGTTTTTGGTTTTGTTTTAAGATTTTATTTATTTATTTGACAGAGAGATCACAAGTAGGCAGAGAGGCAGGCAGAGAGAGAGGGGGATGCAGGCTCCCCGCTGAGCAGAGAGCCCAATGCGGGACTCCATCCCAGGACCCTGAGATCATGACCTGAGCCAAAGGCAGAGGCTTTAACCCACTGAGCCACCCAGGTGCCCTTTAATGGCTTCATAAAACAATGTTTTGCAGAAGTAAATGGCTAATGTACTAATTCATAATTCTAATCCTGAAATTCACAATTATATTTTTATTGAGTGAGTTATGAAGTGTATCACAAAATGTAATCAAAATGCCCTTTTCTGTATTAGATTAATAATGTTCAATTGTGTGTTGTATTGTTTTTATATGTGTACATCAAAATTTCTTAGCAATATTTTGAGTTACTGAGAGGAAGAATTGGTCATTTTTCTTTTATGTCAAGCAATGAGTCCATTTCAAGTCTGGTGATATCATTGGAGCTCAGGAAACACTTTTTGTATTCTGTGTAATAGTAACCTTATCTTTGAGAGCTGCACTTATTTTCAAAAGATTTGGAAGTCTTAATCTAGATTTCATAGAGAAAGATTTTGTAAGTGTGAATTTCTTTTTTTTTTTAAAGATTTATTTATTTATTTGAGAGAGAGAAAGAGAAAGAGAGAGAGAGACTGAACGGGGGAGGGATAGAGGGAGAGAGAGAGAGGGAGAGAATCTCAAGCAGACCTCCTGCTGAGCACAGAGACACACGGGGCTCCAACTCAGGACCCTGAGATCATAACCAGAGCCAAAATCAAGAGTTAGACACTGAACCGACTGAGCCACCCAGGAATCCCAGTATGTGTGCATTTCTGTTCCAAAGACTGAAATAAAGTGCAAGAGGGCTATAAATAGAGAAATCAGTTTCAGGACAATTTTCTAATTGTCTGTGGCATGTTTGAGCAGATATGTCACAGTTTTACTGCTAAATTTTAGGGTAATAAACTTTACTATTCTTATTAATGCATTTCAACACTGGGTCAATAATATTATGACCATTTTATAGTTTAATAAATAAGTGAAAGCCCTACTTTCACAATATCTAAGAAACTAACACAGTATCTGAAAACAAAAGTTTTGACCATATGTGATATTTTAAACTGTAATATAATTAAGAAAATTTATTTTTCAAAAAAAAAAAAAAGAAAATTTATTTTTCACTGTCTTCATTTCTTTTCATTTCAAATTCTTTTCACACAAGCCAGCCTATCCATAGGATGGCATTTAATTCTTTTTTCATATCACGAGACTTTTACTCTTTAACCACTACAGAATTTGCTCTTCAACCATCTGGAAACCTTAAAATCTAAGCTTTGAAAGGAACTCTATGCGGTAGGATTTCTCTGTAGATTTATTTCTTCATTGTTTTTTTTTCTATGCTGGCTCCTTTAAATTATTGTAAGAACTTCTTAAAACATTCATTATATTACATTTTCATACCTGATTTTGAAAATAAAACATGTATTTTAATAAGTATGATTATATTGTTCCTTTGAATAACTTCTCCACATTTAGGAATAATTTCCAAAATAATTTCAGTAGCTGTTTTATATGGCCTATGAGTTGGTGTCATCATGTGTTATGCTTTATCTATTGTGGCCAATTTTATCTATATAGGTGCAGAAAGTGTTAACACACAAAAGCCCTTTAGGCCATGATCAACAAAGCTAAAGTGCTATAGAATATCCATATGGTGAGTCTGAGTATCGTAAGAGCCTTTCTCTTTCCTTTCCCTTTATAAAGTTTTATAAAGTCAATTTCTCTGAGAACAGAAAACCCTCTATCTCCACCAATTTTTGTCTTTAGCATTTACAAGAGGATTTTCCCTCTTTCTGCCAAGGCCTTCCAAATTTGCCAATGACCCTGATCTGCCGGGAGGTAATATTTAATGCTTTAGAGTCTTCGGAGAGGTTTTTAAAGCATTGTTTCCACATATGAAGTCCAACCTAGGTCCTTTAATGGTGAGCTTGTCACAGCAGATTAGCTGAGTTTTATATTAAAATGTGACATTTCTGGTTGTGTTCACAGTTATAAATTCAGTTTGTCCAATTATATCCTAGTAAGAGAATGTGTTTTTGTAGAACCTAAGAAATAACTGCATTGCTATAAAAAGTAAAGGGACCCAGTGAAGGTACCTTGTATAAATTCTATCCAACATATTGAAGAATTTTGTGGATAGAATAAAAATCTGCCATTTTATGTATGTAAAAAATTTTCTTTCTTTTTTTTTAAGATTTTATTTATTATTTTGACAGTAGGAAGAGAGGCAGGCAGAGAGAGAATGGGAAGCAGTCTCCCTGCTGAGCAGAGCCCAATGTGGGGCTTGATCCCAGGACCCTGAGATCATGACCTGAGCTGAAGGCAGAGGCTTTAACCCACTGAGCCACCCAGGCGCCCTGTATGTAAAAAATTTTCAATGCTTACTTACTTTATATCAGCACAGAAACTGTGTTTTTATAAAAGTAAAATCATAGAAACTTCTTTGATTTACAACTTTATCACTACTAAATCAACAGTCTTCATTCTGTGATTTATTAAATTCTGAAAATTTACAAGCTTTTACTAATGAAACACATTTTTCTATAGACTTTTAAATTTGTTATTTTTCTTTTGTGAATTATATTTCACAAAAATTATTGTTTTCATTTATAAATTTTGGTTCACTGATAATTTGAAATATTTCTTAATTTCAGTAATTTAGCTCTTAAAGCATAAATATTCTTTTTTCTTATTGAAGTAGAATGTGATAGTCCATTTTAGGCAGTTTTTAAGCCTTTTACCTAAATAGATTTGCTTCCCTAGGTAGAAAGTTATCCCTCTTTCTTCATAATTTTTTTAACACTTCCAGCATAAGTAAGTTTATTGTTTCTTACATCAAGGAAATTCACTGGGGAAAACTTGAATATATAAAATAAGAAAATCCATTAGAGAAAATTGGAAATAAGGTATAGTTTTATTACTATAAGAATATGCATTTCTTTATAAATACACCAATACATAATGGAATTTCTTAGTTGACTTATTATTTACTAGTCATAGATTCACTTGAATATATATCAGGAGATAAAGAAACTGCAAGCTAAAATGACAGACTCTCTATCAGCTGAAATCAATCTGAAGTCAACATAAAACCCCTCAGAAGACATGAAATTACAACAAAAAAGTAATGAATTAAAATTTTTAAATGATGATATCTTTAAGGTAATTACCAAGTTTAGTGATCCCTTCCCTGTGACTCAGTGAAACTGTAATTATTCTTAATAATTACTTTTTCTTGGAAACTAATTCCTTTTACCTTGAGAACTAATCTTAGTATTTTACTTTATCTTAATTTTTTTTTAATTTCATTTATTTATTGGGGGGCAGGGCAGAGGGAGAGGGAGAAGCAGACTCCCCACTGAGCAGGGAACCGGATCCCACACAGATGCAGGTTAGATCCCAGGACCCCAGGATCATGACCTGAGTCAAAGGCAGACACTTAACCAACTGAGCCACTCACATACCCTAATTTTAAGTATTTTAGATACATTTGTTAAAACACTGGTTTATTAAATTTGTGGGATTGCCTTAAATTAGCATTAGACCTGCTTTTTAAAGAGTTCCATAAAATGTTTTTTTCAGGTCAGTGTGTGCTGATTTATTTTAATTGTTGTAGGAGGATCAGGGATTCTTAGAATTTTTACTTTTTAGAGAGACATTAGAGACTATTTAACTGAGTGATCTTTTTATAGTTGCAGTCGCCATGGGCCACACAGTTTAAATAATCTCAGTCACACAATCAGTAGCAACAGTCTGAAACTCTAGTTGTTTTTAAGCACTTATTGGTTACCAAAATGGTAGCCAAAATAGTAATCTCTGAAAGGTTTATATATAAATGGAAGTTAGAAGTGATAGAAAATTAAGAAGTGGGACAAGGAGCTAGTTTAAATATACAAATATCTGAGCCAAATCTCTTATATGTGTATTTAGGTTCATTAATGCTTATGTGTGCATCAAGAATATCTCATACATTATTCCTTAAACAATTACTTCCAGACTCCTCTTCCATCCATTAACATGTCACCTACCATCCTCTTAATTATACCATAGTTGTCCCACATGACTTTCACCTCCCCTCATGCTTCTCAATCCTCAGTTTATATCTCATTAACAGATATGTTCACCATAATTGAATTTGGCCAGTGGTTCATTAATCTTTTCAAAAATAATTTTTAGTAACCTTCATCTACCTTACAGTATGGGGGGATACATTTATGAGCAAGACAGATTAGATTCCTCCCCTCACAGAGCTTATCATCTAGAGTAGGGCAAAGGTGCTCCATGAACTGATGCTACTCCTTGAACTGTGTAACTGCCTGATAGATTGTCTCTGAAATGTACCAGAATAAAAGTGCACATATTCATTATCAGTTTCTACAGATCAGGAATCTGGGCATTGGTGATCTAGGTCTTTTTCAGAGTCTTTCACCAGGTTGCAATCAAAATTTCAGTCAGGGCTCCAATCTCATCTGAAGGCTCAATTAAAGGAGCTCTACCTCCATTCTCACTCACATGATTTGAAGCAAGAGTCAGTTCCTGGAAGGTCACTGGACTGAGAACTTCAGTGCATCACTAGCTGTATTATAGAGGTTATCATCAGTTCCTTGCCATGTGGATCTCTCTATAAGGAAAATCGTAAAATGGCATCTGAGTTTCATTGTACTGAACAAGCAAGAGAAGGAAAGTGATATTCAAGATGGAAGCCAGAATCTGTTTGTCACGTAATCTTGGAAGTTACATCCTATTCCTTTACTATGTTCCAATCATTAGAAAAAAATCACAATATCGGCCTACCTTTTGGGAAGATGACACAGGAGCCAGGAATCATTGGGAATTATCTTAGAAGCCACCTAGAGCAGGCTTATATTTTACAGATATACCAGTATGTGATCAAATAGAGATTTTTAAATGGAAGACAATATTGTGTTAAGAATTGTGAAGGGATTGAGATTTTATTCTGTGTCTGTATGCCACTTAACAGGTTAGCCTGTCAAAATTTCATGGATTTGATAGGAAGACAAGAGACTATGGGCTCAGAGACTAAGGACAGTTCATTGCTTGCAATGAGCAAGCAATGAGAGTAGCCAGAGCATTAGCATTTTTTTTTATTGTATTGTTTCATTGATTCAGGTTTTGCCAGATGATATGAAGAAAGTCAGATTAGACTTATACATGCTACAGTTTGCCTTACAAGAATTCTGAAATTGGTGAACCTAAATCTTTTACAATGAACAATAAGCATACCTCTCCTTTGTTCCAAAGGGAGATGCTATCTCTGTAGTCCAGATCGTAAGCAAATTTGTGCTTTATTCCAAAAGGAGACTCTATCTTTATCCAACAAGGCTATATGCTATATAAACATCCTTGAAAAGACAGTAGGGGAAGTAAAGGGCTATCTCGTTCATGCATAAGACATGCAGGAACATGACAGTCTCATAGATTTTGTTTCTTAACATCCTGATTCTTCAGCACAGGTAGTTTGAGAAGCACTGATCCAGAGGAACTTTTTGTCTTGTCTTGAAATTTCTTCAAGAGAACCACAGATGACAACAAGAACAAAAGCTGTTGAAGACATGCTCTGAAAGATCTGCACCATGTTATATGCTGACACCTTGGAAGAACCATGAAATAACTACCTCTTACCTTTATAGCTCATTACACAGGAGAGACAACTTTTGCAATATTAAGTGTGAAATCCTGTTTAGAATGGAAAGACAATGGGAAAATCTGCTGCCCAAGAGAAGGAGAAGGCATTATGCTTAGCTTCTGGAAATAAGAGAAATCAATTTAGTTAACTTCAGAGAAAACCGATAGCCCAAAAGAAATTTATGGAGAAGTGGAAAATAAAATAAGAAAACAAGCAAAACTGTTGAATAGTTTGCATCTTTTTAACCACAAAAGTGAAAAAGACTGAAATTATAGCAGAAATCTGACCAAGCTGAGTTAAATCTAAGTTAAGGCTGCACAGTGCAAATGCTAACTCACGAGCGTAGAAATATATTGAAGATAACATCATGGAGATGAAACAAACAGTAATTAGAAACACCACTGCATATGGTCTAGTTAGCTCCATCTTGAGTGAAAGGCTGGAAAGAATTTTGAAAGGGAGTTACATTCCAGAGAAACAAGGCTATCTTGGGGGAGAAGGAATTGTGTTACATGTTCAGGAGTGAATTTAAGTCTTTGCCCTCAAGAGAGATTTTGTCAGTTCCTGACTTGTTGCTTTCCCCCTTGACAGTATCAAATCAGAGCAGGTAATGAAGGAGGAAGCTGAATCTTCACATAGTTTCCCCTCTGCTCTTTGTTGCTGAAGGAGGCCCCTTATATGAGGAAAAGCTGAAAAGTTGAGTTTAACGCTCTAAACTTCCCTGGGATTGGTGCAGTAGCCAGGCAGCTTTACTACTTAGAGTGTTCTTGTTTATTTTATCTCCCAAGAACACTGAATGTTGATCTGTGTGTGTGTGTGTGTCTGGGTAAAATCCACATGAATATTTCAGATAATATAGACAAAGCAGTATCTACTTGACTACCACATTCCCATCCCAATATCATTTCTGCCCCTTGATACATATACTATCAATTTGGTGTGTATTTTTCCAGACCTGTACATAGACATTTATGTGTCATTTATGTAGATACAGAAATGGGATCATATAGGATAAAATCAGACAACTAAATCCTCTGGGTCAAATCCTGTCAGCCCCTGTTTGCTTATAGCCTGTGAGCTAAGGGTGGTTTTACATTTTTGAATTGTTACATTTTAAATAGTTATATAAGAATGCACATGAAAACCTGAATTTTGTCTCTTGTCCTGCAAAGCCTTAAATATTTATTGTGTGGCCCTTTAAGAGGTAGTTTGCCAATCCTTGATATAGAATGAACTGTTTTCCAAAATATCTTAATTCATATGTAAAAATATGTTTTAGAGATCTTGCTGTGAATCTATCTTGTTCTTTTTAGCTGAAAGATAATATTCCATAGTATGGATTGTTGTTGTATAAGCCACTTATGTTTTGATAGATATTAGATTTTGTGTCATTTTTAACATCAGAAACAATGCTATAGTCTCCACACTTTGGGTGCACAAGGGCAAGTATTTGAACATGAATATTTTCAATTGATTCTTACAAATAATGTACTGATAATCTCTCCATAGATCTGAGTTCATTTCCTACTTATACGATTTTTAGTAAAGTCAGATGCTCCTTGTTTATCACGGTATGAGAATTGTTAAATGCCAGTAAGAAATAGAACCATCAAGCGTACCACAGTCTTATATCAGTAGATATAATACATTTTCCCCATAGGCAATGCTGTAAAGGATGACAAATTATAACCAGAAAAGTATTTGGCAAACATAGAAATAAAACAGGGGGCATCAGTTATATGAATTTAATGCTTAAAAAGCATCAGACCAATTCAGCCTAATGCATCTATCTCAGAAATAAGGATAGTGTTGTTAATAGACAGGTTATGGGCTACTCCTTTTTTTCAACAGACTCTGTCATTCTCATTTCAAATATAAAGCCCTACTGCCATATGCTAGCACATAATAGGACACACATAATCATTGACAAATATTCAAATGAAGATATTTATATATTTTTGTTTTTGAAACTGATGTTTCTGGATATATGATTATAGGAATAGCTCCTATACATTATACAGTGCAAGAAATTTAATTTAAATAATGTATTTGTTATGGAAAAAATAATGAAGTCACACTATCATGAATTCTTAGAAACACATGTTTTAACCAACTTTAAAATATTATAGATAATATGTAGGGAGTACAGAGTGAATCAGAGAGCATATATGAAAAGTAGTGTATTTTTAGAAACCTGTGCTTTTGAAACAACATGACAAAATGTAATTGTTGACTAGCTCAGAAAGGTTTTACATACATATGGAATGTCAAAGAACATATTTTAAGAACATATACTAATCATGTTCAAATAATTTAATGGTTGTCATAGAAAATAAGAACCAAATATTGCTATGTTGCTGTAAAGCAGGTTCTCAAATTTCATCCTGTAAACCTGGAGGGCGTAAGTCTGCTAGGCACCACCCCCAGAGTTCCTGAATCACTAGACACGCTTTGGGTGTCAGCTTGACCGTGCTAAACTGCCTCCCCCCCCAAAATCCCTTTCGTGTATGTTTCTGGTTAGTGTGGGCTACAAAAGATAGCATGGAAGAGTAGGAGGAAGGAATGGGAACAGCGGTTTACTTGTACCAAACACAAATACATACCAGTGACTCAAACATTCATCTAGGTGCTGCTGTGAAGGGGCTTTGCAGATGTAATCAAAACCTAATTAGATGACTAAATTAGGGAGATTGTTTTGGGGTGGGCCTGACCTACGTGGTTGGAGGGTCTCAAAAGAGCACTTAGACCTGAGATGAAGAGAGAGCAAGGAAAAGAAAGGCAAAGGCAAGGACACAGAAAGAGACACAGAGACAGAGAATGAGACTCCCACTGTGGACAACTTCAGCCCATGCCCATTGGTTACCAGCCTGTGTATGATCTTACCTTAGGGACAGCTACCTGTCCCTAAGGATGTTGAACTTGCTTAGCCAACCCCTGCAATTACATAAACCAACTTCTTATAATAAATGTATCTCTATGTATGGTATATGTAATATATAATATATAGATATATGATATATATAAATATATAAATATAAATATATGTATATATATGTATATATACAAACAAACATACACATGCTTTGCTGGTTGAACCATGATATAGTCATTTGGGTGGGACCTGGGAATTTATATCTTTAGCAAGTCACCAGGTGATACTAAAGCTGCTGGTCTGGGGATATCACTGTGAATTGCTTTATTAAAGGACAGAACATGGGTCAACATGTATAAATTAACAAGGATAAAATATCAAACACACCATGAGACAGAGGTGTCTAACAACTTAGAATTTTCATTTGTGAATCACCTGCCTGGTGAAGAAATGAAGTTCTCTCCATTGCAAATGCTCAAAAGTTTGGATGATAGTAATATACACTGAGTACTTTTCATATGCCAGGCAATCTTCTTAACACTTACATGTATTAACTAACTTAATCTTTTTATTACTAATATTAGTTATAATAATAATTATTACTTATTTTTATGATTTTTATTATGGAAGGTAAAGAGTACATAATTTGCCCGAGGTCATAGCAGACCTTGGCAAGGTAGAACTTGGATTTGAAGCAGGCAGGCAGAACTTGGATTTGAACCGAGATAGTCTGATTGAAAGCCCATGTCTCTGAATAATCAACAATACTGCCTGGTCAACCTCCTTCCCACTCCCCATTTATATATACTCACACACGCATATACATAATTCTCAAAGGTGCTTATAGAGCAATTATTTGAGTGGTAATTTGGATTAGATAATCTGGAAAGTGTTTGGAACTCTGATTCTATGATATAGATGAAGTAGCTAGCTTGACAAGGGACTAATTCTTTCATTTTATTCTTTCTTCTCTTAGATTTTACTCTTTTGATTGTTTTCTTTGTAAACAATCTTAGTTTTATAAACATGAATTCTTGGCCCCCTCGTAACATGGATAAATGTTAACATTTTAATTTTTTTAATAATATACATTCTAATTTTTCCCATGATGGGACAATTCAAGTGGAGAATCGATAATCATATAATTTAGACCTCCTTTCCATCTTTTATATTAATATACATGTTTTTGAAAAAACTGCTAGAAGCGTGTACCATTCTGCCTAGTCTCTACTATATGATACATGTTTACAAACTTAATGAGAAGAGAGAAGAGAAAGGATTTCCAGGACCTAAATGTTATTAGTGAATTATATTATCCTTATCATTAATCATCATCTGTTATGTCATGTTTGCTCTCCATCTGGTTGGGTATCAGGTGTGATGCTGAATAGTTTCAGTACATTAATTCCCAACTAGTGACTACTGAAGGCAAATTAGGTTACTCTGTGACTATTTATTAACTTTGTTAATTGTTTGACAAATCATTATTGACTACCATTCACAGAATGACAGGTGGCCAATAAGATGTTAAATAGTATTTGCTGTACTTTTGTAATCTCTTGATAGATCATACATTTAAAAAATTAAAAAATAAAATACCTTTTTTCCCTTAAGGGGATGAAGGAGTTACATTATAAAATCAAGGTATGAATAATTTTGGTATGAAAATGAAGCCTAATTTAAAATAGAATAATGAAGACTAAATTAACCTTAAATGCTCACATAATTAAGGGTTGTTTTCAGAATCTTTTGCGCTTCTCTGATAATGAGTGTATTAGGAGAGTGTTCTAGTAATCAATATTATAACAGTGGGAGAGCAAACCTGGGAAAGAATCCAAAGTTAGTGGAATAGTTCATGGTACAAATGCTTTCTGGATGAAATAATGAAAGGAAGACAAGTGTGAATTCATGTTCTTTTCTGGTGCTTTTATGCATGTGAAATCTCAGTAGCGCCTGAGCAAGACAAATTAAATAATGGAACATGTTTAATTATTTTCACCTTTAAAGCTTCAAAAAGGAGTTTAAACTTTAAAAATTTGCTGATTTGGCATTTTTTAAAAAAAGAAAATATAATATGGAATGACCTGAATACTGGAAAATTCATCCTAAGAAATGATGACCAATATTGAGTAAGAAATCTACAACAAAACCTAGAACTTTTTTCCGTGTCTTGCTCAACTTAGCTTTTATCTGTCTTATTTACCAGGGTCTTCCTATATTAACTAGAGTAATAAAAGCTGATGAGACAAATAAACATCAAAGTTTCATTGACTTAATACAATTGAGGCTTATTTCTTGCTTGAATAACTGTTCAGATGCAGGTGTTTCTACTGAGAATATGGCTTTACTGCACCTAAAGATTTAGGGACTCAGATTTTTCTATTTTGGGACTTTCTTATTCTCTACTGTTCTGGAGTCTACCATGCTCAAGCAAAGTAAAGGGGAAAAAAAAGGATAGAGAAGGCATTCACACATTTTAACCATATCATAACTTAAGTGATAAATGTCACTTTCACTCACATTCCATTGGCAAGAAATACTCATATGACTCCATTTAAAAGCAAGGGATGCTGGGAAATGTGCTTTCTGCCTAGACAGCCAGTTCCCAGCCATTACTCTAGTTTGTGGAGGAGTAACGTAAATTTTGGTGGGTGGCTAACTCTCTGTGACAGAATTATCTCATAAAAGGTGTTACATTTGTATTTGTAGAGTAAATGGATGAGGATGACATTTGTTTGGAATACGTTCTGGAAGGGAAAAGGATCACCAAGTTGGTGTCATCCATGAGAATCTCTCTTGTGTTTATGGCAACAGGTAGAAGCAAGGTGGCAGCAGCCTTCCAGCTTCGTCACACCTGAAAGATTCTTTCAGTTTGTTTCCTATGTGTGACAAATTTTTTCTGAAGTCTAATAGGATTGCAAAGTTCATAAGAATGACAGACCACTGCAAGAAATATTTTGTATTTCAAATAACCCCAAAATATTAATCCATGTCATGAAGTTCCTAGACTAAATGAAACCATTGCTGTTACAATGTTACTTTATGTTTTCTTAAATATCTCATTCAGAATGGGATTGTCTTAATTTCTCATGTATTTGTAATTAACAATGGCTTTTTTGAAATTATACTTAAGATTATTATTTCCCTTCTAATTCCTTTCCCCACCACAATTTCTCCATTATATATATTTATAAGCATATCAATAATTATCTACATGTTGCAGGGAAATAGCTCCTTAAAGATTGATACTCCAGTGAATCAAGCCCATATAGTTTTTAAAGTATGTGTGTATGTATGTATGTATTTATTTGACAGAGAGAAAGAGATCACAAGCAGGCAAAGAGGCAGGCAGAGGGAGAGGGGGAAGCAGGCTCCCCGCTAAGCAGAGAGCCCAATATGGGGCTCTATCCCAGGACCCGGAGAGCATGACCTGAGCTGAAGGCAGAGGCTTTAACCCACTAAGCCACCCAGGTGCCCCCAAGCCCATATTTTAAAAAATTAATTAGTTAATTTCAGTATAATTAACGCACAATGTTATGTTAGTTTCAGGTGTACAATATAGTGATTAAACAATTCTATATATTATTCAGTGCCCATCACAGTAAATGTAACCTTAATCCCCTTCATCTGTTTTACCTATTACCCCATCCACCTCTCCCCTGATAACCACCAATTTGTTTTCTTAGTTAAGAGTCTTTTTTTTGTCTCTCTTTTTTTTTTTAAGATTTTATTTATTTGACAGAGAGAAACACAGTGAGAGAGGGAACACAAGCAAAGGGCATGGTAGCGGGAGAAGCAGGCTTCCTGCCGGGCAAGGAGCCCGATGCGGGGCTCGATCCCAGGACTCTGGGATCATGACCTGAGCCAAAGGCAGATGCTTAACAACTGAGCCACCCAGGCGCCCCTTTTTTGTCTCTTTTTAATTTGTTTGTTTTGTTTCCTAAATTCCACTTATGAGTGAAATCACATGGTATTTGTCTTTCTTTGACTGACTTACTTCACTTAACATTATTACCTGTATATCTATGTTGTTGCAAATGGCAACATTTCATTCTTTTTGTGGCTAAGTAATATTCCAGTGTGTGTTTGTGTGTGTGTGTCTTTAACCATTCATCAATGGATGGACACTTGAGTTGTCAAGCCTGTATTTGAAAGGTTGGCTATGTTAAAATATGTCGAATGATTATCCATCCCAATGATGAATATCAAAAGTAACATGGATGAAAGTATCTTTTAAATTGCAATGCTTTGTTCAAACATGTTATTAATACCTATTAGAACTGTTTCTTCATGAAGTCAGTTAACCTAGTAAGAGTTTATCTTTAACTTGAGCCATGATGATGATCCACAGTTGATCTTCTATATTAGCTGCAAGTTGGGTTGAGTGCTTTCAACGGTTTTCTCAAACCATGAGATAATCTGGTTTTATTTATTTGAATTTCCTCATTTTTTAGGCAAGAAAACAAGAGAGGTGAAGTCACTTACACAAGTGTCAGTGCTTGAGCCATGGCACTCTTGCCTTTAATGATGACATACTTTTTCAGGAATCCTGTGGGCTTTGGCCTTACCTGTATCTGGGCTACCTTTAGCACTTCAACTTATTTCGGTTGTTTTCTTGTATGTCATGGCCCCCAAATGCTCTCACTTTCATATACAATAATAACTCCACACTGTCAAGATATCTAAGTAATGTATCTATCAGTATTCTGGTGGCTCAATATTGAAATGATGGCTTTACTTGGTACCCAAGTTCAGTATGTTTTCTAAGGATAAGTTGAACTGGGTATGGTCATCTAATAATTGAATCAGCATCAGTATGCTCTGACTTAATACCTAAACCAGTTATGAAAGAGGAAAATATTAGAAAATGATTTTGTAATAATTCACAATGTCTGACTGTATAATTTGAAATCAAGGAAAACCCATTCTTTTTTTTTTTAAGAATTTTTATTTATTTATTTGACAGAGAGGAGAGAGATTACAAGTAGGCCGAGAGGCAGGCAGAGAGAGGGGAAAGCAGGCTCCCTGCTGAGCACAGAGCCTGATGTGGGACTCCATCCCAGGACCCTGAGATCATGACCTGAGCCGAAGGCAGAGACTTTAGCCCACTGAGCCACCCAGGCACCGCAAGGAAAACCCATTCTTAACACTACAACATCTATAACATTAATATATTTAGAATTCTAAAGACAGATGTTTTCTTGTTTCTAAGGAAGTATTTTCCAATTAAACTTTCAGCAGATATTTTTTGCTCATTTTTTAAAAGATTTTATTTATTTAATTGAGAGAGAGAGGAGAATGAGAGAAAGAGCACAAGAAGAGGAGGGTCAGAGGAAGTAGACTCCCCACTGAGCAGGGAGCCTGATGTGGGACTTGATCCCAGGAGCCAAAGGCAGTTGCTTAACCAACTCAGCCACCTAGGTGCCCGATATTTTTTACTCTTTGGCTTGTTTATATTATCTGAAATAATTCAGGACAGGACCACGTTCCTGCTCAAATTAAGCAATCAATGATGATGACAGAATGAGTGAATATGGTAGATTCAATCAATTACTGATAACTTGGTCCCTCAGTTTGTCTTTATCAGTACATACCTTAGAATGGGTCAAGTTACTTTGTTTAAAAAAAAAAATCTGCATTGGAAATATACTGATTTTCTCTGGTACTTCTTGGTACTCTTCACTGAGATTACTGAATCTGTTAAATTGTCAATATCCTCCTTTATTTACAGTCTCACCATTAAAATACTATAGTCATAAAACTCCCAATTTAGAGAAATTGTGTCATATTTTAAATATAAAGACAAAGACATGTGATTTAGTAGGACAGAAACATCAGAGCAGAGAGATACTGTGAAATTATAATGTATTGATCTGTTTTACCTTAAAACATTGATAATATTGAAAAACAATAGTTCCAAAATGCAATAGCTTACATCTAAGAAAAAATAGATTTCATTTCCATAGGCTTTTTGACATTCAGTTTACTATTCTACTGAAAACTTCATCTGGTCCTTGGAAAACACAGGAAAATTCTCTCTTGATAGAATTTCATGATGTATAAAAAAGGGGCAACATTTTTAACTGATTTATTACATCTCTTACATTTGTGATTAACAGGTATACAAGAAATAGTGTTGTCTAAATGGAAAATGTTTCTTAAAGTTGCATTTGCATATAATCATATGCTTGCAGATAGCTTTATGAAATCTGAGCATTTTCTCCATCCATTTAAAGTGCTCAGCATGCTCTCTAGCATACAGAATGGCCCTTAAATGTTAGTTATTATCACTATCTATGAAATAAGGTAGCTGAATTAGATCCACATAACATATCACAATAAACTAAATATATTTTCCTTTTCTGAACTCTTTGCTCAATTTATTTCAAGCTACATATCTGATTCTAGATAAGACATATGAGTTCTCACAGGGAAATTTTAATTTTTTGAAGATTCTTTATTTTTCATTATTCTTGAAAAATGAAAGCAGTGATTGTCACAAAACAAACCAGTTTATCACTTTCCCTCAGAGCAGATATTCTTGTGCATGTGCATAGCTTTGGGATTAGTAACCAGGACTTTTGAGTTTGGACCATTTGAGCTCTCTCAAGCCAAAAGCAGCTAAAGAGCTTTGATTCATCCAGCCAATTTGAAGACAATTCCAGGCCCACTCCAAGACATCAAAAGTGGAATTTTAATCTGACTGTGAATTGAAGGAACTTTTGCCTCTTAGTTTCCCATGCAGAATATTTAAAAATTATGTTTTAGAATAATTTCTCCAATAGGATGCTAGGCTTTGGAGATACGAGTAAAACATGATCCTTAACTTTAAGGCAACTAAAATTGAGAACTATTCATCTATAATACATTACTTAGTATAATACATCACTAAAATTAGATTAGACTGATGGGGGGTGTATGTGATGATAAAGATGTAGGGCATCATATCACAAAATAAGTGAAGAGGAAATCAGTTGGAGCTTTATAAGTTTAAATTTAAAGAATGAGTTTGAATTTGAAAATGAAGAAATTGGACAGGGAGAGATGTGAAGAGATGGAAAAGGACATCTTAATCTAAAAAGATAGGAGCAAAGGCAAAGAAATAAGTTAGAATGCAGCTCTTATGGGACACTCTGGCAAGCAAACTAAACAGGTCAGTATAGCAGCAGCATCAATCACTGGACAGCTGGATTTTTCTTTTTTATAGATTGTAGACTTCTGTAGCAAAAGATTGTCACCTACTAGAAAGCATCTGAACATCTCACCCTCCAATCAATAGGACATTTCTCCTTTTCTGAACTCTGGCAAGCTACTGCTGCATATTTAATTAGTCTATTATACATGAATTTCCCTGTCCCATTTTTAAAAATTGCTTTGTCTTAAACTAAAAATTAAACCTTATTGCTTTACTTTTTACATACATAAAGTCTTTGAGGGCAGAGTTGAAACATAATTTTATATATATATATGCTCTAAGTTATCTATGTGCTGCACATGGAGTTGATTTTTGGAAGTGTTTTTCAATGGACTACATACTTGGTGTGGATATTTGTTTTGCTTTATTATTTGTTTTGATTTTGATTCACTAACTTCCTCTGTTATAAGGTGATTTGTGTCCCTCCAAAGAAGATATATATTGAGGTCTCAAACTCCAGGACTTCCAAACATAATCTTATTTGGAGATTGTTAAAAAAACAATCACATTAAAATGAAGTCATTAGGGGCGCCTGGGTGGCTCAGTTGTTAAGCGTCTGCCTTCGGCTCAGGTCATGATCCCAGGGTCCTGGGATCGAGCCCCGCATCGGGCTCCTTGCTCAGCAGGAAGCCTGCTTCTCCCGCCACCATTACCTCCGCTTGTGTTCCCTCCCTCGCTGTGTTTCTCTCTGTCAAATAAATAAAATCTTTAAAAAAAATGAGGTCATTAGGTCATAGGACCTAATTCCATACAACTGGTGTCCCTATGAAAAGAGGAAATTTGGAAATATAGAGAGAAATACATAAAGAGAAGAAGTTCATCTACAAACCAAGGAGAGAGTCACAGAACAGATTTTCTCACAGTGGTCAGAAGGGACTATCCCAGCCCATACCTTGATTTCAGGATGTCTGGCATCCAGACTGTAAATTTCAGTTGTTGAAGCCACCCAGATTGTGCTACTTTGTTATGGCAGCCCTAGTAAACTCACACAATCTCTAAAATGACTTCGCAATCCTATGGAAATACTTCCACTACAAAAAACAAAACCAAGTCATCTAAGGCTTAAAGTTTGTTGAATGCCCTGCTCTTCTGAGAGTACCAGCAAAGTATTCAGCCTCTGTTTTAATTGGTGTTAGAAGACTGGGACCATTGGTGTGATGATTAGTTTATATGTCAACTTGATTGACCATGGATGCCGAGATTAAATATTATTTCTGGATGTGCTTTGAGGGTGTTTCAGATGAGATTAACATTTAATTCAGTAGGAATGCCTGGGTGGCTCAGTTGGTTAAACTTCTGCCTTTGGCTCAGGTCGTGATCCCAGCGTCCTGGGATCAAGTCCCACATCAGGCTCTTTGCTCAGCTGGAAGCCTGCTTCTTCCTCTACCTTTGCCTGCCTGTGCTCTCTCTCTTACATAAATAAATAAAATCTTTAAAAGAAAAAAAAAAACATTCAACTCAGTAGAGTGTCCTTTCCATTATGGGTGGACATCTTCCAACCCATTGAGGGCCTGAATAAAACAAAAGCAGAAGAAAGAAGAATTAGCCCCTTTTATCTATGTGTCACTACATGAGCTGGGGCATCTCATTTCATCTTCCCTTACCCTGAGACTGGTATTTACCGGTATTTACACCATGGGCTCCCTTGGTTCTCATGCCTTCAAACTTAGACTGAATTATATCATTGCCTTCCTGGGTCTTCACCTCATAAATGGCAGATCACGGGACTTTCTAGCTCCATAATCACACGAGCTAGTTTCTCATAATAAATCTCTCTCTGTCTCTCTATCTGTTTTTAAATATATGAAGAGAGACAGACAGACAGATGGAGACAGAGACAGAGAGCCAGAGACAAAAAAGAGAGAGAGAAAGAGATAGATAGAGAGAGATCCTATTCTATCAGTTTTCTTTCTCTGGAGAACCCTAAGAAATAAAATGGGGGATAAATTGGGAAAATGTCACCATGTACTTCACCATTTCAAATATATCTCAGGCTTATAACAGAAGTTTTATAAATACCTGTAAAGGTTATTTGTCAGTCAATTGCCATTTGTCAATCATCTCTCAATTACCCATGTATGAATTATTCAGAACTGGTTAATCTCAGACTGATTTCTTTTTCCTCCCAGCACACATTTGATCTCACTCTCTGTTCCAGCAATTGATATGTGCTTAGGGAATGCAGACTAATTTGAATATTAGCCTGAACAAACACTTAGAAGGCTAAATATGTTTTCTTAAAAAAAAATTAATGCATTCCCCAAAACAAATATATATCATCTATATTATCAGATATTTTAGATTATTTAATACCATGGTTCATTTACTTGATAATCAAGAGTATAATAATCTTTGGGCTTATACTGTTATAACCTGAGGTTATAAATTCTTAATTGTCACATGTTCTAACTTTCAGTTTTCTGTGATGCTTATTAGCACAGCATTACGTGGACAGCCGATATGGTTGGATGCAAGAAGTCTATCCTGCAGTTTCAGCTACTTGGGTTAGGAGACCTTAGTGTGTTCAGGTATTAGCTCTTAACAACCCTGCCTCCTCGGTGGTTGTGCATACCTGAGCGCAACTGGAGTCCAACCTGCCATTTTGCACAATATATTGTCCATCTTCCAAGCCCTTATTTCTGATGCTCATGTAGATAATTAATTCAAGTTAGATGTGACGATAATCTCTTTCCTAAACATTTTCTGCCTTTGGGCTCAGTGATTAAATCCATGTTTGTAGGTGCTTGCGTCTTATTATGTTCAGAATTTGTGAGTGACCAGGCTTTCTGGCTTATGAACTAGGAAACAGATAGGGCAGATAAACAAATATGAGAGAAAGGAAACAAATGTTCAAAAAAGAGAGACTATTTGCAGAGTTTCCCAAGACTTGGTTTAGTTGCTTTCAGAAGCCCTGCTGAAATTCTGCCCTTCAGTGTTATGAGACTTCTTTACATCCTTACATTTACATCTTTACATCCTTACATCTTACATTTTACCTGTCTGATGAAATTAAGCAAATACGGAAATCATTGGTCAAATCTCCTTATTTTATAGATGAGGATTTTGAGGTCCAATGAAGATGAATTGTGGGACCAAGGTCATAAAAAATTCATTTTAGAACTAGGAAAAGGACACGTACCTCTAAATTCCCAGGCAATGGATCACTTTGAGGTCATTGTTCAGTGCAGTTCTCTATCCTTTAAAGTATCAGAGTTGGAAACTAATAACTAGTAAATGGATCTCTTAGTAAAATACTTATCGTTCACTTGCTGGCTTCTTACTATGTGCTATTTGCCTTCGAGGCCCTAGAGATATAGCAGGGCCCAAGACAAATGAAGTGAGACAAACTCACAACACTTATATTGTAAAAATTACACTCTATCATCAGTGTAGTCAAGATTTTTAAAATTTTTCTGGTTGTCTGGATGGATCTGTACTGATGTATCTCTTTTGTTGGTCCTCCCTGAGACAAAGTTCATGAATGGCGTGCTGCAACCACAGGTATAGTTTGGTCCCCATGGAATGCAGAGAAGTCAGCTGTCTCCCAAAAAACAACAGAAAAGGGAAATACAGCATAAGGCATTGGAGAGCATATTTACACAGTACATGCCCTACGGCACTGTGCTGTCTAATATGTCAGCACACTGAGAAAGTTTAAAGAATTTTAGCTCTTCAGAGAAAATAATGGTTATAACCTTCTTGCCCTTTTTTTCTTTGAGTCTTGTCATGAATCTGTCACTAATTGCTGAATACATCTTGACATCAATCAACTGACATTTATGCCCTAGTATTTAGGATTCTCCATATTTTAAAACTTTAAATGCTACATTTAGAACATAATCATTTCAACTCCTTCACCTTGCATTTAAGGTCTTCCATGATCTGATTATAGGGGCCATTATACTATATATAAAAACAATTAGCAACTGGTAACAAAGGAAAAACAAAATCTCATTCTGTTTCTTCCCTTCAGATTACCCACACTCCAATTAAACCAACATGTTTATCTTCCTATGTACTATTACCCCTACCCTGCCTCTGTGGTTCCTTTCCATCTGTGCCTTTGCCTCTATGATTCGATGATTCGAGAATACCTCCTTCCTGTCTCTGAGTTTTGATAGCATCAGCAACAGCTGATATTTCACCTTTGTTTTTTGAGGATAGGACCAGTTTAAAGACACTGAATATTTCAGATAAACGCTGGCCTTGCCTTCTTTATTATTAGGGTATTTACGTGTGTGATCATCTTCTGGCCAACAGATCATGAGGAAAGTCTGCTAGGGAAGAATTTCCTCCATGGTAATATTAACATGCATAAGGAAAGTCCCTTTCCCTTCCTTACTTCTTCAGTTGTAGAACTGAGACACTGTCATATGGATTTTCTCTAGCCAACATGCCACTCCGTGGGGTTGTTGAACAATCTCAGAAATATCCGTTCAGAGACCTAACATTATTAAACCACTCAACCAATCCAGGTGCCACCTTCCTCCAGAACTCCTGTTACATAGAAAGAGTGAATCTTTATTTTAAAGTCACCTTTAGGGGCGCCTGGGTGGCTCAGTTGTTAAGCGTCTGCCTTCAGCTCGGGTCATGATCCCAGGGTCCTGGGATCGAGCCCCGCATCGGGCTCCCTGCTCGGCAGGAAGCCTGCTTCTCCCACTACCATTCCCTCTGCTTGTGTTTCCTCTCTCGCTGTGTTTCTCTCTGTCAAATAAATAAAATCTTTTTAAAAAAATAAATAAATAAAGTCACCTTTATCTGAGTATTTTTTTACTTGTCACCTGAGACAAATCCATACCGATATTAGACTACAGTATCACTTTACATGGACCTTTATATGTTTAGCCTTTTATATCTTATATTAAAATTACTTAAAACTTACATGTACATTGTCGTTTACATAGTTAGTTAATAAGGTTGTTCCCCCCATGTTAAATGACAAGACATGGAAGCCTGAAGCATTGTCCTATCTCAAGGCACATAGCTAGACAGGGGTAATGCTGATTTTAATCTCATACTATCCTTGAGGTATGGCTTCTCTTGGATAATTAGCCAGATACTGGTGATTTTTAACAATGCTATATTTTCATGGGTTCCCCTTTGACAAATAGCCTTCGTACCAGTAAGTTAGACTTATATGAATATTTGTTGATTGATAAACTTCTGACTTATTTTATAGCTATACTTGGCCATGGCATCCTTATGCAGGTGAACCTACAAAATTAAATGGTTTACAGTCTGTAGTATTCTCCAGAATATGTGACAAACAGGATAACTTAGTAGTTAGGTGCATGAGTTGGGTCCCAATGTGGGATTTATGCTCTGACTCCACATTAGTTAGCTATATGCCCCAAACAAGGTAAAGTAGAAATTATGTTAGAAATCAGCTTTTATTGTGGGATGCCACTTAAGCATTGTAGTCTTTGTAACCCCTGAATAAACCACACAAGGCCCAGGATTTTAGGTTCATCAGGTGCTCAAAATGTGTTTAAATGGGTGAAATGTGATAGATAAAAATTGCCTAAGCTTTCTTTCATTGAAATTGGCATTTAATAATACAGATTTCCTGGAAGGATATACAGAGGCAAATATCAGATCCTAGGTTATAACCTAGGCTTTCTATCAATTCCTACTTGTATCTCCCAATACCACACCAATTCTGATTAAGGCAAAATACCTCATATAGCCTTAAAAATGTTATAGGGCTAAAGCTTCGATAAGGTTTCCAATTATATAAAAATGCATAATTGCCCACAGCATTATCTTTTTTAGGTCTCAATCCCAGGGGCTCAGGCTAAGTTTTCTTGACATGTGAACCACGTATAGCTCACCTTCACCTGACAGGTGTATCTCTTTCTTTTTTCCTTTATTTCTTTGGTGTTTGTTTTTTTTTTAAGATTTTATTTATTTATTCATGAGAAACAGAGAGACACAGAGGCAGAGGCAGAGGGAGAAACAGGCTTCCCACTGAGCAGGGAACCCGATGCAGGTCTCGATCCCAGGACCCTGGGATCATGACCTGAGCCGAAGGCAGATGCTTAACCATCTGAGCCACCCAGACACCCTTTTCCTTTATTTCTTAATAAGCATTTTTGTGTGTGTGGCCACATTTCCTTTCAAAGTCTTATTTGCTCAACGAAACACAAGAATCCAGTTCTTTTGAGGAAAAAAAGAAACAAATTAAAAAGTTATTAAAGCATGTATTGCCTCTTGACAAGCCCCTCTGGATCCATTTGAGCTTATGGTCATGGTGAGTCTTCAGGAAGGTTTTTATTCCACGAACCACTGAGCCCTTCCAAGCCACATGCTGTTTGATAATTAGGGGCTATATTATCTGTGATAGAAATCAGTACTGAAGAAAACAGCGAAAGAGACTAATATAGACAACCAGCTGTTGTTTTTCTGCCACTGTACTGGTTGACTTAAACTATGTTGCCATCCAAATTTATTTCAAGCCAGGACCTTTCCTCACAGTAGTGCCGTGGCAAACAGAACACTCTGCCATCATAGCTGTATTACCATAGCAATTGCTAACATCTGCGTGGGCTTTACAATTTGCAATGTCCTTTTATATTATTTATCTTATTTAATCCTCACAATATAACTGTAAAGTAGGAAGATGTGGCCTCATTTTAAAAGTGAAACAGGTATGTATGATCTGATGTGACTTGTCCAAGGTTCAGTGATGAATCTGGAACTGTTTGGTTTCTGCATGGTTCTTCAACGTTGTCATCCTCATTATGCTTCTTTAAATAACTGTGGGAAACTCCAACTGGTTCTTCTTTTTTCTTGGCACGTGCTGTATTGGAGGTTCTACTTTTGCCTATAGTAGGAGTCCTTTGAATCACACCAGCCCACACTCTTCTGTTTAGCCACTTTGGATTGGAGATCATTGGCCTGTTGACCCATTGAGTAAAGGGTCAGTCCAGATTGACTGGTTAATTCTAAACTGCTGTCCCCACTGAGCTAACAGGAACAGAGGATCTTATGGCACCAGTCCTTAAGAGAAACTCCAAAGCAAGACGACACGGATGGCTGTTTTCGAGGTTTCTCCTTTGACAATTGCCTTCTCACCACAGTTTACTAGCTTTGGATTCCGACAATAGTTAAGATCAAGTTTTACCAAATGAAGGGACATTTAGGAACTTTTTAGAAATTACTCATCTTGTAGTGTCATTCCTCTACAGGAATGTTCCTCAGTTTTCTTAATCTTTGCATTGCTCTGGAAGCCAGTCCTGCTGGTCTAGCAGATCCTGCTTCCTGGCAGCTGGGACATATGCCTTCAGTTCCTTGAAGGCAACCTCTGGACTTTATAGATTGCCTTCCCTCAGTTAATACCCTCCTGGCATCCTTGAATTGTATCTTAGGATATTGGCAAACAGTTTCAGCAACCTCATCTTTCATAGAGCACATTTGCAAATGAAGAATATATGATTATTTTAGTGCAAACACAAGTGCTGGTATCTTTAGTATTCCTGATGCTTCCTTCCTGTTCCTAAGGCATATAGAGAGACTGCTGTTTTATACCGTTGTTACCTACTAGCACTTCTTGAAAAGGTAATGGTAAGATACTATGGGCGATACTGAAAGATATATTTCAAAGTAAATATATTCCTTTAATCTTATCTCGGACGTTTTTCCTCCTTCCTTCTTTCCTTCCTTCTTTCCATCCTCTCTGGTATTGGATCTGATGCCTTACAGAAATTTAAGAGTGGAATTAATCCCAGAGGAACTTTGGTTTAATTAAATAATCTTTGTTCTCATTTTAAATTAAGATTATATACCAGGTATGGCAAAAATGATACAAAAACAAGATTTTTTTCTCTTTCATCATATGTAGCATTATTAATATTTCAAAGATCTGGGATCTTTCTCTTTTTTTCAGTTTTTCACAGTGACTATTTCTTAAGCTTGGAATGTATGCTTTGGACAACATTATAAATGATTGCTGAAGATACTTAGGATGGTTCTGAGAAGAGGGCCCAGTCTGCAAAATTACAGTGAAATAATTAACATAGAATCTGTATCTTGTAGGTGTTGCTGCTAGAGTTAGAGTCACAATGACCTCTTATTTTATGGAAAAAGAAGCCTAGCTTATTTTCCTTGCAAGCCTGAATACTTTCTACCCCGATAACTGGACTTTTCCATTATCCTTGTGTGCATGACTCCTCAAACATCAGAGCTCAACTCCAATGTCATCCACTCAGGGAAGTAAAGAGTCAGAGAAATCTCCTTTTGATCATTCAAATGTAGATCTCTGTTATTCTCTATTATTGTACTGTATGTGTCATTCATTTCAAGTATTTCAATTTTTACCTCATTTTGTCAGGTATATAATATAATCTTCATGAGTCTAGAGACCTTGTAGCAGGGACCAGTACACCGCAGGAATCAATAACTACTTGTTGAATGAGCGAGTGAAATGCTTCCTCACAATGAGTCTGAATCATTAGCATTACTGATAGGGAGCTGAGATGGGGGAATACAAAGAGATGTGACATTCTGAAGCTATTCACATATATGGTCTAAATTTTTGGTCAGGTTTACTGAGTTGTGTTTCATAATAACAATAATTTGACAGTTTTGATATATGTATACAGACATAAATTATCACTGCAGTTAAGAAAATGAACATAACAGTTGTGCTCCCCCCACTGCCACTTCGTCACTTCCTCTCCTTTGCTCCCCCCCCAACACACACACATCATCAAACACTGGTATGTTTTCTGTCACTAAAGATTAGTTTTCATTTCTAGAATTTTCTGTAAATGGGATCATAGAATGTGTAGAGTTTATTGGCCTGGTTTTTTACACTCAACATAATTATTTTGAAATCCATCCGTGCTGTTGCATGCATCGATAGTTCATTCATATCTGTTGCTGAGTAAATATCCTATACCACAATTTGTTTATCCATTTACTATTGATGGAGATTTGGGTTGTTTTCAACCCAAATAAATATTTGGATTATTACATCATCTTATTGAATTGATTTTTCATCATAATCTAATAACCCTCTTTATCTCAGGTAACATTTGTGTTCTGAAATCTATTTTGTCTGATATCAATAAAAGTCCTCCAGTTTTGCACTGATTAATGCAGGAATGATATCTATTTTTCTATCCTTACACTGTTAACCAACTTGTGTATTTTAAATGGGTTTAAAATAATACTTCTACTTCCAGCTAAGGCATTTACCCTTCTCCTAAAAACGAGAGGAAACTGGACAAAATGTGAAACAACTATTTCCTGCATTGAACATCATTCATTACAGGGCAGCAACCCCTGAGACAGTGAACAAGTGAAGTGAGTTCCAAATTGCAACAATTGACTATGGAAAGTGTATGTGCCTAGCAACAGAGGAAGAGGAAACTAAGACAGAGTCTGGTGGACACCCTAAGTTGAGGAAATGGAGCTGGAAGTCCAAGGATGCCAGAGAGATTGGTGAAATGTAGATGTAGAAACAGTCACTAACCATGAAAAAGAAAAAGAGCTAAAAAGTAAAGAAACATTCCATCATTGATCTTGGGAGAACTTTAAGCAGCTTAATGTATGTGTAATTGTGGTCATGAAGAAGAATGGGGAGAAAGAGGAACAGAAGAAAAATATGTATCAGTGCTTGAAATTTTCAACACTCGCTAAAAACTAAAAGTAAACAGATCTAAGAATCACAACAAAAGTGAAGGACATGATATATAAAGAGAAGTACACCAATGCACATTGAAATCAAGTTGCTGGAAGACAGTGATAAAGAGAATATCTAATTAGCAGTCTGGGAAAAATAAATACATACTACATAAAGAGAAGCAAGGATAAGAATGGCAAAAGAGCTCTTAGAAGAAACAAAACAAGCCAGAAGACAGTGGAGCAGTATCATCTAAGTACTGAAAGAAAAGTCTGTCAACCTAGAATTCTATACAGGGAAGGAATACCTTTCAATAATGAAGATGGAATAAAGACTCCATGGGTATAAATATGAGGAAAGCATTTATCAGTAGCACACAAGCATTAAAAGAACTGTTAAAGTAAGTCCTAGACGCAGAAGGGAAATGATGCCATATAGAAATCTAGATCTTCACAGAGAAATGAAAATAGATGGAAATGGGAAATTTGTATGTAAATGTATTATATTTTTTCCTATTTTTAAAGGCTATTAAACAGATGACTATCTAAAAGCAAAAATAGTAACAATGTATAGAATGTGGTTTATAACATGTGTAAGTAAAATATGTACAAAATAGCACAAAGTGAGGTAAAGAAAGCATACCACTATATGTTTTTTATTATTATTAATTCTAGTTAGTTAATATGTGGTGTTATATTAATTTCAGGTGTACAATATAGTGATTCCACAATTCCATACGTCACGCAGTGCTCATCACAACAAGTATAATCTTTAATCCCCATCATCTGTTTAACCCAGCTCCCCACCCAGCCTCTCTCAGGTAACCATCAGTTTGTTCTCCATAGTTAAGAGTCTGTTTCTTGGTTTGCCTCTCTCTCTCTTTTTTTTCTCTTTACTCATTTGTTATGTTTCTTAAATTCCACGTATAAGTGAAATCATACAGTATTTGTCTTTCTCTGACTGGTTTACTTTGCTTAGTGTAGTACTTTTTAGCTTCACCCATATCATTGAAATGGCAAGATATCATTCTTTTTTATGGCTGAATATTGCACTATATATATGTTTTTCCCCCCATTCTTATCTATTGTAAATGATGCTGCTGTAAACATTGGGATGCAAAAAAGTAAAAACATTGGGATGCACGTATCCCTTTGAATTAGTGTTTTTTCATTCTTTGAATAAATACCCAGTAGTGCAATTACTGGATCATAGGGTAGTTCTGTTTTTACTTTTTTGTAAATAGTATCTCCATACTATTTACCAGAATGCTACAACAGTTTGCATTCCCACCAACCACGCACAAGGTTTCCTTTTTCTCCACATCCTCACCAGCTGTTTTCTTGTGTTACTGATTTTAGCGATCCTGACAGGTGTGAGGTGATATCTCATGATAGCTTTGATTTCATTTCCCTAATCATAAGTGATGTTGAACAACTTTTCATTCGTCTATTGATAATTTGTATGTCGTCTTTGGAAAAATGTCTCTTTAAGCCTTCTGCCATTTTTTGGGTGTTGAGTTTTATAAGATTTTTAATATATCCATTGTATTTTTTAAATAATATACCGAAGTGGCACAGTATCACTTAAACATAGGCTTATTGTAATATAAATTTATGCTGTAAACTCCACAGAAAGGCATTGTTAATAATAAGGCATTTACCAAAATAAGTAAAATGGAATTATAAAATTATACATAATATAAAAGAGAGGAAAAAAGAGAAAAAAGTGACTTAAAATCAGATATCACATAGAAAACAAAAAAGCAAGATATAGTATATTGAAACCAAAGCTTGTCAGTAATCATCATAAATATAAATTAATGAAACATCCAAATTAAAAGCAGTGATTGTCCAATTGGATTTAAAAAGAAGAAAGCGAGATCCAACTCTATGCTGCCTACAGCTACTTTGCTACAGCAATCCTTTTATGTCTTTAAATTATACCAAACAAAAATACTAGTTGTAGAACAAACACACACACAAATCACCAGATTGGAATTACAGATAACTCAATACAAAACTAATTAATTAAAAAGATATTAACACTTGAACACAATTTGTAAAAATAGCCTAAAAGAGCAGGCTTGAGATAAGGTGACATTCTGACTCTACTTATCTGATGTCTAACTCCCTCATTCCTTCTGAATATACCCTCCAGTCTAATTCACAGCCAGCTGTTTGAATTTTCCCTTTACTCATCCTTATCACTCCTTTGCGCCTTTGCATAGACTGTTCTATCTGCCTGATTTCCCATTTCCACAGATGTCAACTCCCGTTTGAAGACTTTCTTTCTCCAGGTGTTGACTTATACTTACTTAATGATACATGGTTATTCTTTAATCGAAGCATCTTCTTGAACCATTGATAGAACCCTTGAGTCAAGAATGCCTTTTTTTAACATGAAAGAAACTAAGAATGAGAAGTTAGATGAATTTGGCAAATTCACATGAATAACATATGCTGGAATCAGGGCTTTTATCACTCATCCTAGCCAATAATAATTATCAAAATTTCTTGATAGTGGACAAGGATGCACATTAGCAAACATTCTTTCTCACTGAAGTAGTTATACATTAATTAAGCTAATGGAAATTCTTTCTGAGCTTCTTCGAAGATTTATCATGGATGGGTAATCCATGCCAGCTCCAGGCAGTCTCAAATCAGACTAAATGAGATGCTGTATGCGTGTACACAAACAGTATAATATGATTCAAATGCTTTTCTGAAAAAAAGTAATTCACCTCTTATAGTCCTTTATCACCTTTTCCTTATATCTAGAAAAAAAAAAAAAAGAAGAAGGAATTGCAAGAATGGAGTTACAAGTGACTGGGTTAGCCATTAGCATTGTAGAGGAACTGACTTAAAACAACTCAGCTTTACATGAGAAATGATATAGCTGAACTCCCAACTTGTACAGAATAATGCCAAACTGGATTCATCACTTTTATTTTTCTTCTTATCAGAAGGAACACTTTTGTAGTAAAGAATTTGCTCTCTACCTGGTGTCTATTGTCTTATATGATATTATAACTCTGATCTTGATTCCCTCCCCCATTACAATAGAGTAGATATATCTTGCTTAGGTTTAATGCAGGATATTTCAAGAACCTCAGAAAATAGATGGTGAGGAAAGGCAGTGATAGGCCAGAAGTGAGAGATACAATTTGGTTATAGAATCAGTCTTTCCAGATATTGACAAGCAGGCTAAGTCATAATTTCTGATGGACAAACTTCTGTAGAGCTCTCCAAGACATAATGATGAGATTGGAAGACATGTCAACAGAAGATTCCAGATATTGATGATACTCTTCAAGTCATGTGCAACATCTTCATTTGTTTCAGGTTTCCATTAAACACTCTGTGATAGACAAGTTTACTAGCTGTGTGTTTGCGTTGTATGAAAGCAGAATCCTAGCCAACAATCAGAAATATGAAGAGAGGCTCTAGATATGAAAGTAGTTCATCTCCAAGCATGAACTTTGATTTAGGAGCTTAAGGTCTTGTTAGCTTGAACTCAATTTTTTTAATCAGTTTTCATTTTAATCGAATTCAATGCCATAGAAACTGTTGCTTGAAGGACTTAAGCGACTCCTAGTGAGTAAATATAGTAAGGACAGGAAGCACTCAGCAGTTGGCCATGTTAATTATTTTTATTTTATGGTTAAAAATAGCATGAGCTTTAGTCAAAATTTTTAAGTAAAGAGTCTCTGTCTAGCTTTCATCTTTTAAATGAACTAACAGTAAAAAGGAGAAAAAAACAGATTTTTTTCATAAAATAGGAAATAGAAATAATGCACAATCAAGAAATGTCTAAAAATCCTTTGAAAATTAAAAACTAGACAAGGGAAAACAGCAGAATTTTGTTTATGAATATTTAGATAAATTTAGAGTTCTCTAAAACTATCTTATTATCTTCAGGAGGAAAAGAAATTCCTTTTATTGAACATTGAACTACTTTTTATATTGATAAAGTCTTCCTGATTCCTACCCTCAAACACCATAGTATGTGAGTGTCAGGGGCCAAGTGAGGAAGCATACAGATAAGGTGTCATGGCAGGAATCAATGCCAGTATGGCAGAGTATCCTTAAAAGTGAATGGCAGTTTGGGTATCTGGCTAATTCAGTCAGTAGCACATGTGACTCTTGATCGTGAGGTCATAAGTTCAAACCCCGTATTGGGCATTGAGAGTACTTAAAAAAAAAAGTTGAAAAAATAATTTTTAAAAAGTGGATAGCAATCAATATAAATCACAAGAGGGACCTTTAACAAATGAGGTTTCACTCTGAGCAAAGCCAGAATAGAGATTGAGCAGATTTTTTCTGAAAATGTGTTCCTAAACAACAGACTAAGTCCCAAGATGCTGATCTACCTCACACTCCCACCTACTCCCTGACACTATTCTCCAAAAATTATCTGGTCCAGAACAAAAAGTACTCTCATTTAAAAATGAGTAACCACAACAACAAATGCAAAGAACCTATGTAAATTTCTACACAAGAAATAAAAGACATGGAAAATAGCAGGAAGAAAAGCATTTTGAATCATGAAAGCTGTGTAGCAAAGCAGATTTAATTTGGGAATTATGAGGGGCAACTGGGTGGCTTAGTTGGTTAAGCATCTGCTCAGGTCATAATCCTGGGATCCTGGGATTGAGTCCTATGTCCAGCCCCATGTCAGGCTCCCTGCTCAGTGTGGAGTCTGCTTCCCCTTCTCCCTCTGCTTCTTCCTCCCTGCTCATGTTCTCTCTCACTCTCTCTCTCTCAAATAAATAAACAAAATCTTTAAAAAAATAAATAGGGAGTTATGAATAAGTAATGAATAATTATAACTTAAAATATCTTAAAAATAGTGAATATTTAGAATTTTTTCATTAATTACAATTTAGAATTTCAAAGTTTTAGAAATTTGAATTTCTAAAATCCAAAAACAGGATTTTTAGGGCAAATTAGAATTTCAAAGTTTTAACAAATTTAAGTTAGAAAAAAACGCAACAAAATTAGAACATATAAAGTAAACTGAAAGGGATTAGTGAAGAAATAGAAGAGATAAACAATGAAAGCACAAGTCACATTGAAAGAAACAAAATGGAAGGCACTCTCCAAACCATAGCAAGGATCAATAAGATCAGCTTCAGAAAACTGATATGAAGTTGAAGAGAATTACAATGTTAGGGGAAAAATAACAGAAGTAGAAGATAGAAGAGAGATAACATATAAAAAATTGAATTCCCTGAGAGGAAGAAACCAAATAGAAAATAATCTGTTTTATGTATGGAGGAAAAAAATAGTGATAAAACCAACTAATGTATGTGATGGAGGGGAGGATGAGGAATGGAGAGATGAACAGACATTGTATCAATTCGGGAACAGAGAAGTGGAATCAATGTGGGGCAGTTTATTCTCTCTTGTAGGTATGCTCACTCTACCCACCCCCACCTCAGCTCCATCTCGTACGAGATATGTTGTATGGATTTGACCTCATGCTGTGCAATTGTGAAAGCTGGTTAACATTCTATGCAAAACTGCTGCCTCTATGTCTGGTGATGGAGTTTGGAATCCACAGGGCAGGCAGCTGGAGAGGAAAGATGGACATGATGAAGGAAAGGCATGGACAAACAGGAACCTGTGAGGAATGACGAGAACAGACATCAGGCTCTCACCACCTCCAAGCCTCCAGATTTCATGAGGGGAGTGTCCTATAAGAGAAACTTGGTGCCCTTCCTCTCAGATCTAAGCACACACCTGGCCCAGGAGCCAGAGAACGCACGCGCTGAAGGAACTTGAATCCTGCTTCTGCCTAAAGCCAAAGAAGTGAGATAGAAGAGATGCAACAGACTGGGAGCTACAACAGTTCTAAATGCCCTGCACCAAACTTCTGTGTAGGAAAAATATGTGGCAAAAAAAAATTATGGAGAGAGTAAAAAGATCAGTGTTTGTCAAGTGTTAGTGGGAGCAGAAGGATGAATAGATGGAAAACAGGATTTTTAGGGCAGTGAAATTTTTTTCTATGATACTATAATGGTATATCTATGTCGTTAGACATTTGTCCAAATCCATAGAACACACAACTCTAATGTCATTAGACATTTGTCCAAATCCATAGAACACACAACTCTAAGAGCGAATCCCATGTGAACTGTGAACTATGGGGGATAATGAAGAATCCACGTAGAGTCATCAGTTTTAATAAATATAACACTCCTGGTGCAGGATGTTGATAGTAGGGAAGGAGACACACATCCTTATGTGGGGACAGGGGGTTTTAGCCAATCTCTGGATCTTCCACTAGATTTCACTATGAACATAAAACTTCTAAAAAATGAAGTCTGATAATACACACACACACACACACACACACACACACACACGCCTCAAGTTTTGCCTTACAAATCTCATGTAAAATGTCTCCTTTTTTCCATACTAATAGATACTATACATATAAGGGACAGAAATCTGGAAAACATTGTTCCAGGTTGGCTAAACTGACACAAAGTAAATCCACCACAACATGTTAGAGTACTAACTGCCACATCTAAATCGATGTATATCTTTGAAAGCTAATGATTCAAGGATTCCAGGTATAAACATATTTTCCAAAAGTCAAATTCCATAAATTATAAAGATACCCAGATGTAGTTATAAAAAGTAAAGAAAATCCAAATATTAGGAAAAGAAATTTTTTTCCCTCTCTTTCCTTTTCTCTCTCGCTCTTATATGGACACACATACACATGTAACGTGAAAAAAAATTATGGTGATAAAATATACTGGCAAAAGCACACTTATTAAAATAAGACTGACAGGATTAGAATTCCTGGCTCTCCCGATTATTACTTATGGGATTTTAGGTATGTGACTTAACCTCTTCAAACTCTATTTGCACACACCTAGAATACTAAGTGTACCTTCCTCAGAATAAGAGAGGGAGTGAACAGATATATGATGCCAAGTAACTCTTTGGATCATTTTCCCCATGAAATTATTGGACGTTCTTAGCAAAATCACTGAGTTGTACAATTTGGGGAGTGGCACAAACACAGACCTAAAGCAGCTGGAGAGGGGAGTAGTTAAGGGCTCAGCCACCATTTCAGAGACTATTATGTTATTGAAGCCCTTCTACTACATTCTGTAACTGGCAGCTGAAATCCCAACACCTGTTTCAGTCCAGACAGAAGAATTTTGTTGGAAAAAGAAGTGCCAAGACAGCTCACAGTTAGGAATCTGGAAATTGTGCTCCAGTCAGTATCATGAATCTTTCTCAGAAATAGAAAAGCAGAGAGAAACAATGGTTCCCTCCAGGACCACAGGATGATCTCTACTTCCTCCTTGGAAAATTGTCCTTCTCAGTCTGTATTTTAGTGCTGAGTTTTTGTTCTGATTTTGAAGCCATAGATTAATCCCCCCAGTTCTGGCAGTGAATAAACCTGTACTATGCTAGTTGCAACAGTGAGCTTGATGTAACAAGTCCAGGAGCTGGTTTCCCCATAAGCTTTAGGTTCTGGAAAGAAACTTCACATCTGGGGAGGAGAAAATAAGTACTTCTGTGGATTTAAATTCAGCTATTCCATCAAAGACTTTCTGCAATGTTGGCAGCTTGTATGAAGCCAGGTTTATTTATTTATTTTTAGAATACCTTTTTTTTTTCTTATAGTAACAACTATATATAATGTAAGGACAATCATAATTTACCATGACAAATCACATGATACAGTAAACCATCTGAGCACTCTTTTGACTTCTGTTATAATTTACTTTATTCAAAGCTTTTGGTGAATTGTGTATATAGAAGCATTATGAGTTTTTCAATATCTCACTAAATATATTTAGAATGCTTAACTGAAGCTTAACCTTTATTTCGCTGAATACATGTTATCTCTAGCTAATAGTTTTTTTGGGGAAAAAATCCCTTAGGTCAAGGTCTTATATTTAGCTGTTTCTGTTTTCCTTTAAAAATGGAAAATGAAGGTTCTGAAATGAATTGATAGAACAGAAAATCAACAGGGTAAAGAATAATTTTGATGATTTCTTCTTGGCATTGCAATTATATCCAGTACACTTGACGATGAAATAAACAAATAGTTCAAACAAAGCCATTAATTTCCTTCCTATCTACACAATTTTAATTAGAAACATTTAATTAAACTTGGCTAAAATTTTTCAAGATGATTGCAGAATGCATATTTAAGCTATTTGTATATAAGGAAATGTATTTTTCATCAGTACAATAAATAGCTGTCGTTGTAGGTATTTCATGGAGAACATGCTTGTCAAAATTGTCTTTATCACAAAATTTATTAGAAGACAAAGTTCTCTCAGGGTTTATTAGTTATTAAGCTTTTGGTGTTTTAATTGTTATAATAAATAAGATGCCTTTTTAATATATTCACCGCATTTTATATGATACCATATTTTTATAGCAAGCAATGAATGTGTTTGATGTTTCTGAGACTATTTCACTACTGGACTTTTTTTTTTTAACTTTTGTTATCATGAGCATTTCTGACATGAATTAAAATGACATGCAAATCTCAACCTCATTTAACTGAAGCAAAATTGCTAAATTGATGAATTCATAAGCCTTTAATCTTTGGGGGCAAACTGATCGTTTTCAAATAAATTTGATAGGATTTAGCCAATTGTTTTAAGTAGGTCTCTATTTTTTCTGTTACTCCATAACCCTTTGTGTGTAGGAAAAGTGCAAATATCGTAGCTTCTCAACTTGATGTTTAAAATAATATTATTGGCACCAGTTACTTGAATTTGAGAGAGCAGAGCAAGGCTAACTTCATTTTGTGCTAAACCCATTATATTGTATATAACCCCTAGATGACCTGCTCCTGAGAAAGGTCACAGAATGTCAGAACATTGCCTAGCCAGTCCTTGAACCAGTTTGAGTTAGTCAATAGGAATGCAGAACCCCTAACCGCCACAGGATGGAAACCCCGCCCTTTGCCCGCCAAACTTGCGCACCAATTCAGACCACAGTAATAGGTTAGTTCAAACGGTTACTATAGGGGCAAATTATAATTCAATTGGCCACCTGTGTGTGGACCGACATGACTGTGCAACTTCCCGTGTGTGTTACAATCTCATTGGCCACCTGTGTGTGGACCAACATGACTATGCAACTTTCTGTGTGACTACTGGCCCCTATAAAACTGTTATGCCCTTTGACCTAGGGGTCCAAGTCCTGACCCCGCTGTGTCGGAGATACTTGGGCCCAAGCTCGAGCTTGCAAATAAACCCTCCTGTGTTTGCATTGGTATCGGCTCCTCGGTAGTCTCTCAGATTCAAAATCGGGGGCATTACAGAATTATCTTTTTTTGAAGGCACTAAACTGTGCTGCTTAGCTAAAGAAACTTTATACACTAATTATTCCTAAGAGGTAGGTCGTTATATGACTCACAAAATGTTTGCTAACATATTTTTAAAATTTAGTTATTTTAGGGTTTCTGTGTTTCCAGTTGCATGCAATAAAGTTGACATTTTAAATTTCATCTTTAATAATCACACATCAACACTATGTTTTTTTCCTCAGTGTTGGAAAAGACATTTGGATTTAACCAGAGAGGAAGTTATTTGGACATTTGGAGGGTGCAGCTAGTTAATATTTGAGTTCATGCAATTGGATTTTAATTTTTTTCTAAATCATTACTTGAACAAATTCCAATTTTTAAAATATAAAAGTATCTACATAATTATTAAAATATAAATACATTAGAAATATTAACAAAGGCAATTTCATGCAATTCCACATTATTCTCCTCAAAGATACAGAACTTTGAATAGTTTGATCCATATTTCTCCATATTTGTACCAAATGCATCTTTTATTTTCTAATAAAAATAGTGTCATGTACATTTAGTTTGCAGCTGATCCCTTTCATTTAGTAATATATTTTAGGAATGAATAAATTCAATATTTATTAGATTTTTAAAATACTTAGTTAATTTGAGCATAGCTGAAACTTACATGGTTATTCTAAATGTGAAAAAGTCATTTCTGTTTTCTAATTTCACATCTTCAATTTAGTCTTATAAATACCCAGAGTAAGTAACTCTTGATCTATGAAATGTATCTTGAAATGTGTGATGCTATTGAATAAACTAATTTGCCTATCTCTCTGTATGCTTGTTGAAATCTGCTTTAAAAATTGTCCTGGCTTTAGTTTATTGACTTTATTGTGTCAAGCTAATTGTGTTGTAAACACAATAGACTGTTAGACTTTTGAATATCCCAAATTTGTAATTACCACTGTCATATAAACGTAATGACTATCTACAGTGTGCCCAGAGTATTATAGGATTTCTACTTTTCACCCTAAAATATTCTATGAAGTAAGTATTATTTTTACCCCCATATTGCACTGAAGAATAAGAGGCAGAAATTTGATTAATTTGTTCAATGCTAATACTTCTAGCAGGGAAGCCAGGATTTGAAAACTGGCAGTTATTGTTTCACTAGTCTATATACCTAAGTGTTATGTTCCCGGTCACCTGTATAAACACAATCCTTTTCCACAATGAATGAGTTCTGCCAAGTTTACTTATTAGGTAAATGAATAATATGTCCATAAACACTACCTTCTCCACCTCCTTTTTAAAAACATATAATTCACCTTTATACCTAGAAACATAACAATTCTCTTAAGTCTTAAAACTTCAGGGATGTTTGCTAATGCCCCCCTTAAAGCTAATTCAGTAAATATTAAGAATAGTCATCTACTGAGCCTTTTGTAAAGTGTGTTCCATGAATTTTTCATGAGAATATAATAGATGTTATTTACACAATTGTTATTTTGTGCAGAGGGAGGGACCTTCAATGAAAATAGACATTATGAACCTCTAAAATGGAGTTCAGCTAGGCTGATTTTCATTTTTGTCTTTGAAATACTTCATTACATAAGTTCGTTTTCAGAAAAATTTTAAGTATTGTTTTCTGCAGTAAAGTTTTTGGAAAAATGCTTCTCCATTCTATAGTCACTAGAGAACAAAGTTCTAGTTAAAATAACATTACATATAGATAGAAATCACTGTTTCATACCTTTTATATATTTTAACTTTGAGCTTTTATAAAGTGGTAACAATGATACGTATTCCATAAAATTTTGTAAAATTAAAATTGGTGGGGCGCCTGGGTGGCTCAGTGGGTTAAAGCCTCTGCCTTCAGCTCAGGTCATGATCTCAGGGTCATGGAATTGAGCCCCGTTATGTGCTCTCAGCTCAGCAGGGAGCCTGCTGCCCCTCTCTCTCTCTGCCTGCCTCTCTGCCTACTTGTCATCTCTCTCTCTCTGTCAAATAAATTAATAAAATCTTTTTAAAAAATTAGCAATGTATATGGGGCAGATTTGTGGAGGACCATAAATTATTTTCTACTCTTTCCATTAATTTCAATTAGAGTCTCATGGATCTGGGCTAGTCTGTTCAACTGCGTTAACCAATAAGGAATGATAGAAACTGTATTTCTTTCAAAAAGGCTCTCAGCTTTTGACTTGGTGTTGTGAAAGCTAGTCATCAATCAAGGTATAAAAGTACTATGATATCCTGTAGGTAAGTCCTGACCTTTGGCTTTTGTTTTGTAATGCAAGTGCCTCACTTCAGCTTTCATTATGGAGGCATCCACTTCAAAGAGGCATGGGTTTCAAAGAAGCTTGCACTTCAATGAAAGCTATCTCAAATAAACACATTGTCAGCCTTGAAACTAGATACAGAGCCAGGCTGCCTTCTCTTAAAGGCTTTTTTGTTTTGGAGATCTTGGTTGATTTCCATAACTGACCATTGGGCCACTTACTTTTCCTCTTCCCTCTCTTTCCTCCTTCCTTTTTTCCCCTCCCCTCCCCCATCCCCGCCCTTCCTTCTCTCTCTCCCTCTCTACAGCTGTGCCCCTGCCATGCCTTTTACACTATAGGGCTTATAAAAAATAAGCTATTTTTTTTCCTTCAGATTTGCCAAGTAGTTATTATTGAAGGTCACCTTTTAATCATAATAAAAATGCCAAAGGTAGGTGTAATGCCCCCAATTTCGAATCCGAGAGACCACCGAGGAGCCGATACCGATGCAAACAGACGAGGGTTTATTAGCAAGTTCAAGCTTGGGCCCAAGTATACCCAACACAGTGGGGTCGGGACTTGGACCCTGAGGTCAAAGGGCGTAACAGTTATAAAGGGGCCAGTGGTCACACAGAAAGTCGCATAGTCATTGTCGATCCACACTCAGGTGGGCAATGAGATTATAACACACGCGGAAAGTTGCATGGTCATTGTCGGTCCACATGCAGGTGGCCAATGAGGTTGTAACACACGCGGAAAGTTGCATGGTCATCGTCGGTCCACACATAGGTGGCCAATTGAATCATAATTTACCCTATAGTAACCATTTGAACTAGCCTATTACTCTGGTCTGAATTGATAGGCAAAAGGCGGGGTTTGCATTCTGTGACAGTTAGGGATTCCGCATTCTTATCGGCTAACTCAAACTAGTTCAAGGACTGGCTGGGCAATGTTCTGACATTCTGTGACCTTTCTCAGGGGCCGGTTGTATAGGGGTTATATACAATATGACAGGTATATCACAAAATGAAGTTAGCCCCTCTTTTTTTTTTTTTTTTCCTTTTTTTTCCCTGCTCTCTCAGCAGGCCCAGCCATAACATTGGTTTGGACAGGGGAAATATCTGTGGGAAGCTCACTAGGTTCAGGTGAGTGCTCCTAGATATTTCTAGCTGATAGAGTTACCATGCTGTGGGGAGACCTAAACCATGTGCAGAGGCTCCAGAGTATGAAAAGATATGAGAAGAAACAGATAAAACCCTCTGTATATTGAAGTGCCAGACCAGTAAGTGAAGAAGCCATCATGGAAGTGAATACCCTAGACCCAACCACTCTAAATAAAACTATCTGGATTAAAATTGAACCATGCACAAAAGTGATATCAATAGAAAAGGCAAAGTGTGGGCCTCCAGAACCTACTCATCTATGAAAGCAATGAGAACTAGCAAAAATTGTCAAAATCTACTC